>CM050207.1:28759407-28886907 GCA_027475355.1 Coilia nasus
GTGACACCCGATTACCACACAGCATTAAAGCCCTACCCAGCACCTCCACACACACACACACACACACACACACACACACACACAGCCAGTCACACAGAAACACACACACACAAACACCCACCCACCCACCCACAGACAACAGACGCATACACACAGACGCACAGACACACAGACACACACACACACACACACACCCTGCCTTCAAGCGCTCCCAGCCAGCAGGGTGAGTTACAGTGGCTGAAGGAAGCTGGGGGACTGGTGGCCTGATAAGGCCTGGGCGGCCGACATCAATCTGGGGCCTGTTTGGCAACGCTGCATTCGCCCACCCATCAGAGTGTGAAGCCCAGGCGAGAGGAGAGGAGAGGAGAGGAGAGGAGAGGAGAGGAGAGGAGAGGAGAGGAGAGGAGAGGAGAGGAGAGGAGAGGAGAGGAGAGGAGAGGAGAGGAGAGGCGAGGCGAGGCAGAAGCCCGGCAATAAAAATGACATCTGTCCCATCCCGACTGCCTCCTGTTATGTCATTCATTTCCCATCAAATGGCCATTTCCATCATTTTTATCACTTAACCACAACAGCCTTCAGTTTCTGTGTTTATAAGCAGCCTTTTCATAAGCTTCCTAAGGGCCGAGTTACAGTTGTATTGCAGTAGTGGCTGCTGGTCTTTTAAACTGGGGAAGCTCATTTTAAATCTGAATCACAACATTTTCAAAAATCATGTCAATATTAGTAGTGGTAGGCTACTGTCTGCCTTTATGCTGGGCTGGACTACTAGCAGGCTGCTAACTACCCAGAGGGAAAAAAACCCACAGACGTACAGCACCAAGGACAGCGCCAATATAAATATTAAAACCAGGAACCCACCACTGCTCATAGCTCACCCAAGGCTTGTCTAGGCACAGCTTGCCTATGCACAGCCCCTCTTCTCTGGAGCCATTTCCTTTACTCCTGTGCATGGCTGTGAAGTGCTGTGTTGTACATTGTTATGCTGTACTGTGTTGTGCTGTGCTCGGCTGTGCTGTGCTACGTTGTGCTGTGCTGTGCTATTCTGTACTGTGCTATACTATGCAGTGCTGTGATTAGCTGTGCTGTGTTGTGCTGTGCTCGGCTGTGCTGTGCTATGTTGTGCTGTGCTGTGCTATTCTGTACTGTGTTGTGCTGTGCTATGCTATGCAGTGCTTTGAGTAGCTGTGCTGTGTTGTGCTGTGCTATGTTTTGCTGTGCTGTTCTGTGCCCTGCTATGCTATGCAGTGCTGTGTTGTGCTATGCTGTGCTATGTTTTGCTGTGCTGTTCTGTGCTGTGCTCTGCTATGCTATGCAGCTCTGTGATTAGCTGTGCTGTGTTGTGCTATGCTGTGTGCATGACGCCTTGCACTAAAGAGAGAAATGAGGAGGTCTAACCTGGGCCAGATGGTACATGATGCTAATTAAGAGCCGTGTTTGCCTGTGCCGCACAACACATTCATCAGCGGCGGGGCTGCTACCACTGCCTCTGCTGCCCCTGCTGCCCCTGACACCAGAGCACTGGGACACGCATGGCCACATGTGGCCACAGCACATCCTGACCCAGGCACGCCCAACAATCCTTGCTACTTCACCCAGTGTGTAGAAGTGTGTGTGTGCCCGCATTCATTTAAACACGCCACACCCAACACATACACACACTGAGCAAAATGAGTCACCCAAGTTATTCTTATTCTGAGGGACATTGCAGTCTTGATCTCACATAAAAGACAAAGCAATCCAGGAATCATCCCAAGACACACCAAGGATTTATTTTGCCATGCACACACCTGGAAAACAGTTAGGCTGAATTAATTAATCACTGCATTCCATCGTAAAAGACAAGATTCTTAATGTTGTTAACCTATGACTTCTAATGGTGGCATAGCTGCTCCCTCCTTCATCTTAATACATTCCTCTTCTTCTTCTTCTTCTTCTTCTTCTTCTTCTTATTATTATTATTTATTATTATTATTATTATTATTATTATTATTATTATTATTATTAGTAGTAGTAGTAGTAGTAGTAGTAGTAGTAGTAGTAGTAGTAGTAGTAGTAGTAAGATGAAGGAGCTATAATGGTGGTATAGCCACTCCTTGCTTCATCTTCCTCTCCTTATGTTTCTAATTGTCCCTGACCCAGACAGGTGGCTACAGCGTGCTGTATAATGTCTACTCTATACAATGTGCCCATCTAATATCAGAATGCTACTGGAGCACATTGAAACACTTGGGGCTCACTGGGATCCCATTGAGGTAAGACTGCCATACATGGATTACATCTAGTCTTGGACTAAAAGAGAAGTACCTGAAAAACAAATCTGTTAGTCTTGGATTAGTCTTAATTTGCACATGGGAAACTATTCCTATGCAACGCTGTTGTAAGAGGCAAAGGTTATCATGAAACCAAAGACAGTTTGGACTTGTCACTTAGTTTTAACCAAGCTCTGTCTCTCTCACCCTCTCATAATATCCCCTGCTGCTTATATCAATTTAATCTGACCTATAACTCTGGATGTTTTATTGGAGCCTTGAAGTGGAGTCTGAGGCGCATTTTATTACACTTATCTTGCTAGCTTTAGAAATTCTGCCGGTCTGGAAAACTGATAATCTTGCTAATGAAGACAGGGAAGTGAATTTAGGGCACAGTGGGGGTGACTCACTCGTGGCTGGTGCTCTGAGCACCACATTTTACTGGGCAAAAGAAATCACCACAAAAGAAATCACACTCAACCATTGCATTGCCAACCTCAAAAAAACGTTGTTAACACTTTGTTCATCGTCTGTTAACCACTGCTCTCATGTTACTTCTCAACAGTAATGTATCAATAGACAGACAGACAGACAGACAGACAGACAGACAGACAGACAGACAGACAGACAGACAGACAGACAGACAGACAGACAGACAGACAGACATCAGGCAGAGACAAAGATAGCAGATAACATAAAGACCAACAAACATCCAATAGACAGATGGATGTAGATATTTTCACAGTTCATTTACTGAAGAGAAATCATGTAAGAATAACAAATAATGAACAAAGTGTTAACTAAGAGTTTACAAAATCATAATAAATGCTTTATAGGGAGTCTTTATTATAAAATGCTACCAAAACCAAAAATTACTCCCACAGCATTCACAGCCCTGCACTGAAACACATACACTGAGAAGCCCAGCACCAGTACGAGCACCAGCACCAGTGAGAGGGCAGAGCCTGCTGAGGGAAACAAGAGGCCCCATTCATGAGGTGCTGGTCGAGGATGAAAAGCATCTTCATCAGTCATACGTGTCTCCTTGTGTATGCCTTCATTAACTTTCACACCACTCATCAGGCTAATGGCCTGTGACGAGCAGGGGAGTCTGACTGTCCCCCGACGCACAGCCAGGTCACAACATACCTGTGAGGGTCCCACTGGACATCAGTGTTTGGCTAATTGGGGATAATTGTTGCTAATTTTATTCTTTTATACTGAAACCCTAACTATTTGAGAATCAATCAATACATAAATAAGTAAATAAATAAATCGTGTGGCTCTGCACACATTTTCTAAATTACCAACCCAAAATAGAAACTTGGGACCAGTGGACTCAGAGCAAAACATCTAAATCAGTTGGTACATTAGTAATGCATGGTTTCCCAGATTCAATTCCATTCTGTTAAAGCCTGCCCTGTATTTCAGTACTGGGGCACTGCCCTGTATTTTAGTGGGGCACTGTTGGCATATAATTATATAAAATCAGTGCACTCTGCTCTTCAGGTGCACCCTGTGTGTGTGTCACAGGCACTGATCATAGCTAGTACAACCAGGAGGTAGGAACATGAAAGGGAGGGTGAATATCTACTAGTGCTATGACAAGTTTAAAAATGGATTAAAGTACTGAAATCTCACACAGACTGCTCCATGTCTCCTTGCTCCTACATGCAAAAGTTCAAATATGAGGCAACTGACTGGTTGTGCATTTACAATTCATCTGTTGCCAGTCCATCAAATAGCCACTATTTTTATGGTAATTAAATAACTGCAAAAAGACTGTCCTTACAAACGGCATCATATTGTAGTGTACAAGATATAAACAAATATAAACACCCAAACCCTTTTATTTATGCCATCCATAAAACACAAACAAGCAACTGTTCAGCACGGCTCATTTGAATACACATTCACACTCAGTTGCAAAACAAGATAAATCAAGGGTAGAACACATAGCCCCATATTTTTAGCTGTCTCATCAATGTGTAGATCCGAAATACTTGACAAAAATATTAGTATTATATTAATATATTGCCCTCCTAAATACCAAAAGATATGCCTAATGTTTCTTTGCCATTGTACTTGGAGTAGCTATTAGTAGCTACTAATATGAGATCATGAAAATGACAAATTAAGTTGCAGAAATTATGTTCTGTCCTATTTTGGCTTTTATGGTACATAATGATCAGGCATTAAGTACTATGTACAAAATCAGGGAAACATCTATAGAAAAAGGAGGGAATGTGCGCATATAGGTCACAGACTTATTTTTAAGTATGACAAATGGTCAACAGTGGAATTCTGGAACAATAGCCTTTTTATTTTTCGATCAAAGCAAACCTGTAAGTCACTGCATTGGTGCAGATCCTTGCACTAACCTATTACTCACAATGGACAAAGAACTTTCTTTCAACCAAGCCAACTGGTACATGGTACTACTCTTCCTGCTTAGCTTCAGAGCAGAAGAAACTGCTTGCTTAACCAGGATCAAGTGGAAGGAAAGAATATGACCTCCTAGACATTTTTGTCAGTGCAAACAGGCCACCTCACACTGGACAGGACAGGTACACACACCTCTGTGAGTGACCCACTTCTCCTGCATCCTGCTGTGGATTCAATCCTCACAGGAGCACACAGCAGCTCTGACCGTGACACAAACACCTCATTTCAGGTACAGGAGGAGACATGCGATAAGTGACTGTTATCATGCTAGGCCCTCCTGTGCGTCCATGAACTACAGCAATTACAAAAGTTTTGGAGAGAACATTTTTAATGACTATTTCTGCTACGCTGTGTAAGATGTCTTTTACATGCATGTGTGCTCCACAAATGAGCAAGTGGCTATAACCGGTATGTAGGATGTAAGCGTACAACCTGCAAATAGAAGAGGCTATGCATATGTAACCAAGGTCATTACGGCACATCAATCAACGGTGGTCAGTTAGGACAAAGTGCACATTTTTGACACAATATCTGTTTTTGAATAAGATCATTTAGGCACTGATTGCAGCCCTGGCAAGTACACGCTTCCTCCACACACAGCCCTCTCCCCCATCCCTCGCTTTCCGACTCCCACATCGTCCCCTGCCAATTAGAGAGGCTCTTCTCTGAGAAGGAAAGAGTACTTCCTCTGTTTTGTAGCAATCGTCTTAAGAGAGTGTGCCAGTGTCTTGTCATCAGGACCACTCTGCATAATGCTGAACTTGGCTGTGAGGTTAAACGTGATGGATCGTGCTTGTGCAAATGAGCCGTTAGCCTGCACTGGGGATGAGGGAGAGGCACTACCTTGATTTCTGCTTAACTTTTAAATTGCACATTACACCTGCAGTGTCTGCTGCGTGAACAGCCTCACAAAACTATGACAAATACACAGGACACATTTGAATCATGTTCTCTTCTTGAATTAGATGTCTGCCAGGCATGTACATGTTTGCAAAGTGGCTAAAGTGGTGTCAAAATGGGCATTTTGCGCGTCACAGTCAGTCTTTGTTTAGTGATGGCAGCAAGTGCCTAATAATACATTTTAGTCATGCCCTTACCCTCAACTGCCAGAGCACACTGTAGCAGCAGTAGGAGCATTCCTGTGCACACCATACATTTTACGAACATCCCCTCTTGACCAGCTCTCCGCCCGTTTTTCCACGAACAACCATCTGCTCCCCCGCGTATTCCTCTCACTGCGCACCGGATTCGGGGGTCCCCTCCGCAGGTATCCAATTCTGCGAAACCTTTATGCGCACTCCTCAGACTCCTGGAAGCCATTTGCGTTTCCAAAGGATGCGATGCAGCTGCAGCCGTGCACAAGACATCTGATTAGTTCGTGAGCCCGTGGAGATCGTTGCGGTCCTTCAGAGCCTTGTCTGTGCCTGCGAGGAGGCAGCAGCAGCAGCACTGCAAATTTAAGGGATGCTTTTGTGGAGAGCTCAGCACAGTCCACCCATCACTGCGACGCAGCGTGGCGGAAAGCTTTCCATGCGATGTAATGCAATATCCCTTACCCTTTGGTGACTGAGGAACTTCAGTAAGATAGGAAGTAAACTGTCTCTTACTCCACATGGAATTAAACACAAATGTAAGTGCAATCGGGTTACCTGCCAAAAAGGAGTAAAGTTGTGGTTGGTCCACTCAAATAATACCTGACCCCTTGTGGATAGAAGTAGAAATTACATTGTATGCGACTAACTGCAGCACATTTTAATGTTCCTTGTCTAATAAGGTTTTGATTAACTATAGATTTATTGAGGTAACATAATCAGTTGAGCTGCATTACTATAAGCAGTTTGCAAGTATAAACTCAGAGCTCAGACGTTTTGTCATTCACTTAACTTGCCACTGGATGTGTAAGGCTACGGGTCCTATAAAGATACCAACGTTTATAGTTTGTAAAGCCCCGTTGGTGCTATACAATAGGGATTTTCTATCAGCAACAGCCCACGTTCCTCTCAATTTCCCCCTGGATCTCAGTGAAAAAAAAGGATTTTCAAGTGCACATGAAATGTGCACCATGATATACTTCTAGGACTTTGTTACGCTAATCACATGTTTCTGCAAGGAATACAGTTTAAAATTAAATAGCTCTGCCCATAGTTTAAACTTTTACCAAGGTATTTGTAACAAAGCCCAATGTCAATGACCCCAGTTTCATGTGGCTTTTAATGTTGGTCCATCCTATGACCACAAGAGGGCAGTGTGTATTACTCAGCATCCGAAGCCCATGTGCTCATCCTTTGTTGTGTGCTATTACGTAATGCTGCTGAAAACCATCACTCCAGGTTGCGGATCCCTTTGTATTCAAGACAGTACTAAAAAAACGACAATAGACAAAATGCAGCAATAGATTTTTTTTTAATTCAAAGTGAATCTTGACGATAATACACCATAAAGTTTTATTTTGACACTCACCAAAATAGTCACCTGGAAAACCCGCTCAATGTGACAAAGGAGAGAAGGCTTGGTCACATCTAAATGACTTGAGAACTAGAGAGGAAACACTATCGCAAACTGTAGAGACATTACAGAGGGTATTCTTTCCCAGTCCTCATTCTGTCAAATATTGCACAGTGCAACTGCTACATGGCAAACTAGTGTAGCATAAAAACCAAATAAAGAGCAAATAAAAAAGGGGAAATAAAAATGAAAAGGATAAAGCCACAGAGATAAAACCTAAGAATCCTTAAAACAGTTACAGTTTGGATTGAGTAATCAAGCCTATTTGATGAGTAATCGTAGATGGCGAATCTATAACTTGCAGCGTGAATTAACTTTTACAGAGTTCAGTGAGATCTTAAAACAGTATAATGGTTAGAAAGGTGATCAAAAACAAGCCGCTCGAATGAGTAGTATGGGCATCAGGATAACAGTAGCAATGTCAGATTAATATAAAGACCCTGAATTTACTTTTTCTAAGAGCATAATACCATTTGAAAGATGTCAAATCAAATGTTAAACGCAATTAAAGAGGCAATTAAAACAGTTGTCTTAAACATCTCCTGTTTACCAAAAGAAAAAAAGGAAATACATATTTGTATTCTTTCGGCTGATCAGTGAAACAAACAATACAATAATAGTTCTGTGGATTTTCTTTCAAATACATACAACATTGTACATGGGAAACTGCACAAATTATCGCTGGTGATTGCCACGTCACAGGAATCGAAATACAGCTATAGTTTAGACAAGAAGCATTTGGGGGAAAGGAATAGACAAAGGCCATGCTTTTTTCCAAGTTAAAGAAAAAAAAAAAAAAAAAAAAAAAAACACTGGTCTTTGGCCATTCCTCAACAGTCAAGCTTTTAGCTTATCCAGCTCACTACCACCTGAAAAGTTTGTGTGTTCCACAACACGTACTGTTAAAGCACAGAGCAGCTCGCCAAGCCAGTTAGAGTTTGTACACCACAAGACAGTAGAGGCAAGTGCTACCCTTGATTTTACTTTTAACTGTTTGTTTGTACAGCCAATGGTGTCGCTCAAAGCATAACAACATGGGTGGACCTCACTACAGACATGCACAGTGCGTGTGTGTGTGTGTGTGTGTGTGTGTGTGTATGCACATGTGTATTAAAGGTACGTGTGAGACAGCAGGTCACTGCGCCGTGTGTACACGTGAATCTGCGCTGGAAACAGATCTGCAGTTTCTGGGTGTCGAGTATGTGTGGAGCAGCGCTGGGCCCCCACTGACATCTAAGAACACTTAAGAGTAAAGGAGTGCAAAGACTGCAAAGGCCACAACTACGCGGCCACCATGTCCAGCACTGACGTGAAATCAACAGTATAGCAAATACTGAATCACCCTCCTAAAGGATTTTAGAGCAGGTTTCACCTCTGTGCAAGTGCCCTTTTTTTGCTTGAGGTCTACTTTTGAGGTTGCTGCTTCTTCTTCATATTTCAGCTCGGGGCGCTGGAACAGTCTAGGGAGCATTCAAAAGCAAGCGAGTAACAAAAAATTGTCTTTACTTAAGGTGTATTTCGATCCCCGGAATGACTGAATTATTATTATTTTTTCCTTTTCCTTTTTTTGGTCGATTTGCCCCTCGTGTATGTGCATGTCGGTCTTGTATCAATTTTACGGGTAAACTGATTTGTTATGGATCTCGATACACCACCTCTTATATGAGCCAGTCCCCCTTGTTGAAGAAAGGGGATGGGGAGAGATGGAAAGAGAGGAGAGAGAGAGACAGATAGATAGAGAGAGAGAGAAATAAAGAAAGAATGAAAGAAAGAAAGAGAGGGCAGAAACATTCTTTCAATGCTCTTAACCACAGATTTTCAAGGCACGTAAACAGCAAATACCAACTTCAATATCAGCGAGGAAACACAAGGACCTGACATAGTTTGCTCTTACAAGTTCTGCTTTTTCCACATTACACAACTGATTCCTCTTATTTCTTTTCACACGAGTCCATCCATCAATAGAGACATTAACAGTTTAAACTGGACTGGATCTCAGTAAAAAAAAAAAAAAAAGATGAAAGATTTCATGGTTTGGTACGTGAAAGACAGGTTCATATTCCATAACCTTGACACAGACTCAACAAGCCTCGGTGACCCTCAACACCCCCCTTTTGCCTCCTGCAATTACTAACAAGTGCTTTACGACGAGTGATGCAGCAACAGCAACCACACACAGTCCCTTCACCAGTATCATATCATTATCTCCAGAGACATGTGCGAAGCCCCAATCAAAGCCTAAAACGTCTTGTTAGTAGAATCTCAACTATCGTAATGTAAAAATGTTAAATCAATCCTGCAAGCTATAACTGTTACATGTCAACAAATAAACACAAAACAAAAACACCAATATGAAAACATACAAAAATTAAGTTACATCGATACATCCATTTATATGCAGTGATGAGCCCAAAAAGGTTAATGAGGATAAAATACTGATTTCAAACAAACACACACCCTAAAACAAACAAATGCAACTAATATCCATTATCAGCATTACAGTAGTTACAATGACACTCCAACCAATGAAAGCCAAAAATATATATTAAAAATCAGAAAAAAAACACTTCTATTTCAGGTAATTAAAGAGATCTACACACAAAAAGAATGCTATGTATGAACAAAGAAAACAAAAATCACCTCATTTCACAGCTATTTGAAGTGGCAATCATTATATAGCAGCTTAATCTATGATACATTCAAGATAAATGATACGACTTATTACTCGCTCAAGAAGCTAAACATAACCTCAGCCGCTTTTTAACCTTTTGTTTAAATTTACCCCCATGACTAAAATTCCTACAGTATACTTGAGGTCTACGCAGAAAAACAAAAACGGAAAAAAAATAACGAGTAGCTACCTTGCTCAGGAAATGAATTACAGTCTTTGGTGCTGCACAAGCAACTTCATTTTGAACGTAAGAGACAAAAAAAAACAACCTTTTACACACAACTAGCAAAACAAACGGGAAAAATTAAAAACCCACACAGCATATATATATACTTTTCTCCCTGACGGAATGTGTAAAATAAGCAGTCGACACCAATAAGCTTTGAAACAAATGGTAAAATAAAATAAGGAAGGGGGAGTTAAAGGTTTGTCACACACATGCATAAATGAGAAAATTGCACACTGTAAAACTCACACCTTTGTCAAGCTTCAGCACTACATAGACTAGCTCTATATAATATATATATATTCAGATATATATGTGTCTATATCAAATACTGCATGGCCTTTTCAGGCTAAGATGAATCCATTCCATGAATCAAAGACCTACTTGCATTTTTGTCTTCATCTAGTCAAAGCCATGCCCACCATACTTCTACACAACTAGGAAAATTAAAAACAACCCAATCAAACAAAATCAAAATACACGGACACGAGAAAACAAACAAACAAACGAAAAAATCAACAACTATTTAGATTGTATTGCAGTTTCATTAAACAGTACAAATACTGTTAGTAGTAAGAGTTTTACTAAATAGAAATTGATTATCAAACATTAAGCTATATTCAACGCTTGCTCTTTGTACACTAGTTTCGATCGGGGAAAAGTAACAAAAAGGACAAATTATGAACATTTAAAATCGAACAGCAAGCATTCGCGACAGCAAAGCATGCCGTTCTCCTATTAAGGAACAACAAGTAACTCACTACTCTCCAATATACACTGAATCCAAAAATAAGCACTGCCTGTATGCGCAATGCATCACATCCATGCCTATCTATGCATGAATACATATATCTGAGGGTGTGTATATACATATACATATACACACATCGAATGCATGGACTGATTCGAATTTCAAGTGCTACAGTCCAGTACATTTATATATATATATATTTGTATATAAGTAGTAACATGAACGACTTACGAAATATTTAAGGCACTATGGGTGGGGACACATCAACAATGCAGCGAGTCTGGTGACACAAACATTAAGAGCAACGTCTAGGCATCTCTCTGTTAACATTTCTGCTCATGCAAGAACACATGCAGCGTGGGGGGGAAACAACCTTTTTTATATAATCTGTTATGTGACTCGACACTGAAAACACCAAGGACACTGAAAAAGGTACAAATACTCGAAACGCGAAAACACCAAACTGTGGACACATGTGCATCTGTCGGCCATTTTGAAGGGGGGTTAACTGGGGGTGGTTTTACGACTGTGGATGTGTCTTGCACAAGTTAGAAGAAGGCAATATAGAAAAATAGGTTTGGGCCGGGCGGTGCGAAAATGTGATTTTTTTTTCCCTCCTCGACACGCCCTATATTTTTCTACCTGTTTAGATGAGCACTCTTAGAAGATCCGATGAGAAAGTGTATCAAATGTGCAAAACACATTAAAAGTGTTTCTTATTTCATTCAATCATTCGTTCATTCTCTTTCAATGAATTCGTTTGTCTTTTCACATCAGCTGACCCCTCCCTTTCTTCTGTCATCGCCACACACACACCTGTCCAGACCTTTTGTTTTGTTTTCATTTTAACCTTTTCTTTAAAGCTCAAAGTTCAATTGCACCAAAGTCTACACGATTCAAAAATATAGCTTGCTTTCTCTGATGTGCCATGGCTTTGGGCATGAGAGCCAGATGATAGTTCACGTTCTCAGCGAAGACCCTCCGGGGCCCCGGGGGGCCGGTGGACATGGGGGTGGGGGCGCAGGGGCAGCAGACGGGAGGGACCCTCCTGCCGTAGGCCAGCCTGGGCGTCGGCTGTGCCAGCGGCGGCGGCGGGGGCCGCCTCAGATATAGGGGTACTGGCTGAGCTTGGTGGGGCTGAGGGGGAAGCTGGCGTAGGCGGGCGAGGCGATGAAAGAGTGCGGCGGGAAGAGCGGCTTGAACTGGCCCTGCGGGTGCAGCGTGGGCGAGGGCAGCAGGCGGGGGTTGAGCCCCACCGTCACCTGGTGCACGATGTGGGCGGTGGCCGGGTGCGAGAGGCTGTAGGTGGCCGGCTGCAGCACGTGGCTGCCCCGCGTGGCCCCAGGCGAGGCCAGCAGGTGGGCCATGGGGGTGGCCGTGACCAGGGGGCCCGAGGGCGGGTAAGAGAGCAGCGCGGGCTGGGCGTGCGGGTGGGGGTGGACGCCCAGGTGAGGAGGGGGAGGGGGCGGCGGAGGCGGCGGGGGGTGGGCCGAGGTGTGGGTGGGGCTGCCGTGCGTCAGCGTGAAGGTGTGGCCATGCACGGTGGGCGGGATGTAGGCCTGCGGCCGCCGGTGGCTGTAGTTGCCGTTCCACTCCTGGTGGGAGGAGCCGTAGTGCTGCACCTGAGGGGGACACAACACAAGCAGGAAGAAGGTAACGGTGAGAGAAAGCACTAGCTGCAAGTGAAGCAGAAACCTCAAACCATGTCCCAGTGTCCCAAATGTTTACCTGTTCACTATGCAGTATAGTGCACTGCACAGGTTGTGCAGGTTGTGAGGTACATGAGGCCCTTAGGTGAAAGATACAGACCTGCCCATAGGTGAGAGACATACACCTGCCCATAGGTGAGAGACACAGACCTAGCCACAGCTGAGATATACAGACCTGCCCTTAGGTAAGAAACACAGACCTGCGCATAGATGAGAGGCCCCTAGGTGAGAGACACAGACCTGGCCATAGGTGAGAGATGTATGTGACACAGACCTGGCCATAGGTGAGAGATGTATGTGACACAGACCTGGCCATAGGTGAGAGATGTATGACACACAGACCTGGCCATAGGTGAGAGACACAGACCTGGCCATAGGTGAGAGATATATGAGACACAGACCTGGCCATAGGTGAGAGATATATGTGACACAGACCTGGCCATAGGTGAGAGATGTATGACACAGACCTGGCCATAGGTGAGAGATGTATGACACAGACCTGGCCATAGGTGAGAGGCGGCGGCTGCTGCTGCAGTGGCTGGGGAGCTTGCTGCGGCTGGAATGCAGGGGTGATCTTCTGGGAGCGGTTGAGGAGGGGCGTAGAGAGCGGGGCCTGCCTGCCGGGTCCACTGCGCCCTTTGGATGGGCACGAAGATTCTAAGACTGCAAAGGAGGACAGGAAGAGAGGAGGAAGAGGGGAAGAAGAGGGGAAGAAGAGGGAAGAGGGCAGGGGTGGGAGGGGTTGGGGGAGATGCAAGTTAGCATTTTCAGAAGCAATAACAATCAAACTTCAAAGGCCCACAGCATAAAAAAAAAAAAACGATTTAACCATCTGCAACTTAGTAAAGGGGAGGTGGCTACAGGCAAGCCCGCTGGTAGGGGGGGACAAACGGCTCTCTTGTCCTGTGCCCTGGGAAAGAACTGGTCCCTACTTAAATTATAGAATATGGAGGGGGCATCAGATTGTCATGTCCCAGGCCCGACTAAGACTGTCAGTGGGCCTGGCTACAGGCCTTACTGTCCGAAGTCTGATCGACCGGTTCTGGCGGTGTAGTACTTCCGACAAGATGGTGTCACACTGAAGTCATTTTTAGCCATCGTCCTGTCTAACTTTCTTATCAGATCTCTCACTTATAAAAAAAATGCCACTGTTTCTGCAAAGCAGGGAACGACAACAGTTTCCCTTGCAATGATTAGAGCAGGGTACAAAAATAAGCCTTGACTTGTCATCGAGATCTAAGGGGGGGGGGGGGGGGGGGGGGTTATAAGCCAATTGGTAATTGATCTTGTTCGTGTTTCAAGTTGTGGGTCATGGCGCGGTCTTAAAATAGCCTGTGAGCGGCCTAGAATAGTATCCTGTGGCCTTTTAAGTGTGGTACAGATAACAGCGTTTCAATGTGAGAACGAGCAGAGGCGGTGGGGGGAGGAGGTGGGGTGGTGGGCAAGAGCAGGAAGAGGTATCTGTTTTCAGAGTCAAATGTCAAACAGTTTTCCGCCATTGACCTATGCTGGACAAAGCACTTACATAGGACAGAGATACCAACAGAGACAGATAGCAACTTCTGTAAAGCTTACATAAGGGCATGTGTGACACCCGCCACACTATCGGGACAACAGCATTCACAGCTCACGAGCTCTCCGCCTGTAAGGCATGGCACCCATGATGCATCTGTGTATGCCCGAACCAATAGCAAGCAACATTTATGAGGGTGTCACAATGCCACTATGCATCTTTAGAGCATGCTCAGAATCGACACTCTGACAAACAAAAAATCATTTGGAGGGGTGGAGGGAAGGGGTATGTGTGTGGAGGTCTTACTACTTTTTAAAAAGTAGTATTTTCATATCAGAGAATTTGTCAGGAAGACCAAACACAACAAAACAAACCAGAGACAAAACCAAAAGCGACAGAGTTAAAACACAGCACCCAGACAGACACTCAAGACCAGTCAGGGTGGGGTGGGGTGGGCTGGGCCGCCGATGACGTGGAGGCCGTAATCACCTGTGGGAGCGGCGGTGACCTACAAAGGCCGCATAATCCCAAGCCATTTCACCTGTGAAGCAGACAGCAGCAGCACCGGTGACTGGCCACTCTTGACCTGCTAAACAATTAGCCTGTCCAACTAGCCCCGTGACCAGGAAGGAATTAGCCCTGTTCCCAACTGCTACTCGAGCAGTTTGCAGGGGGATCAGGGGCAGATCAGAGATAAGCACGCGTCTTTACTGGGTTAGCCGGCCGGAAACATGCATGAGGATAAGCTAGAAGGTGGACTAGAGTGGTGGACTCGGTGATCTAGCACATGAGAACCAGTCACACTGCACACTCCAGTGTTTGAGTGATGGCATTATTTGTAGCCTGGTAAACCAGCCCCGTGTACTTCATTTCATTTTGTACAGAGGGTCTGGCCTTGCTGCATTGAGAAACGATTTCTTTCTGGAGGGGTGGACTCTGCTAAAGTTTAAAACAAGTGGCACTGCCTTTTCCCCATCGCTAACGTCTGGTCGCCACGTATGCAATTAGACTATGTATACACTACAATTCAAATGTAGCACACAAAGTCAATGTCATCGCTCACGAACACTCCCTTTGTTCGTTGATTGGTTTGGATTCGTTTGGTCCGAATACATGAATGTCAAGCAGCAAGGCCAGATCTACTGTACAAAACAAAATGAAGTACAAGGGGCTGGTTTACCAGGCTAATACATTTGGAGAAACCACACAAAACAATTAGGCAACTTCAGTTGTATTTTTCATGTTAAGTTTTAACTACCAGCACAAGTACAACTACATCAACCTTTGCTAACTCCACACACATGCATAAGCCTACATATAGCCATTATTATACAGGATACATGCATCCATCACATTCTTATCACAGAAATAATAAGCGCTTCCTAGACAAACGTATTACTAATATTATCCTGTTATTAGTAAGGGACAACAGCCACCGAGGCGTGCATTTCCATTGAATTAATCAACACTGGCAGAGCCGGATAATTTTCCAATGCTAAGCTTAGCCAACTTGATTAAATTCTGTTGAAATGCACACCTCCAGACTGTTATCTCGGTTACCACACTCGACAATTTAACAAACAAATGAATTCTGCAATTTCGTTACAATTAGGAACCTATTTGTCTGGGCCATAGTTATTAATAAAATGACTGTTCCCCCTCTCCTTCTCGGTGTGGCCACGCTCTCACCTGTGTTGGTTCTCTGCTCGGCGAGCACGTTGTTGTTCTGCAGCCTCATGGGCGAGACCACCATGGTACGCACGGGCGGCTTGCCGTTGGTCTTGGCCTCCGTGGCCGTCACGCAGGGCTTGCGGTTCTGGTTGCTGTCGGCGATGTAGCGGCCCTCCAGGAAGGGGCTGTTGCTGCGGCCTGAGGAGTCGGAGGCGGGAGAGCCGTCGACCGTGTCGCAGCCGCTCTCCTGGTCGTCTTCAGACATGCTACCAGGAGAAAAAAAAGAGAGAGAAAGTGAGAGAGAGAGAGAGAGAGAGAGAGAGAGAGAGAGAGAGAGAGAGAGAGAGAGAGAGAGAGAGAGAGAGAGAGAGAGAGAGAGAGCGAGATGACCTTAATCGAATGATTTGAGAGCAAAATGTGTAATTGCATACTTAAGAAATAAGACACAGATTGTACTTTGTAATACAGATAATTAAGTCTGTCAGATACACAGCAATCAACATCAAAGCAACTCTTAAAGCAGGTCTGAACTGATATTTCTTGAGTCTTACATTTGTGTAACCTAATGTGTGTGTGCATTATGACTGTATGGCCAGATGAACATCTCAATGCATGTGTGTATGAATGTGAATCTGTGCAGAAAGGGCAGGTGACAGGGGGTAAAAAAGAGAATGCGTGTGTGTGTGTGTGGTTGTATATGTGTGTGTGTGTGTGTGTGTGTACCTGTTGGGCCTTTTGCAGGGCGAGTCACTGGACTGCACGGAGGCGGAGGAGCTGGAGCTGAGGGTGGAGTCTGGGCTGCTGAGGGAACACACACGCTCCATGTTTAGGGTGCTCTGACACGCCTCACACTCGGGACTGCCCTTACACCTAAGACACAGACACAGACACAGACACAGACACACACACACACACACACACACACACACACACACACACACACACACACACACACACACAAACAGAGAACAAGACAAGGATCGTCAGACTCGGCATCTCACACAAGTCATAAGAAAGTCCAATCTGAATGTGTCAATGTTCACTTTGTGCAAGATGAGCTGTAGCACAGTGGAGTATCACGTGCAGACACTGAGCAGCCCTAAGGCTCACCATCTGTTTATACTGACGCTCATTCACAGTCTCTTCGTAAGCAGAGCGCAAACACGGCTACCCTATAACAGTGCTGTGGGGAAGTAGGTTAGCTATTCTATTTGGATTAGCTGGGCATGACTGCTATTTTCATGGAGACAGTAAACAGTGACAACACACGTAGGCCGTAACTGGCATGGATGCCCCACTTAGGACAGAAAAACCTGCCAAGGCACTTAAAATATCATCAGGTAACTAACACTTACAGTTTGCAGATGCACTCTTTTGTTTTAAAGCAAATCTGACCAAGACTGTAAGCTATGTTTCTTTCATTTTTGTATGCAAGTTCCTACATGTGTACGAAGACATAACCTTCATTATGCCTGTGGCCCACACTAGTTTACAGCAGCTCAAAAAAACACTTTCTTCTACTTCCTTGCTAATCCTCATAAGATCTGAGGTATGAAATAAGTAGGTACATATCCATATCTACCTGTTTCGGACTCACTCTGAATCAAAAACATCCTAATGCATAATTTATTGGTATGGTAGGCATGTGTGTGTGTGTAGTGCGTGTATGTATTAAACAGCTTCACGTATCGGCCCATAAAGTGTCTGTCCGGCTGTTATAGGTGAGTGTGAGTGGCTGTGTGTGTGTGCAAGTGTGTGTACATACTCCTCCATGGAGTGTCTCTGCAGCTGGTATCCATGAATGTGTGTGTGTGTGTGGGCAGTGCGTATGTATTACCCCATGGAGTGTCTCTGCAGCTGGTGTGTGTGTGCGTGTGTGTGTGCGTGAACATGGAGTGTCTCTGCAGCTGCGATAGGTGTGTGTGTGTGTGTACGTACTTCCCAATGGAGTGTCTCTGGGGCTGGTGTAGGTGTGTGTGTTTTGTAAGTGTGTGTGTATTTTTGTGAGTGTGTGTGTGTGTGTGTATACGTACTCCCCGATGGAGTGTCTCTGGGGCTGGTATAGGTGTGTGTGTGTGTGTGTGTGTGTGTGTGTGTGTGTGTGCGCACTCACTCCCCGATGGAGTGTCTCTGGGGCTGGTCCTCCTCGTCCGTGTCGGAGCTGATGCTGATGACGCTGACGGCTGGGCTGGGGGAGTCGGCGATCACCATGGTCTGCCGCTGCTGCTTCTTGGCCAACACCAGCTCCTCTTCCTCCTCCTCCTCCTCCACCTTACAGCAGCTGGGCTCTTCCTCCTCTGCCTCCTCTTCCTCCACGCCTGGGTTCGTCCGCTCTGCTGCGCACTCTCTGCGCTCTGCCTCTGCGTATCTCCGGCGCTCCTCGGCCTCCTCCTCCTCGTTCTTGCTGATGGTGGCCATCTTTGGGCTCTGGCACGCTGAGCTTTGGGTGTTTGTGCTGTGTGTGAAGTTGCTGCTCCTGATAAACGAGAACGAAAAACATTCAGCTGTCACAGTGCCACTGTGTTAAGCAGTGACAGTGCATAAATACACACACGCACACACACGCACACACACACACACACACACACACTGAGTGGTTACATCAGAACTTAAATGGACTCAGCAGAGCTGTCACTTTCTACAAAACAGAGCAGGACTACAAAACAAGCAAATAACATTCCCAGCAGCTGAAATGGACAGGAACCCCACTAGACAGGTTGACGTGTTTCTTAATTTTTTTGCCAATCCTGCTTTCAGCACAATGTTTACTTAACATGTCAGTGTACTGGCAATAATGCAGCCGCTTAGCTAACACAAACCTCCTGTGTGTGTGTGAGAGAGAGAGAGAGAAAGACAGAGAGAGAGAGAGAGAGAGAGAGAGAGAGAGAGAGAGAGAAAGTACATGTGTGAGCGTGTGTGTATATGTGAGAGAAAGACAAAGAGTGAGTGTGTGTTTGCATGCATGTGCATGCGTGTGTGTGTGTGTGTGTGTGTGTGTGTGTGTGTGTGTCTGTCTGTGTATGTTTTTGTGTATTTGTGGCTGTGGGAGTGTGGCAATGGGCCGGTGCGACGGGCGGAGGAAGCGAACCTGTTGACACAGGGCTTGTTGCGTTTGTTAGCAGCGGGCTGTGGCCACACGACGTGGGCGATGCCTATGCTGATGGGCTGGTGGGCAGACATGGTCATTTGGTTGGTTAGGAGTGGCTGGGGGTGGGGCAGCATGGAGCTGTAATGGTTGCCATGGGGACGAACTTTCCTGTGAAGACAAGAAAACAAAAACAAACAAAAAAAGGGGGAGGTGGATGACGTCATGGGAGGCGGACCATTACACAGAGGGATGACAAACAACATGTCACTGATGGGGAAATGCCTGTAGCCATGCAA
Source organism: Coilia nasus (assembly GCA_027475355.1). Taxonomy (NCBI): domain Eukaryota; kingdom Metazoa; phylum Chordata; class Actinopteri; order Clupeiformes; family Engraulidae; genus Coilia; species Coilia nasus. Next base: position 28,778,532 of record CM050207.1, read on the forward strand.
CACGTAGTCTGAACTACGTCACCGCACAAACCACCCACACACACACACACACACACACACACACACACACACACACACACACACACACAGAGGGCTGGCACAGGATGCAATGATCTGGAGAGGCTTAATCATGAGGAGGTCAGCGAGCATTGCTCTGGGCTGCACACTCACCAGTCTGCCAGTCTCTGTGGACCCGCCACAGTGTCCGAGGCTAGCGTGGTTGGGGGCGGGGCCACCGGCGTCACCTGTTGCCAGGCTGGCACCAGGATTTGTTGGGCACGATTGGACCAAGCCTGCCACACGAGAGAATGAAGAGGGCATTTTTGCTGTCAAAGATTCAAACAAATGTCAAACAAACAGTGCAGAGGCATACAGGGGATTCAAAATTTCATGCCTTTCTACTAGTGTGCGAAGGAGTTTAAAACTGCATCAAAACAAGAACAAAAGAACATACATTTTAAATAAATAACCGGAAAAAACAGAAGCAAGAAGACAGTAGCAGCAGTAAAGTCAAGTAAAGTTCAGGGGATATAAAAAAAGAAGACAAGCGTCTTTAGTGTAAAAATGTAAAGAGGTAGGCTTTCTGTCTTTGGGTAGCTCACAGCAGTGGGTTGTCAAGCAAAACACTGCTGTAAACTCGTACACCACTGCAAGGGCATGGCGATGGCACCAAAGGGACACTTGGGTACAAGCTGTCACAGGAGAGGAGGCAGTGTGCCACAGTCATTTAGGACAGGGGGGTGAATACAACACAGACTTGTCTGATGAAGAGTGGTATAGGCTCGCAATGTCACTCTGCACTTTGGGTAGCCTGGTAAACCCGCCCCTAGTACTTCATTTCATTTTGTACAGAGGGTCTGGAACAGACACCGTTAGAAACGATTTGTTGGAGGTGTGGAGGTGTGGCTGAAGTTTAAAAAAGTGCCTCTGCCTTTACCCAAACGCTAATGCCTGGTCGTCAGGTATGCAATTAGCCTATCTACGCACTACAATTCAAATGTAGCACACAAGGTCAACGTCACAGCTAACGAACACACCCTCTGTTCGCTGACTGGATCGGCCCTGCTGGGGCCGAATAAATGACCCTCAAGAGATTCCGGTCCAGACCCTCTGTACAAAATTAAATGAATAAATCAATTCAATAAAGGAATTGTAATTCTGATCCCGACCCGGCCCTTGTCTGGTCCTCCCGCGCCCCACTCACCTGAGTAATGACTCCCGGTCGGATCTGTATAGGCTGGATAGCGGGGGCCTGGGTGACCAGTGGGACAGTGCTCTCCATGCGGACCGAGTAGCCCGTCGGCTTGCTGGGGTTGGTGGGGATCCCTAGGCCACAACGCAAACACAGCGCAGTCACAATCGACCAAGCATTTCAGTGCAACAAAGAATCATAATGTAAGTGGCTCTACATTTATTTTCACCAAGCACCAAACAGCCTGCCTGACAGGTTCCTGAAAAAAAAGCTTTCTTCTAAAGAAGCATAAATTGAGCAATTAAAAAAATGTGCCCGTGAATAGCGCTGCTTGCACAATTTAACTGTGAAAGCATTCATCCTGCCAAGCTATAACGGGAGCTACGCGGCCACATTTAAAAAGGCGAAGACACATGAAGAATAGGCAGCAGAAGAGTAACTGCGTGATAATTATAGGGTACTTTCAAGGGTAAAAACCAGGCAACAGCCTTTGAAAGTCCCTGGCATTCTGTGGAGGGTAGGGGAATATATGTACCTTGGATGGTTGGAGGACACAAAATGAGCGCCTGCTGGAACGAGTCGGTGCAGCCAAACTGCGCGTTGCCTGTCTGCAGCGGTATCCCAGGGTGCATCACTGAGGGCGCTGATGGGGCTAAAGCCTAGCAGAACAGACAGGGGCGAACACACGAGAGAGACTCAGATGCAAGACACTACCTGCCACCAACCTCACCCCTCTTTTTGTTTTTTTCCCTGTTGTTCTTCTCCATTTTCTGTTTTAATTTCTTACACCGCTGGTTTACAGCTTGTGTATAAAAAAATATCTTACAAATACACTTTTCACTCAAAGTTCCTAAATCCTATGACTATTATTATTGTTTTATAACTCTCCTTCTTTCAGGCAGTATTTACACCTGGCTATGACTATTTGGTGACCAAAAGTATCTTACAAACAGGCAAGTGATTTTGTAACCCTGAAAAAACGTCACATTACGTAACAACCCTGTTCCATAGTGCAACACAAAAGCTAACACAGGTTACAATAATATAACCTTTACTCAACATGCAACATGGTGTGTAAAAGCTTTCTAGAAGTACCTTTGCACATGTTTACAAACAGTTATATTACATGACAGAAAGGGCATATATGATAGCAGCTGGAAGTATGACTACATGCACGAGGCATTTGCTTGCACCTACATAACCCTGGACATAATGTGCCACCCCTGTAAACACAAGCTGTTCCACGAGTGCTTCTCAGCACTTTTCACTCAGGGTAATGCTAGAGCTGTAACGCAATATATAGGAGTGGTGAGGCTGGGCGTTAGCAGACATAAATTACGCATGAAAAGAAGGGCCTCAAACAGGAGAGTGCTTTACTAATGGCTCCAGCAGCAGTACTGCAGAATGCCCTGTAGGTGGCACTGTAACAACTTTCTGAGGGAGAGTGAGAGCAAATACGCCAAAGACCCCAAACACACACAGATGTGAAAACATAGTCGTGGGGCTCCAAAGTTCACTGGCTCCTGTGTAACTGCATAATCAGGGTTACTGACATATGGCCATAATGGCACAGCAGCTCAGATGTGATGTTCTGTGGCTTCCTGCTCTGGAGACACAAACTAAAGGTCAGGCACTAGAACCAACGATTTCACTCCACTAGGATTTGTTGGGGTTTTTTCCCCTCTGACCATAATAATGAGCACTGGACTTGATCTTAGTTTACCTACGCCACGGATGAAAATTTGATTTGCATCGTGGGCCTCTGACGCACGTATGGCTATGCGCGTAACCGGAAGTGTTCCTTCATGTTTCTCTATTTAATTATTCTGGCCCAAAGGGCTCCTTAGGGACACCCAAAAACCCGAGGCGAGTACCCAGAGGACAGCCACCTAAATCAGTGAGGCAGAAACAAAAAAGGAGACTACAAACCATGACCATGCTTCGCTACCGTGGCAACCAAACGCACAGGCTTGGCGTTACCATGACGTCAGCTAGCACGCTACCATGGAGACAGAGTGTTGAGGCAATGCAATAAGGTAACACATTAGCCCGGACTGGCGAGAACAATGGTGGCAACGTAAACAAGCCGGCGTCACTGGAGCCAGAAGCGTGCGGGAGCACTGACTGGCATCAGCACCCATCTGGTTGCTGGGGGGCTGCGGGCCACAGCTCAGCTACTGCTTCCAGGAACAGAGGCAAGACCTCTGACGTGTTTCTTTTTTGTTTGTTTATTTTTATTTTTTAAACGAACGAATAAAAAAAAAAAGGTGACCCTTCCCGTATGCCCTTAATCTGAGAACAGAGAGAACAGAGTCAGGCTGAAATGCCCCACAACACCTCCCTGGGGCAAGCGCAACGGAGAAATATTTGACGTCTGGCTTTGGAATTCACCCGTGTGATGTTTGTTGTGTCAGATGCTTGATGAGAGATCTGACCTCAAACATCAGCATACAGACACCCACACCCCCACTGCTCACTCCCATAGATGAGTCAGTGCTGGCATTTTACAGGCTGTACTGACGAGTGGGTGGGATGACACAGGGAGATGGCTGATGGCGAGGCTATCAGCTCTGCCATAAAAGCCTCACTGTAAAACGATAAAACAAGAAAACGGAAAAAAACTGGTGCTTTGGTTTCTCCCCCCCCCAGGCGACAAACGTTGACTGCTAATCCACTCGGAAAGGTGTTTACGTTTCAGCTGACGCTGCTATGCAAAGCTAATGAAAAGCATCGGCGCACGGGTTTGACATTTACTTGTGTGTGAACGCCGGCCATTTGGCCGAATGGCACAGTGAGGCTGGGCCCCGCCGTGGTGGTGACGGGCCGGATGAAGGTGGCCTTATTGCGGTTGGCTGTGTCGTGCGCGCCGGGTCGTGACAGGCAAACGTCCATGATGTGGAAACAGGACTTCACACTGTGGAGGGGCACAAGGACAGGAAAAGGGGTGGGGGGTGGGGGGAGGATGGAATAACAAAAAGAAGGAGAATGTAAATCAGAAATGGAGGTCAGATCCCCACTACACTGGGATAAAGATAGGGCTACAGGATATTACGAAAATGTGCAATATGCGATAACATTGCTGAATATTGGGATAATGTAATATTAAATCATGTAATATGTAATATTTACAACTATATGACTAGACCTTAGACATTGAGCAGCCTATGCCATGGGAAAGGGCATTAACAGCAGTAGGGCTCCATCTCATTTTCCAAATGTTTTGTGGAGTGTTAAGGCACAGCTTATGCAAGTATACCATTTATTACAAATAAGCCATGTTTTCAATATGTGTAACATAAGATGAGACTTTATGAGATGAGAGTATGTGATTGCACGTATATATTAACACAACAGACAAGAGACAAAAAACAAGCAAAACATAAATACTGTATAGACTAACTCACATCCATCCAAAAAAACACCCATAATACCAATGGCAACACCACCACCAGATACTGCACATAGCCCTATTCCTGGGAGGCCCTACTGAAAATGATACTGCAAACAGCCCAGAATGATATACCCCCCCCCACACGCATACACACACTCAGTCATATTCCATACCATTGAAAATTTAAATCATGGCATTGTTTGTTGAAATGGCACTGTTGAAATATTAATTACATGAATATATTTTGCAGCACTGATTCAAGATTTCCGTATTTTAAGCATGGTCAGTGTTGTATCATATAATGCATGTCTCCAGAAGCGAGCTTTAAATGAAGGTTACTGAAGCGTTACGAAACCTCTACCCCCACACCCCTGCCCCCAAACAGCTCGGCCAATTAAAGCACAGCTGATTCAGCTAATGAAGGTCTTCAGGAGGCTGCACACCTACTAATGCCTTCAATGAGAAACAGCAGGAAGAAATGTGAATTTGCATCGCTTCATCCAATAAAAACAAACCCAGATCACGTGGACCTGCTGACGTGCACAAGGGCATGTCTCTGGCTCAGGTGTGATTTGGCTTTTGAACTTCACAGCTCGCTTGTGTTTTAACAGGAAGATAAATGGGGTTCAGGTGTGTGTTGTGGGGGATGAGTCTCACTTTTTTTTTTAGGTGTTACACTGTCTTGAGGGGTGTCAGTGTGTGTGTGTGTGTGTGTGTGTGTGTGTGTGTGTGTTACTCACTGGTTGCTGTGTGGGAAATCCAACAAATGCTGCATTGTGACAAAGGGGTGGTTGAGCACTTCAACCGGGGCGATTCTCTTCTCCGCGTCAATCAACAACATCTTCTTCAGCAAGCTCACAAACTCTCCACGGTCCACTTTCTCTGCCAACAAATCACTGCCTTCCAAATTCATCACCAAATTCACCTACAGGAAAGAGCATACAAACAGGAAACGGGTAGCAGTGAGAGACGCGGCTAGTTCTAACAACAGCTCAGGGTCATTCGCAGTCAACATCTTTGTTTCTTTACCACTGCGCCCTCCTGTATAACCCTGCCCTTACCCCTACCACTGCAGTTACTTTAATAAACTGATTAAAAAGGAAGTGACCATTTTTGAGTTTTTTTGCCATGCCAAATTTGACAAACACAAAAAAAGAGACAGAGAGAGAAAGAGAGAGAGAGAGAGAGAGAGAGAGAGAGAGAGAGAGAGAGAGAGAGAGAGAGACAGAGACAGAGAGAGAGAGAGAGAGAGAGAGAAAGAGAGAGAGAGAGAGAGACAGAGAGAGAGAGAGAGAGAGACAGAGACAGAGACAGAGAGAAAGAGAGAGAAAGAGAGAGAGAGAGAGAAAGACAGAGAGAGAGAGACAGAGAGAGAGAGAGAGAGAGAGAGAGAGAGAGAGAGAGAGACAGAGAGACAGAGAGAGAGAGAGAGACAGAGAGACAGAGACAGAGAGAGAGAGAGAGAGAGAGAGACAGAGAGACAGAGAGACAGAGAGAGAGAGAGAGAGAGAGAGAGAGACAGAGAGAGAGTTCTCTCATCATTCTCATCAGTACAAGATGTGCTGTCCTCTCACTTCCCAACTTCCCTTGCCGAAAACACACCGAGCTCCACACCGAGACACAGAGCACCCAAGACAATTCTTGATTCAAGTCTCTGTTTCTTTTCTTACAGCGGACATACTTCATAAAACCGAACATTTGTGATGTCCAAAACTCATCAAAGGCTAAACCGAGGGTGTGGGCCATGTTTTATGAAAAGAACCAGCCTGAAGCTGCTCGGACAGAAGAACCCATGCGGTGTACTGTAACAACAGGGACGTACGTGCGCAATATCATCCAAACAGCTGAAGATGTACTTCCTGGCTTCCTTTGACTTCATCCCCGTCTCTGACTCGTGCTCCTCTGTGGACTGCGGGAGAGAAGGGGGGGGAGTGGGGGTTGAGGGTTAGTGGGGTCGGGGAGAGACAGGAAATAAGAGAGAACATTCAATTCAGCGAGAAGGCAGGGCCCTACACACACATCCGCATGACAAAGCCTGAGGAAAGGCCATGGCTGAGAAAGGATGAAGTAGGCCAAATGGTGCTGGTCAGAGTTCCTCTGTTATCCAGAACAGTGAGGCCAGTGTTTTGTTGCAGGTTAAGGGGAGATTAAGTGTGTGGGTAAGTGTGTGTGGGTGGGTGTGTATATCGGAGAGAGAGAGAGAGAGCGAGAGAGAGACAGGGAGAGAGAGAAACAAAGAGTGTGGGGTATGTGAGTAAGAGAAAAAGAGACTGTGTGTGTGTGTGTGTGTGTGTGTGTGTGTGTGTGTGTGTGTGTGTGTGTGTGTGTGTGTGTGTGTGTGTGAGAGTGACTTGCTGAGTGGGACAGTGTATGAGGGAGTGTGTGTGGGTGGGTGGATGCGTTTCGGGGTGGCGGCCTCACTTTCAGTCTCCACGCCGCGTAGGGGGAATCCGACTCCCGGCAGAAGAAGCGAGACGTCTTTGTCCCCACTTTCAACAGGTGCTCCCCGGGCAACCCCTGCGTCTGAGAAATGTAACGTATCTGCAGAGAAGGAAGGAGAGACAGATAAACGAGAAAGAGAGACGGGGGGGGGGGGTTAGTCACTGAAGATAAACACGAGCACTGGTGCAGGGAAAACACAGCGCTAGTACTTAGACTTTGACATCGGCCTTATCTGGCCTATGCAACACTCCCCGCCTCGATTGGGACAGGCAGTCAGTCAACTCGCACTACTTAGAGCTGCTAAGGGGAGGCAGGGAGGCATCAGATAGCCGGGGTGAGTGGGAAGGTTGGGCCTTAGTCAAATATCTACTGACTGCAGAAAAACACCAGGTAAAACAAACAGTGCAGGGTGTGCATAAAGCTCTGGAAAAAAGTAAGACTCCACTGTAAAATTATCAGTTTCTCTGATGGAACTATTTATAGGTGTATGTGTGAGTATAGTGAACCTTTTTCGTTTTCTTCTGTAAACTACTGACAACATTTTTCCAAATTCAACTGACACTGGAAAGGAACAGCTGTCGTACATGTAGAGATGCTGATTTTAGGACAATTTGCAGTGGACAATTTCCAGAGCTGTATGTTCAGGTATGTGTGTTTGGGAGACAGGGAGTGACAGGGTGACAAACAGGGGGACAGAGAGCAGTGACATTCCTTTCACGCTCATGATGACAGTTTCTAAAAAAGGCACAAAGACAGACGACTACCACCAACTTCAATAACAGCAAGGAAAAAAGAACTAGAAGGTGATTATGTGAGCAAGAGAGAGAGAGAGAGAGAGAGAGAGAGGCAGTGAGAGACAGGATGTGGGTTTATGTGTGTGTTGTGAAGGGTGAAATGGAGTGACCAAGTGTGTGTATGTGTGTGTGTGCGTGCGTGTGTAAGTGTGATGTGACATGACGTCAGTGGCGAGTGTGTGTGAGGAACAACATCCATTAGAGGCGCGCTGTGGCAGTGGCAGTGAAGCGGCTCCGAGGGCCTCTGGAATTTCAGAGCCTCTGGCCACAGGCCCCCTTTATCTCCGACCTTTGACCTCTGAGGAGCGTACTGGCCATCTCACTCCTGGAAGTTAAACACGCACATGCCACTAAAGAGCTTGCCCCTGTGTGCGTGTGCGCGTGTAGGTGCGTACATATGTTGACCTTGGCGTGTGTTTCAAGGGCTGTTCGGAACAGCAAACACGCCTTTAGAGGAAAAACACAGGAACCCCATGTACGGCTGCCCTTGAATGGCATGAAAAATGCTGTACATGCATCAAGAAGAAAAAACAAACAAACAAAAAAAAACTCAAGGGGGGCAAGGGGGATGGAGTGCAATTGCGGTGACCACATCCTACTCTTACACAGACTCACAGGCCCAAGTGCCCGTAGAGATTAGGGGTTGGAGCCCAATCAAAACATGTAGAAGCGTGCTGGTGAAATGAATGACGAGAATGCATATGCACACTTACGCACCCACGCACGCACGCACACACACGCGCGCACACACACACACACCCCCCCCCCCAACAATTGTCGAGCCAAGAAAAGAACAGCGTTTCCGGAGATAAGTGTTTTGATTGGCACGTCGAGCACGGCACCGCATGTCCCCACTGGCGGTGGCAGACGAGAGTCCATTCATCAACATTCCGGCCTGTTACATCATCGCACTCCTCTCCTCCTCTGCCTCTCCACTCCTCTCTCTCTCATCTCTACCCCTTTCCTCTCCGCTCCAGTCCACTCTCTGCCCTCCTCCTATCTCTCTCTCCCTGTGTCATCTCTACTCTACTCTACTGTCTGTCTCTTTCTCTCTCTCCGTTTCGTCTCTAAAAGTCACCTATGACTGTTCCTGGTGCCCACGCTACAACCAACGCACATAATGATGTCCATCTCATTAAAAACACCACTCTCTTCTTTCTCTCGTTCATCCAGCATTCTCTCATTTGCTACTTCTGTCCTCTCAGACAAACACACACAGGCCTTCAGGAAGGTCAAGGATCCGTCATGGTGAGGGCCAAACGCAACAAGCCCCCAGCACCTCTTCTCCACTCGCCTGGATCGCTCAGCTCCACTCTGCTGTGCGCTGTTCTCCTCCTGCCCCTCTCTGCTACGCTGCACTGACTCCACTCTTTTTGCCAGCTTGTGTAACCTTGCGTGTGTGTGTGTGTGTTGTGTGCGTGCGTGCGTGCGTGCGTGCGTGTGTGTGTGTTTCACTGAGGCTACATCTCTTCATCAGGAGGAGACTGAAGAATGAAAACACTTGTAGAGTCAGAATCTGCAGGTGTGTGTGTGTGTGTGTGTGTGTCGTAGCTAGAGAGAATTTGAGAGGTTTTGTGAGAATTAGAGAGAATTTGAAGCAAAGACCTGTGCTTGCGTGTGTTCAGAGTCCTCCAGCTATTGCTCTGCTGAAGAGGGAGAGGCAAAGATGTGGCCTGCAAGCCTAGGCCTGCACTCGGCTCAGCAGTCAGGTGCTCAGGGTCCTCCACGCAACAGGCAAGAAACAAAACAAACGCCTCCTCAGAGCCCCAGCCTGCGCCCCCTTTATCTGCCCACATATCACACACACACAAACACACACATGAATACATGTTCACAGCCTCCGGTCTCTACCCACGCACACACACACGCGCAGTCATGGCCCTCTGCGCCCCCAGGCACACAAACACACCCATGAAAACACTGCACATGTACATGAATATTAAGCTCAGAGCCTTTCGTCTCTCCCCATACACACATATAGCCACACACACGTACTGTATACATGCTCACAGCCCTATGCCTCGCTCCTACCCATCCACACACATCAACCCAAACATACACCTACAGAACATTTCAGAGGTAGCAAGGCTCATGGTGTACAGGCTGAAGCGTTGCTGTAATGTTGCAGAAAGGTTAGACATGCCAGTGAGGTGACAGGCTACCGACTGAGCAGAGACTGTAGGAGTGTCAGAGTGTGTGTGCGTGTGTGTTGCAGGGGGCAGTTATTAATATATTCTGCTGTGTGAGGTGGAACTGGACCCAACACATGCACACAACCACCCCACCTCCCTCCCCCTCTACCATCACAGACCTTGTGGCGTGGCACAGCCTCCCTTGGCTCTGAGCTCGCCTACCTTGGTCCTGTGAGGGGCCTGACACCCCACACCGCTGCGCAGGGGAGCTTTCCATAGGTCAGGGCCCCTCCCTTCCCCTTCCCCCACCCCCAGCAGCAGCAGCAGAGCAGATGAAGCGCTCATGAATCTGTGCATGTTTACCAGTACCAGCGCCTCTCTCCGCCCACGCCACTCGTGGGGGCCCTGAAATATGTTTTAATTTTTGCTAACTGCGGGCTAATGAGGTTCTGCTGGGGCCTACCCTCGGCTCCGAGCCATCTGGCTTACGCAGCTAACTGCATATTAGCCTCCTTTCATGCTATTTGCATAATTTCTTCATCAGCTAAGCTCCCCCAAAAAAAAAAAAAACTGGTCACATCACAGGTTGAATCTAACGACCGCAGCCTAAAGCCCAACCCTGCACAGTATAGCAGAGGGAGAGATGCAGAGGGAGGCATGCAGCACAGCCGTGCAGTTTCTGTGTGGAGGCTCCCTTCGGAACCTCCGGCGTGCTGTCAGGACATGCTGATCCATGTGTCCGTGCGAAAACACACTCCTTATTTTTAGTGTGACGGTAAGTCGTCAAGTCAGCCTTCGGAGGTGTCGGTTTATCCCCTCCCTCTGTACTGAGTGTAAGAGTGTGTGTGTGTGTGTGTGTGTGTGTGTGTGTGTGTGTGTGTGTGTGTGTTGCGCAGGGAGGGCTGAGGCACAGTGCGGGGCGGTGCATGAAAAATGATGCCAGGCAGTAAAAGTAGTGTGGCGTTGGCACACTCTGCATAGGTAGGTTTATAATGCAGTGCAGTGTGGTGTGATGTATGAGGGGGCTGGTCTTCAACGTGAGGAAGAGAAAGAGGGATAGAGAGGGATAGAGAGAGAGAGAGAAAGAAGGCGCCTATGCATTCCTATAATATTTCCCCTGAAATTCCTAAAAGCCCCACAGGCCAACTCGATATGGGAAACTCTGCTGGGGTGACGCAGTAGGGTGGGGGTGTAGTGGTGGTACTGCTCAGAGGGGGGTTATGTACCATCCTCTCCCCCCTCTCTGGTACCACTGTACCTCCCTGCCCCCACCCCACAGTCACCCCCATCCCATCCCCCATCACCACCACCCCCTCTGCTCAGAGCCCAGTGGGATCTGCCACAGACGGCATGCTCCCCCCTAGAAACAGTGTGCTAATCCAGGCCTGTTGCTGCCCGTGGGTCTGTCTTCACTCCCCACCGCTCCCTCCTCCCTCCCACCCCTCCTCACCTCTCTCCGTGCCAGCAGCAGTGTGGAGAAGGGAGAGCCCCCAGAAACCCAGTCTTAACAAGGGGTTGGTGCTGGTGGTGGACACATTAGTTTGTACAGTACCATATTCAAGGGGAGACAATCTTTCTCTGCAACCATGCATTCAACAGATAATAGAGAACGGGAGTAAGTGTGTGTGTGTGTGAGTCAGAAAGAAAGGAAAAGAGAAAAGTCAGAAAGGAAAAGGGAAAGAAATAAAAAGAAAACAAGTGAAAAAAAGACAGAGACAGAGAGCGAAAGACAGAGACAGAGAGCGAACGACAGACAAAGAGAGAGAGAGACAGAGAGATAGAGAGAAACAGAGAAAGAGGGAGAGAGAGAGAGAGACAGAGAGAGAGAGAGACACACACAGAGAGATAGAGAGAAACAGAGAGAGAGAAAGAGGGAGAGAGAGAAAGAGAGAGAGAGAGAGAGAGAGAGAGAGATCATGCCATTTGATTCTGGGTTTGTTTGGCCTGACAGCACATTCCAGCAAGCACACGCTCTGACTCGCGCTTTAATGGGTGACATCAGCATGAGGTGATGCGAAATGACTGAAAACAGATAGCTTGGTTTGGAGAGAGAGAGGCAGAGAGAGAGTGTAAGGGTGTGTGTATGTGCGCGCATGTGTGTGTGTGTGTGTGTAATTGAATGTCTGTGTGCGCGCGTGTGCACTTGCATCTGAACTGTTTTAGACACCAGGTGTCTTTGCTGTTAGTGTTGCGGTGTGTCTGCGACATGCTAATAATACGTCCTTGTGCTCCGGTGGCTTGGGCTTGGGCAGGGCAGGGCAGGGCTGGCCAGCTGCTGCCGCAGACATGAGCCAAGCTCAAGGTGTGGGACAGGCCTGTGATTAGCTGCCCACTGACGTCAGAGCCCATGGGAAAAGACGACTGATCAACACTGACACACGGCAGTGTCAAGGCCACAAACAAATCTTATTGTTTTTAAATCGACTATTTTTGTAGTTGGAGAATGTACGAGTGGCTACGGTTACTTTAGTGTTGGTGGGCCTGAACAAGTAAGACATTTCTGGAAGGGCTGCTAGTCAGATTTGGCATTACTGAAATCTAAAATAAATCTGCTGTGAATGTGTTAATCTGTATTCCGAAACAAACATGGCACCCCCAGGCATGTAGCTACTGATTATTCCCATATGCCTCTCATTCCCATTTTCTTTTCTCTCTTTTTTCCTACACTGACTGAGTGTCAATTTCCCGCTGGCCCAGCTGAATGAGAGAGACAGGCAGCCTGAGATCAGGGCCCGCGGGAAAGGCAGCGGGAGCACACTGCTCGCGGCGACAGGAGGACGGCACTGACGCAAATGGCTGGAAACAGCCGTCTTTCCTTTAGCGCCTTTGGCGTGCCCAGCGCTGCTTAAGTCAGTCACGGAACGCCCGTGTCCAAAATGTCAGGACGGTGTCACCTCCGTCTCTGATAAGTAGGGCAATATTTCTCACAATGAGGACAATGTTTTGTGTGACACAGCTGGGTCTTAACAATGGCTGGGTAATCCCTTGGTATGAGACTGCATATTTGTGAATCGAAATAAACGTGTGTTTTTGTGCAAGTGTGTGCCCAGAAGAGTGTGGGAGTGTGTGTGTGTGTATATACATGTTTATGAGTGAGTGTGTGAGTGCATTTGTGTATGTGTGTGTGTATGTGTGATGACTATACCTGATCATACTCCAAGGCCCCTGGGTAGAGTGGCCAGCCCAGGAAGAGCTCGGCGATCACGCAGCCCAGAGACCACATGTCTATGGCTTCACAAAACGGCAGCCCCAGAATGATCTCCGGAGCCCTGCAGACACACAGACACAACAACAAAGCAGAGAAACAGTGAGTGGCGGCATCAAGCTCTGGCCTTTCAACAAGGCAAAAAAAAAAAAACAGAGAACGCTCCTGTGGTGGTGGCTATGGCTACAGCAAGGTTGCCACCGCCACCATTTCCGCCTGGCACAAAAATCCCCCCATCATCAACAGCTGTGTGCGCGTATGTGTATATATATTCTGGAAAATGCTGGGTGCTTCATTGTGCCCCTGAGGTAGGATCGCAGCTCACATGGTTCACATTTTTTTGTTTTGTGGAGTGATGCAGCAGTTATATGAGCAGTCATGACAGGGGTGGAAAGGCAAACAGGCCGACGGCCGACTTTATGGCCGGCACCGTTGACCCAATGCACAGACGGGGCCAGATGGAACTGACATCCCACTTAAACACATCCGTGGGGGTGGGGTGGGGGGTTTAATCTGAGGTTACAGAGGGCCAAGCGCCTGTGTGTGTGTGTGTGTGTGGCACAGAGTGTGTGATGTGTGCTCCAGAGCCTCGGCTCCAGCCTCCCTGCCCCTGTGGCGGCTCATGTAAGGGGTTAGCAGGTCAGCCAGCCCGGCCTCCAAACCCAGCCGCTCTGGCCTGCCCTTTTTTTCTTCCCCCCCCTCTTCTCCTCTCCCTCTATCTCTCTCGCTCTGCCTCGCTCTCTTTTACACAAGGGTGGCCATGGCAACGGCAGAAGCCCCAGCTGCTTAGTGACAGATCGCGCGCGTTGTGATCCCTCTGAGTGGTATTAACCCGCCGCTCTGCACGAGCTCCCTCGCTAGCTCGCTCGCTCGCTCGCTCGCTGCTACCGGCGCCGTGACGCACCGCCCGTGTCAGCGCTCATTTGGTTAAGTCAGTCTGATGGGGACCTCCGCCACCATTACTCCTGTTACACCGGCTGTGGCTCGGCCCATACGCCCCCGTAAGCTGTACGTCCCCCTGCTGCTGCTGTGACATCCACCACCCACATCCCCCACCGCGCCGCACATGGGACCAATCCCACACAGCAACAGCAGCAGCACACAAGCATGGAACCAGAAACGGACTCCAGTGATGGCATTTTTCCACCATGTATTTTGGCGGGGGGGGGGTGGCTCCTCGAGTCTGAAAAAAGAAGTTTGTGAAATGAAACTCAATGAAATGTCATCTACCAAGAGTAATTACAGCGGGTGTTATAAACGGCTGACGGGTCTAAAGACGGACGGAGGCAGAAGTTATTTCCAGTGCGTAAGAGCGACGGCGAGGAATACCTCCGGAGGGACATATGGCTGCAGTGTGGGCCTATACATACACACACACACACACACACACACACACAAATGCTGGAGTGTAGCATGGGGGCTTTGGGCCTCAGCACTGTGGGATCTCAGGGTGACCCGCCCAGTGATTCCATTGGAGATGTGGAGGCAAAAAAAAAAAAAAAAAAAAAAAAAAAAAAATTCACCACAGTCAAATGGTGTTTCAGAAAATCCTAGGAGATATTAGTTCGGCTCAATCTTTTGAACAGAAACACACAAGCATATTTGTGTTTGTAAACACTCCCCTACAGACACACACACACACGCATTAAGTTGGCCAAGTTGTGTTTCACGCTCGGAACAGGGATGTAGATGACAGTGGAAGCACAGCTGTATATGGCCTTAAAACATTGCATATATATCTTTGCTTCCTTATTCCCTGTGCTGTTTATAAAAAGCTGGATTTAATCCATAGGGAATAACCGCACACACAGGGCAGCAACCAGCAGGGCAGATGACATACATATGGGAAACAAGAAAGCACAGAGGGAGGGACAGAGAAAGACAAAGAGAGAGAGAGAGAGAGAGAGAGAGAGAGAGAGAGAGAGAGAGAGAGAGAGAGAAAGAAAAAGAGTGAGGGGGAAAGAGAGGGAGAGAGAGAGAGAGAGACAGAGAGATAGAGAGATAGAGTGACAGAAAGAAAGAAAGAAAGAGAGAAAGAGTGAGAATGACAGTGAGAGAGAGAGAAAGAGAGAGAGAAAGAGAGAGAGAAAGAGAGAAAGTTCTCTTTCCATCCAACTAGTACAAGATGTGCTCTCCTCTCACTTCCCAATTTCCCTCACCGAAATCACACCACGCTCCTTCAAACCCTCATTAAGGTCAGATGATGGCTTTCTCCTCTTTTGGACAGATGGAAATAATTCAAACCCGTTTCTGTGTGAGGGGACCGATAGCACCACTGCCTTGCTTTCTTTTTCTCTCGATCTCAGCCAGAGATTGGGTACATGAAAAGGGAGATGGAATACAACTGTGTGTGGATGTCCCAAACACGACATAACATGCCGCTCTAGCCTGGCACACGGTCAAGTCGGAGTTAGTATTTGGTTGCTATTGCCATGGTTTCACGTCTGTGCTAAACTCAAGACAGCCGCGCCATAGGCTCACACACTAAACACGTTCGTGTTAGGTCCCATGCAAAACTGGTTAGGGCTTAACATATGCTGTTAGTGCTTTAATATGAAGGTCAAGGTTACATAAGCCCTCGGCTGGAAATTTCACAGAAACAGAGGGCCTCTGTCCCGCCTGAACACACACACACACACACACACACACACACACACACACACACACACACACACACACACACACACACACTTCCCTACAGATGTCTCTGGAGAGTTTCTATACAGGATGGTGGGCTATGCCAAGCGCCTTGCTTCTACCACACACCTTATAATTTTGGCTCTCCAGCTGGCTGGGTGCATACTCAGATAAGCTCCAAGTCTTAACCCTAGCGTGGTTTCCAAATCAGCCCAGGCATTACACGAAGGGCTTGGTGATACCGAGGCCTTGTGCATGTGTGTGTACACTGGAGCAGTCGCCTTTATTTATGCTTCGGATCGCATGCATGCTTTCGCAGAAAACCCTCTGGCAACACACGGGTCCTCCGGCGGCATGCCTCGTGTTGCCAGACCTAAATGTAGATCCCACCAGAATAACAAAGGAAATATCAATGCTATAAAATTCAGTCAGACAGTCAGTTCTTCGAAGGGGGGTTAATACTTAACTACTCAGAGCGTTTCGGATTGATTGTATATACGTTTCTGCTGAATTTGCACTGGTAGACTTGTCAAAGTGCCGTATGTACACTTGCCATTTTAAGAGCAGAGGAACACTGCAGCAAAAAATGCAGGTAACTTGAGAGATTAAAACGATGATTGAAATGTTATGGATTTTTATTGAACAGAGCATTCAATGGGCCTGAGCAGTGGGTACAAATTCCAATCCACCTACTAATTCCCATGTTTTTAGCCTGCAAGGTTTCTGCTGTCTAATACCACTGAGCAGGACAGAAGCAATTAACGCAGTGTTTCTCAATTATTTTCTGTTACGCCCCCCCTAGGAGGAATAAAACATTTCGCCGCCCCCCCCCACTCTCCAACACAACTAGATAACACCCCTGCATAACATTTTATCCTTATTAACAATAAAGAAAACAAAAAAATAAGGAAATATAGATCACCTTATAACAAATAAACATTATTTTTTAGTCTGTACTGTGGTCGATGTTGCAATTACACTTTATTCTAATACGGTAAAAAATGTTCCCCAGGGTCACACGCGCCCCCCCTGGCATGGCACTGCGCCCCCCCAGGGGGGCCCGCCCCACTATTTGAGAAGCACTGAATTAACGACAAAACCAAAAGACTGCTTGGACCCCTAAATGTACAACCTGTGCATGGATCTGGTCGAGGAACAAAACAAATTGTACCGGGGCTAGCTGATGCCCCTTCAGGGGCTTAAGAAGTCGTCCTAAGCAGACTAATTAAAACTAAGTAACCAAAACAAAAGCTCTGTAGCCACCTTCAACACGCCCAGAGGATCACTCCTCGGCTCATTAGGAGCCTGTTGGCAGTGGTGGTCTGTCATTAAAAGCCCCACCGAGGCCTACTGGCTTGTTATAGACTGATCATAGGATCTTCAGGACACACCTCGACCCAATAAAAGGGCCGAGGTGTCAAATGAGCACAGAGTGGTCATCCTCAGAGGAGAGAATGTTCTTTCTTTAGTTTTTCAAATTCAAAAGGGAGTATGACTGGGGGCTCTTAGCAAAACGCCCTTTAGCGTTGCTCGCCACAGAGCAGAACGGAGTGACTGACTAACGTCTGAGAAGTCAGCTGCAACAGTTTCTGATTATCCGGACCGTAAGCCCGGGATCAAGTGCCCGCAGGTAGCTTATCCCGGGAGATGTAAAAACATTACACGGAGGTCTGAGTCAACACTGTCTCAGGAGGTGCTAATCAGAGCGCAGAGCCAAGAGGACGAAAAACAAGGCAGGGGAGCAGCGGGCTTTGCACTGCCGCAGAGATGGTGCTCATTGCCATGACGACAAAACCCTCTACGTTGCCTCTCATTCATTGTTTCTGGGTAGAACATATTTCTGGTGACTGCTTCTGTCCAGAGAATGTGGAGTGACGGCCACCAAGGCAGCAAGTATAGGAACACTCCTAAAAACATTGTCACACATTGATTTTAAGGATGTGTGTGTGTGTGTGTGTGTGTGTTGTGAGTGTCCTGAATGTGACTACTGCCACCAAGCAGGTGATCCATAAAAGCTGTCTGTGGAAATGTATCCACGTTTAGTGCATCACAACTGAAAAAGAAATCAGCCAAAAGATCAGGTGCTAAAGTAAATGACATCTCATACGCAGACCTATAAGGGAGGAAAATGACTCACAACTCATACTGCAGCAGCATCTCCAGGCAAATCAACACTGCCGACAGTTACAGACATCCATCCGCAGGAGTCCGCTTTTCACTTCCCAAGATAGTCTCCATCTCACTATATCAGCAACGCTGAAAGGAGGAGCCATTATGCATCATCATCATCACCTTCACCAGCTCCCACCCTATATTCTCTCAATTCCAGACAACACTAATGGACGCCTAACACTGTTATCCGGCTATTTGGCTTACTGTTCACATCAAAGCTGGGGGGGGTGGGGGGAGGAGGTTAATGGACCCTACACGCTCTGAGTCACTTCAGCTTTTCTAGAGAGAGCAGTGTATTAATCTACTGCAGCTGGAGCCTATTTCACATGGAGCTAGCGCTAATGCTGAGGGCTTCACAGCTTAGCATAAAGTGTGTCCGCCCTAACACAACATCATAAGGTCTGAGGAGAAGAGTTCCTCAGTTCCCTTCTGTTAAGGCACAAAAGGCGGAGGTTCCTTTTTTAATACCTCAGAGAGTACTGGCACAATACACTACTGTACAATGACACAATTTGTACCTTTCTACAACTCCTAAACCATGGCAATGCTGCATCTTAAACTACAAAGACACGATTTTTACCCTTTCTACACGCCTAAACCATAACAATACTGCATCTTAATTTGGAAACTGTGAGGGGGCAAATGCTCAATGATGCAATGAGCAGATGATGAATAGAAGACTTTATCGTCCTCGCATAACTGGAGACAGGTAAGGTAGTTAACTGTACTTAACATTTAATGTGTGAATGTGAATGTGCAAATGTGAATTCTGACATTTAAGAGCCCCAAGCCTTCATTTATGAAATGTTGACAGCTTTAAAAAGAAAAACTAGCTTCACAAGCATATTGCAGCAAAGTGAAAGGACTGAATTTCCCCTGTGCGCCTGGGGTTAGGGCTAAAGCCAGCGAGCTGAAGCAAAATGCTGAGCATAGCAGCAGCGCTCCATAGTGTCAAAATGGGAGTTCAGGCGTCTCGCCCAGTGAACTGGGCACAGACTGAAACACGCCACACCACAGTGCCAGGCGCCTGTGCCAGGGAACCACCCCAGGACGCAAACAAGCACCGCTGGTCCACATAATCACCAAATGGGGCCTTTTTCCCCTCGCTCGCTGTAAAGGGCTAAAGTCTGGTCTGGCGCAGAAGCGGTTGTGGCTGGTGGCCGCCTTGCCCGCAGTCCTGAGTATGTGGCATGCTGTCCTAGGGCTCACAGCTCAGCAGCGGGTCTGGGAACCGGCAAAGTGCTATAAAGGACCGGATCCAGCAGACGGGCCCATGGATGAGCACTTCCTTTCTGTGACCTTGTGGGAAGGAGTCCCTGAAAAGCCGGGAAAGGAAGGCGAGTCGTCACCACAAACATCTGCTGTGCTGATATCCCACAGACAGAGCAGCGGTCGACTGCTATTTTGGAGGGGGTGGAGGGTGAGAAGGGGCCTACACTGACACCACGGTTCCCATTACTGGGTATGTGTAGACAAAAAGATCAAAGATATAGCTAAAATAAAACTCTGGATACACTAGATATAAAACTCTGTCCATGTAATTTACATTCACTTTTCTGAAATCTAAAACGAATCTCAACTCTAACTGATATCATATACTGTAGGCACATGTGATGCTCTTCTCGGGAAGGGTAGGTCTAATTTTGAGAGTAAAAATAGCAAACACATTTGCATACAAGATTGTCCCTAGGCAGCAAAACAGAACAAAAAAAGTAGTCAGCTTGCAGGTCCATGTACCTCAGCGGGACGATCTAAACAGGCATTATTTATTCATGGCCATGATCTCATGGTCCAGAAATAGTCTTCTCGGCTATGATGACTGCCCAGCGTGAGCTGATCCAGGTACCAAGTACCACCCGAAAAGTCTCACCGACACAACGCTGTCCCATCTCAGCAGGCACTGTGGGGCCCATCTTAGCACTCACCACACTGACCACGGTCACCGTGGCCGCCAGAAAACAGACAGACAACAGACAACAAACAGCCATTTCAATTTCCACAGCACAATAACTCCACTTTTTCACCCCCTAACATCTACCTCTAATGACACAAGAGCTTCTTTCAGTCCTGGCTCCCGTCTATGTTGGGAAACATAATGCCACAAACTCCCACTGTGGCCTAAATTATTCACCGGGACACAGGGACTCCACCCAGTCAGCAGGGCTTACATGACCACCCCACAGCCACCGACCAGACCAAACCAATCTGCCCTTCCCCACTTGTCCCATGGAAAACACACACACACACACACACACACACACACACACACACACACACACACACACACACACACACACACACACACACACACACACACACACACACACACACACACACACACACAGATGGGATAATGGAAGCCAAACGCAAAAAACATTTACATCACTATTTACATGAGGTGGGTGTTTTTAAACCAGCATCATTTTCAGCCGATGAGTCCAGGAATGGAGTATGATGAGACTTAGAGGTTTCACTTCCTGCTTCACACAGAGTGGAAAGGCAGGGAAGTGCAGCTACTAAATGCAGTGGATGCGGCAACCAAGACTCACAGATCATAGTTTAGAGGCGGTTAGATTAATGGTTAATGTTGTGGCAGAAAGGCCTGATGTCTGCTCCTTGGATCTGGCAAGCAAACAGGAATGTGTAACAGATAAGCCACTGAGGAGAGAAAAAGCATTCAGACATAAAGTAGCCATCTGTGATCACGGCACAACTAGTTCAACATGTATTTCAGAATGCACGCCCATTTAAAAATTACATAATACGGTTTCTATTTTTTTCCCCTACATCTCTCTTGGTCTCGGTCTCACGCTCTTGCTCCCCCTCTGAAGCATGTTTTTTAAAACACGCTGGAACAAGATGCACTGTGGATGCTCTTCTTGAACAGAGAATACGCCACTTCCGTTTCAGCTTTAAAAGCCAAAAACGCTAAGACCTGATTCTGCTGCGCGCTCAGCTTGAGCATGCTGCCTAGTTCTTAGCCACTCTTCACAGACATTCAACTTCAGCTGTAAATACTCTCGTCTCTGTCTCTCTGCCTCTGTCTCTCTGCCTCTGTCTCTCTCTCTGCCTCTCTCTCTCTCTCTGCCTCTCTCTCTCTCTCTGCCTCTCTCTCTCTCTCTGCCTCTCTCTCTCTCTCTGCCTCTCTGCCTCTCTCTCTGCCTCTCTGCCTCTCTCTCTGCCTCTCTCTCTGTCTCTCTCTCTGTCTCTCTGCCTCTCTCTCTCTCTCTCTCTGCCTCTCTCTCTCTCTGCCTCTCTCTCTCTCTCTGCCTCTCTCTCTCTCTCTGCCTCTCTCTCTCTCTGCCTCTCTCTCTCTCTGCCTGCCTCTCTCTCTCTGCCTGCCTCTCTCTCTCTGCCTGCCTCTCTCTGCCTGCCTCTCTCTCTGCCTCTCTCTCTGTCTCTCTCTCTGTCTCTCTCTCTGCCTCTCTCTCTGCCTCTCTCTCTGCCTCTCTCTCTGCCTCTCTCTCTCTCTGCCTCTCTCTCTCTCTGCCTCTCTCTCTCTCTCTGCCTCTCTCTCTCTCTCTGCCTCTCTCTCTCTCTCTGCCTCTCTCTCTCTCTCTGCCTCTCTCTCTCTCTCTGCCTCTCTCTCTCTCTGCCTCTCTCTCTCTCTGCCTCTCTCTCTCTCTCTCTGCCTCTCTCTCTCTCTCTCTGCCTCTCTCTCTCTCTGCCTCTCTCTCTCTCTCTCTGCCTCTCTCTCTCTCTCTCTGCCTCTCTCTCTCACTCTCTGCCTCTCTCTCTCACACAGACACAGAAAAAAGCACATTCTGCTCTGGTTCCTTAGAGTTCACAGTAAGAGGAGGGGGGGAGACCCCAAACAGCTTGGCTTGAAAAGGAAATGATGGAAGAACTAAATATGTTCATGCTAATTGAACTCCATTCAGTCCCAACAAACAGTTTAACGGAAACTAACTTACATAATATTTTACTAGGGGGGCCGTCTCTAACGGTCCTGCCTTTATTATGGCATTAATGAAGCAAGTCCCTTCATTCAAAAGACAGAAGCGGGAGGGAGGGAGGGGGGAAAAAAAGCGCAAACTCTCTTTAGGCGGGAAAACCCAGGAAGAGAGAGAGAGTGCACGACAATGCGGAGAGGCCCCCCGTCTTTTGCACGCCACAGCTGACCCCTTGCTTCCTCCCTCTTTCAGGCAGCACATTCTCCCCCCCGTCATCGCACCCCCCGTCATCGTCCCCTCCGTCATCGTCCCCTCCGTCTAGGACTCTTGAGCGAGTCGCTGCAGCTGCAACAAAGAGCAGCCAACACACTGGCCGGCGAAGCACAAAGTATTCAATTAAATCAAAACCCCCGGCACAGACAAAACACCAGGGCCTAATGAGGCACTTGAACCATGTCTTCTTTGACAGCCGGTGTCCTCCGCGCTTCGCCCTGCCCCTGCGTTTCTAATGACACGCTGCGTTTCTTCTTGAATCTCACCAGTCCTCCCACTTACTGGAAAAACCCCAGCCTTCGCTGCGCTCAAGCTTCTACTGCTATTTGCAGTCAGTCAGAGACAGGCTCACAGGATGTCTGGTCTTTCCAAACCTCAGAGAGTGGGATGCACATTAACAGACCACAAACATCTCTGATGCACTGCAGGTAAAGGGAGAACGCATGCCAGAGGCCACAGTTAACCACCGTGGCAAAGAGCTTTGGGTATGATCAGACAGATTGCTTTTACTATTGTGTCCCTCATTCCTGGGGTTTGAAAGGAATGAGAAACTAATTGAAAGAAAGTCTCAGTTGGACTGTGGTGTTCTTTAAACCCCTAAGTAGAAATTGAGGATGACCTCAAATGTACCCAAATGTGGAGAGATATTATAAAACACACACACACATAAATAGCAGTCTAATCACAATAGATTGGGGTAAAGAATTTCCATTCTGAATAAACTTTCTGCACAAGGGGTCACGCAAAATGGCGTGCTACTTGTCCTGGCTTCCCACCAAGCATACAGTGGAAACCAAACCTTGTTAAAATAAATGACCAGTAATCACATGGGCTCCAGTGAGCATGCCTTACAATCCTGCCAACTACGTCCTTCCCTAAGCCACACACAGGGGCAGAGCAGAGAGGCCTTCCCCTTGACTTCTGTGTGGCAGTGCATCACTAAATCACTTTCAGCCTAACAATATGCCATGGCTTGTGTGGAGTGGGAAAACCCCTGTAAGTGACAAAATGTCATGCTTTTCTGCTGCATAGAATTTCATTTTTGGTTTCCATACAGCCTACAAAACCAGCTGAGAAAGTCTAGTGTGCATGACATTTTGATTTTGACTTCTGGCTTCCATGAGCCAGACCTATAGCCAAGAGCACACTTGACAAACGTCACAGGCACAAGACCTCTGTGACTTGAGATCCGTCAGCACCGGTCCACATGTTTGGCACCACTGAAGAGGCACAAGGCCATCAATCTAGCCTGGGGGAGCTTTGGTTATAAACTCACTATACATTAAGCAGCTGACAGATCGTAACTTCTGACCGAGACAGCTTAGTTGGTATTCACACAGACCTGTGACTGCATTCTCTTATGACACTCTGGAAGCCTCAAATGAAGAGAAAAAAAAAACAGACAGTGGCTACGAGTCCAGAATTTCGTACCAGTAGATGTAAGGATATCGGTCCGGAACCTATTCTCTGATACCTTATTGGTCCATATTCTTCCGGACCAATACATGTGAAGTTATAGGTCCGGAACTTGAAATGTGTACCATACTCAGGCAGGGTTCCCACAGATTTATCAGATAAAAATTCCCTACTAACCCTAACCATAACCTAGGGCTGCTCAATTAATCGAATTGTAATCGTGATAACGATTTCAGGGCCAAACGATCTCACAACACATAAAATCGAGGGCAACAATATTTTTGTCCTAATTATTTTCCACTGTTTGTACTGTACATTAGATGTATACATTAGACATTTCTACTGTTTGTACATTACACATCAAAGGAGACTTACTAATGTTTACGAAGAAAGGTATTAGGGAAAATCCGAAGGTACAAGAATGTTTTTTCGAAATGTTTTTGAATACATTTTCAATAAATGAAGCATGTTACTGAGGAAAACAAAATAATTGTTTGAATAATCGTGATTTCAGTTTTGGCCCAAATAATCGTGATTCAGATTTTTTCCATAATGGAGCAGCCCTACCATAACCCCAAACCTAACCATTACCATAACCCTAACCCTAACCCTAGATTCCGTTAATTTGAATTTCCATGCTAATAATAGCAGTTCTGGGGGCACGGAAGCTGCCGCACCAGTAGCCACTTTGAAAAAAAAAACCATCCTGCTCAATCTAAACTGCTGACCCATTATGGCAACCAACAGACAACACATGCAGCAGATTTAAACAAAGTGCTATTGTCGGGTCTCAGAAGCTAAAATGATTTAATGTTTACCACCCCATTCTTACAGCAACCAGAAATGACTCAAGTTACCTCTGATGAGTTCTGCTTATGTTGCCCATCTGACTTTACTAGCACATCTGAGCACAACTTGCTATGGGCTTCTATAACCTGAAGAATGAGACCCGCTCATCTTAACTCTACCATAGTTTCCCCGGTCATAAATGACGCAAAGAATACACAACCTGAGATGTGGTACTTTGCTCTTTTTCTCATCTACACCAGACTGAAAGGGGAAGAGTTCTCATTTTTTCTACTGTTGAGGCAAAACAGAAAATAACACCTTAAGGACAAAATCACAAATGTGACTTGAGGCAAATTTTAAATTTACATTAAGAGCATTTGAGACTCTTTTAATTCTTTTTCAAGGTTTTAGTTATTTTTTAACAACCAAAACAAACAACCCCAATAGTAAGAGTCAACCGAAACCTCTCACGGCTGTTGGGCTTCAGGTCTGGGAGTCACGATTGCTTTCTGAATTATTTGTGGTCATGGATTACCATTTAACAACAGCCCCCAAAGGAAGTGATGTCATGTCACTCAAAACGAACAGCTGGTCTTTCCTTATTTGTTACTGGTTATTAGCAACAGAGGGCCCGACAACATAAGCCTCCTACCCCGAAAAAAGCCTTGACAATCTGCAGCCATGACAACAAGCGGCCTTGAAACATGAGCGTAGGTTAGGTGACAGTTCATTTTGTTCCCCTTTTCAGTGACGTCATATGGCCAACGGGTTTCCAACGAGACAGAAAGTGCTGCTTGCACATTTCATTTACAAACTTTACACTAAAGAACGCTTGGTCTTGATCTTTACATTTAAAGCATGTTTCTGTAATGGTCTGAACAACAGAATTCCGAAAGCGTTTTTGTAATGGAAGCCGTTCAGCATGACGGAAGAGAAAACTAACCTTGAGGGTGCGGGATAATGAGCCAATGGCAACCTCATCGCTCCCAACACAACTGGACATTTTAAAAA
Source organism: Coilia nasus (assembly GCA_027475355.1). Classification (NCBI taxonomy): domain Eukaryota; kingdom Metazoa; phylum Chordata; class Actinopteri; order Clupeiformes; family Engraulidae; genus Coilia; species Coilia nasus. The sequence goes on from CM050207.1 coordinate 28,803,879, forward strand.
GACAATAAATTAAGTGATTGGATAAATGTGCCTTGTTGCCCTTGTAGGACATTGTCTGATTGGTTTTGTTTACTGCGTTGCCAACATAAGCAGGTTGAGTGGCAGGTCTTGATGAATGATTGATGAGGCCGGCTTCCAGTGAAACATAGCACCTCCACAGCAGCACACCCAAGCCACTGCTTAAGCACACAATGCCTGACTATAAACGAAACCCACAGCATGCTAACAAGTTTCCAAGATAAAAGGCTGATGTCTTTACCCGCAACACATACACAGGACAGGTCAACTGCCACTTTTAGATGATGAGACAGCATGTCAGCTATCAGTGCGGGTTTAGATGCTGATAACTGCACCGTGTGCTGGAACATGGTGGCTCTATACACAAACCGAACATACAAACTTAAAAAGGAGAAATGAGGTGTAAAACAAACTTTGGATATGTTAAAACATAATAACAAGTTGATACATTTGCTGAGGCGCAAAACAATGCTAGCCTGTTGCATTCCTAACTTTATTATTTCTATAGTTTTTAATCAAAAAGGCTTATCATGCTAGTGGTTGGGGCATGGAGGTAGCTTGAAGACTTTGCTGTTTTTAAACCATTAAAAAAGCTCAAAGTAGCTCCACTTTTCCTTGGTAGTATAACAAGGACCCTGACATTCAAAACGAGGCAATGAGAACCCTGTAAGTGTACAGAATGTTTATTTTTTAAAAAAAAACAGTTTTTACAGGTAGTGCCTTGTGGTAGTTTTGGGCCACCGGCATGTTGAAAGTAAGTCCCTATACACATGTAAGAGAGCTTACAATGTCTCAAAATATTCTTTTGAACTTTTATAATTTATTTTTCAGGAATGAAAAGTTACATTTCACACCTTTTATGACAGTAACTGTTTTTTTACAGTCGAATTCCACTTCTATAAATAACTTAGATTTGAGCAATCTGAAATGTTCCAAGGGATTTCTTGCCTGGTAACTTGAGGAAGTGACTAATCATTGGTTCAAACAATTAGTCATCACCACCCCCCTCATATTAAAATTTTAACTGTGGACCCTGAGCAGCATGAGAGGACTTCTAATTCAGTTGATTTTGAGCTAATGCGATTTCTGACATGGCAACAAGTCTTTTTTTTTTGCTTTTCCTTTCAAAATGTTAGGGTACCACAGAGCAGCCCCCAAATCCTCTCCCCTCACCCCACCCCCTCCCAATTGCCAGTCCATCTGAAAGCTAAGTATATTCTACTTCTCTGAAAGCAAATACAAAACAGCTGACGTTGAAAGATGTTGACCTTGAACAAGTGGTTGGCTGGCACGATCCCACTCACTCACTCTCTCCCTCCCTCTCTCTCACTCACTCTCTCCCTCTCTCTCACGCTCGCGTACTCCTTCTCTCCCTCTCCAGTGCTTCCCCGTGGCTGCCAGCGAGCCTCACCATCTATAGAAGTCAAAGCGGCTCTGGCCGTCCTCCCGCTGGTTATTTCGGGCCGTGCCCCCCCTGCCCCACCCCCCGCCCCACCCCAGCACTGTCCATCCACCCCTCGCCTGAAGCTTTAACCACTAGTGTCAGGACAGGATCGCTATCATGTCACGCGGTGGGCACGGGTGGGGGAAGGGAGGCCCTCGATGGTGTGTGTGTGTGTGTGTGTGTGTGTGTGTGTGTGTGTGTGTGTGTGTGTGTGTGTGTGTGTGTGTGAGTTAAACCCATAGGTCATCATCCATGTCCACAGTATTCCAAGCAGTGGGGGGCTAATGGCACAGGTCCACTTCACCTGCCTCAAGAGGGGCCAGCAGATGCCAGACTGACTAGCAGGGACTGCAGATTACATTTGTGGCGGTAGTCAACTTCACAAATGACTGCTTTTTAGGCCTGACTCTTAAGCAGCATAGTGGCAGAAATTCTGAAATTATACATGGATGACATTATTTATAATTTTGCCTGCGTACTCAAGCCTTGACTCAACCACAGGCACATTAGTACAGTGTGCAGACTGTCAAACCCATTTTGACAGTCCGTGGTATGCAAGTATGAATATGTGTGTCCATGCGTATGTGTTTGTATGTGGGACTCTGAGTATGTGACAGTGGAGTGTTGGAAGAACTTTTTATAGCCAACGCACTTAAGTGTGGGAGAATGCACCGCAGTGCACACGTCAGACCTCTATGGTTTGACATCAACAATTGAATGACAAAATCACAACAGTCAGGCACCCTAAACATTTCCTCTTGCTCGTGTCTGTTTGACAAACATGAGAACAGCTCCATTCCCTTACTGGAGGTCCCTCTTCTAAGTTTAAGACAAATGAGAGAAAAATGTCACACTTCCATAACACACAAGTTCTGAACATGGACAGCAATGACAAGAGGAGTTAAAGATCACTTTCAGCCTACATAAGGTCACTCATCTGTCATAACAGTTTGTGGGGGCTTTACACGAGCAGGAAAACAAAACTGTCCAACAGTGTGATCTTTTCAGAGAGTGACGTTTCTGTTCAAAAAGAGAAACAGTACGAACATGTCACTGTGTACTTTGTCGACTGAAAGTGCTCATACAAGAGGCACATGGGGAACACAATGATAGAATCTTTCTTTTTGCATACAAGGCCTGTGTTAGGCATCCGCTAAGGAAGTACACCTATGAGTCATTCAAATATTAACCAAATGGATGGCTAGTGGGTTGCAAGGTGGAAAAATAATAATCATACAACTCAGATCTTTCTTCTGACCTTCTCACCAGAACTCAACCTCCTTGTGTCAAAGTATTTCAAGATTAACTTTATACTTAAGCCAGACATGTCCAAAGTCCGGCCCGCGGGCCAAATCCGGCCAGCGGGCTCCTTTCCTCCGTCCCGCGGCACCTCTCAGAAAACAGGTGTTAGTAGCCTTTCTTGCTACAGAGCCATAACTACCCACGGAGAATGCCGGTGATTCTTTTGTTATGCTAAATCGCGCGCATAACTGCGTGGCCACGCAGAGAACAGTTAATAGTGTTAATAGTCTTCACCGCCTTGCCATTTATTTAATTATTCAGCAGTTTATGGCAGTACCAACCCAAAGTATATCGACATTGTAACAATATTGTTGTTTTTTGACCACAACACAGTTACTAGTTTGCCTATTGGTAGGCATTATTCGCGGTTTTATTTCGCAAAGAAAAATCATACATCTTGCAATTATGTCGTGTGATGTTGCTATTATTAGCTCTCTTAACAGTAGGGTTAGGTTTTTTAATACGGACGTTTATTTGACCAATGAACAATGTAAAAATGGGGGAAATAATATGTAATCACAACATTCACAAGAACACTTCAAAACGACATGATGACCTCTCGGATATCTAAGTTGCTTCTGCCCCCACAATCGCAATAGCAAGCCAGCCAGGATGAGAATGGACGCGGTTTTCCGTGATGTTCCACTCCGGGAGAAAATGGTATTTGTGAAGCTCACGTATGTTGTGGAAAGAACCGGTTGCAATGCTTGTTAAACTGCAGTGCGACACTGACACAGACTGTCGGAGTCGACACCAGCTGGATAAAGACAGGTTCCAAGAGATTCTGACATTTGCCAAGAAAATGCTGAGCTTATTTCGCTCCTGGAATACCTGTGAGAAGACATTCTCACTTTTGAACTTTAACAAGAACCGCGTGAGGACAAGACTAAGTGACTCTCACTTGCGTGACATCATCAAAACCACTGCGTTTGAGCCAGACTTAGCATTTTTGCAGCAAACGAAATCTCAGTACCACCCATCACATTAGTGCAGGAGAGTAGCTTGTTTAGTCTTCTGGGGTAGGCTAAATAAATTCTAAAATGTGTGTGTGTAATTGTGATCAAAACTCTCAGTGGTTTGTACTTCTGAATAAGATAAATGTTAGTGCTATTTTCTTGTTCACATGGTATAAATTCACGTTTACAGTTTACATGTAACAGTGAATAATAGTATTTTATGTATAACAGTGAATTATGAATAGTGTTTTTTTTTTTCACTCAGACTTGTTCTGCATTTTATTACTGGTCTTCAAATATAAAATGCACAGTAATTTTGGTAAACACACATTTTCATTTGTGTATGAAATGTGAAGACATAAAAACTATGCCATTGCAACATAAAAAACATTAAGTACTTCATTTGCATACTATTCATTCATTCATTGTACTATTAATATTATTATTGTAATTCCTATTGTCTTATTATCGTGTCGTTACAATGGTTGGCCCTCACACATGTTCACCTCGCCAAATCCGGCCCCCCTGGCAAAAAGTTTGGACACCCCTGACTTAAGCCCTGAACCCAATGAACTACAAAAACACTTACAACGATCAGGTCAGTAATGCTCTATGGAGTCACAGTGTACTTCATTAGAGGCAAAAATTATGCTTGCTAGACTACTGAATCAAACATGCCTCTCATCTCAGCTGCGGTGGTCTTTTGGCATCGGGGGCTACTTTTCTATCCATTTAGTCTGAGCGGTTCAACTGTGGTCTCCGCAGTGGGCACCAACATTCCAGCGTGCCAGTGAGGGGGCGAGGGACAGGGCAGCACTGAAGAGATGTGGTTTGGGGAGCGCGGCCAGGTTGTGTGCTCTACACTGGGCTTAATCTCAGTGGCTGCAGAGAAGGTCTCTATGGATCAGACCCTCTATGTGCAGAGCTGTCCGCCTCATTCTCCTGGTGCCAAGGGAAATGGCACTCCCCCGCACCCCACCCTCTACACGGTGTGTTTTTCTTGTTCCCCATGTGTTGCAATATAATAGTGGCACAACCAAACAGGAACGCGAGAGTGCCGTATGTGCTCATGCCCTCTGGTTAGTATAAGAGCATCTGCACATACACATTCCGGTGAGATAAATATAGGACCTGCATGGATCGCTTCTAAACTTGTAAAGTTGAGCTGCAGGTCACCTGTTTTTGGTGCTTCTGATGAATTCAGACTGAAGACAAGATGACTGCATCCATAGCAGAGGTCACTGTTTGAAAAACCACAAGCTGCCCATTTAAAAGAAAGTGGTTTGGCATTACTTTGTGTGGTGTACGGTGGGGATTCCATCTCCAGATATGAAAGACACATTGAAGAGGTTTTAAATGGGGTGAAGTGATTCAGTTTTTAGCCCGGTGAGTCATGCTATGATGCCAAACTTGCCTCTCTGTGGCACCTATTGGAATGCAAACAGCAAATGGCTTGCAGATGTACACCAACAGGAAAGAACTTTTTTAACTGGTGGGGACTTCTGAACAGCAACATGGAAAAATGTCAATAATCACTAAATCGGTCACCATTTTAGTGACCTGTTCCTCACATCCCAACTTGACAGGGTCACTACAGACGCACTATATACATAAATAGCATGGTATTTTGCACCAGCCTGAGCCAAACCAGCAGACAAATATAAAACACAATTTGCCAGGCCTAGATTACAATGCGATTCTGCCTAATACATACCTGCTCATAAATGGAGTTAGAGGGACTGTCATTTGAGGCAAAACTATAGCCTAATTTATGACCAGATCTGGCAGAGTGAGTCACAGTGACCCAAAATTCAAAACTGTGTTTTTAGTACCAGTGAAAAGTCAATACGATACACTTTCTTTGTCAGAGACACACCTTAAACTAAAGACATGGTTTTTTTTTTTCAAATTAACATCTTTTTAAAATTCAAAACCTAAGAAAATCATATTTATTTTGGACATTTTGTTGTTCTGTGACATGTAGTTACATACTAGTTATGTTGATAATGAAAAGTGGGGAGATGTGTTTAGAACACTTTTTGTTTCATAAAAAAACAAAAAGTAATTAAAATTGATATTTTTAAGGTGTTCTACCAAAACTGGCCTGTACCTTAAAATTAGAATTTGTGACTTCAGATTCATTTTGCCAGATTGGGTCATATAATTATTTCAGAGAGTTCACAGAGTTTTTTGGCCCAACAGGAAGAAAATTGAGGCGCAAGAAAATTTCACCAAATGAGGCAGTTCAAAAATCTATTCATGAACTGAGGATTATGAGTCTCTCTTGATCTCGAAGTGAAATTAATTCCTGGATATGAAGGGCAGAAAACAAACCCAACCTGGCCAAGAGCAGCATTCCTTTCACAGAGCCATACCAAAACGGGTGCCGTTCAGACATCTTGTGTGGCTCCACAAGAAACTGAGGCTTGTTTGTGTCTCCTGTGTCTCAGGAGGACGTTGCATGCGAGTCATGAGACAGTCATTCCTCCGCTGAGAAAACGCTAATCTGTGTGTGTTCCAAAAGTGCTGCAGATGAACCAGGAGTAAGACTGGGAGTATGAGCAAGGCCACTGCGTGAAACGACAACCCAGGAGAGGAACTACGACTGCAAGTCCATAAACTCCCCCACCCACACACAGTGGAGCTCTGCTTCGTAAAAACCCATCTGTATTCAGGTTGCAAAAAAAAAAAAAAAAACCCAGCTATAAAGCCAGGTCACAGAATTAAGTGTTAGTTTCTTAGTTATTTTACATGAAATGTACAGAACCTGTCAGAGCTGTACCATTATTTGGAAAAAAAAACAAGCCCATGATGAAAAATGTCCTTCCCAGGAAACAGGAAAAGGCACATTGCACTGGTAGCAACATTCACAGACCTTACAGTCTATATAAAGCAAAATGTGATCAGGGCCTAGAACATCTAATAAAGCCAGTCTAATTGCACATGATCACACCCTGCCCCTATAATCATCAGAGCCCTGTCTAATGACCCATTATGCCTTCACGGCAGGAGAGAGCAATGACAGAGAATATCTAGTGTTTCACGAGTCTGCCTTCATAAGCCTCACTGTCATGATCATCTGAGGATGTGCTCCAGAGGCCTAGAAAAGCTACGGATATGGCCTTCGAAGAAACCTGTGTGATCTTATAAATTCTCTATGACTACATACACAAAGCCCAAGCACTCCTCTCTGATAATATAAAATAGGCTACATAACCTTTACCTTACCTACTTTCAGCATTCTGTTTTCGTGCTTAAGGTGAGACACAACACATGGAAACGAGTGGGCCACTTCTTAACAGTGGAACTTTAAAGTGAACTGAGGTTCCCACTTGTTTGTGATCTCTGTGAATGAGTAATTCTGTTCAGCCCTTAACATCAATCTTCAGTTCTGGGCATAAGAGCACAATGGTCAGCTGTCTAGGCCATCTGGCCACTGCTTGCTGCATTCTTGGTTTTCTAACATGGCCCAGGTAGCACCAGATACCAGGGAGAGCAGTGAGTTCCAGCTTCTGGAAAGCCGAGACATATTTATGTTGTTCATACAGTGAAATTCTGAGTGAACTTGAAGCTTTTAACAGTAGGTTTTTTTTTAAAGAATATCACGAGCTAATTACACACATATCACTATATGAAGCACATAATGCCGCAATTCAACAGTATAGGAGATTGAGTACTTGTCACTGTTAAGCTATGCTGACAAGAATGGAGTCTCTGTCTAACTGAGGAATAAGTCCTGGTTAGGACGGTTTGTTAGTGAACAATGAAGACATTACAACCAGTAGGGGTTGGGCTAAGGCAAGGCCACAGAACAAGGCTACAGGCTGTTTGGCTGCACCGCATGCAATGGCATGCCCTTTCTATTTATGGACAAAGACCTTCCGGTCACAAAAAAAGAAAACACGACACACAAAAATAATACATTAACTTGTTGTACTCTCTCTCTCTCTCGCTCTCTCTCTCTAGAACTGCTCGGGAAGGGCAGCTCTGCAGGTCCAGATCCTGAGTAAACACTCTCACCACACTGGCAGATTCTCAGCGAGGTACAAGCACAAACACTTTAGTGGGTCATTTCTGAGGAGTTACATAACACTTGATATCATCACAGGCCCCTTTTCTGAACTCAAGGAAAGAGGGGGGGAAAGAAAAAAAAGAAGAAAAAAAACCTGAGCAGACAAACGTCAAGCCACTGCCAAGGGTAATTCTTTCTTAGGGTTTTTCCATTTGCCTGGCCAGAAACAAGGCACTCCGACTAACATAAACATGCGACGCTATGATGGCATGTGAGCAGGATGCTTTCAAGGTAGTGCTGGACTGCCATTTGGCAGAGACTGTGCAGGAGCGAACAGCTAAGAGAAATCTGCTCGTTCTTGCAACACATGCCTCTCAAGACATGAACCTGTAAATAAGCATTCCAATCTCCTCCTGTCCCACGGCCGATTACACAATTCCTTTTCAGACTCATACCAACTGTTATGGATTTTTTTTTGGTACAGCCCGTCAGTCCATTGTGTGAGGGTCTGTTTTCAGAGGACCATTTCCTTTCCCATGGACAGGAGAAATGACTGACTTACCCCCTGCCACTAAACATCATGGGGTCAACTTTTGCCAGGTCAGTGTGTGGCCCTTATGTGTGTTGACAGGATGTCATTTTTCAGAAGTGACATTTGTATGCCAACAGCTCCCCAAGGACAATTTCAAAGTCACTTTCTACAAGGAATGTTTCAAAAACATCTAAATCTTCAGATTTTTAGCTAATTGTTAGTTCAAAGCAATTCTAGACCCAGCACAGCGGGGTTAGAGAGGCAAACAGTGTGGCATTTCATGGCTGGCACAGTCATAAAGTGATGGCGAGAGGAGCAATGAACACACACAGCAGGGCCTGATCCTAAAGGGACCTGAGAATAAGATTACATAAAGCATGACATAATTTGGCCTTTACATGTGGTCCCTGTGTCGTGACCGAATTTCATTGTTTTCAGATGGGAATGGGAAACATGAGTCAAACTAGCCAGCAGTAGTGTAGGTTCAACTGGATACTGCAACTGTTCTAGTTGGTTAACAGCACATTCTCAATATCCAATATTCAAAATATCAAAATATAAAAACAGTTAAATATGATAAAACATAAAAATCAAACATGTAAGAGAAAGGGCTGAGTGATCTGGCTGTGTGTCTATTGGGAATCACGTCCACAAGGGGACTATAAGGATGCAACTTCCAAGATTAGCTGTGACACAAGTCACGTATTGAGGCAAGCCCATGTTTATATTTCTTGTGCGTTCATGCCTCCAGTCACAGAGGACCAACTACTGTTACAACAGCTTGTTTTGCCTCGCAGTTTGCCCTGTTGCCAAAAATAATAATAATGAAAAAAATACACATAAAAATACACATACAAATCTGTCTTCATTTGCTTCACTATACCTCTTGCAGCACTTTTCCCCTAATTTTTATGTAAATTATTGCATGTCCTTGGGGACAGATGTCAGAGGCTGAGAAATGCAACAGGCCAATTTCCTAGGAGTAAGGCTTTACAAGGGTGTTGATAATGCTATATGTAAGGTGTAGTCCTCACTGCATTTGCCTCAAAATGCCACTAAGACAGTCCCTTACAAACCAAGGATGTGTCATTTATGCAACCTTGCACATTTACACAACTTTCCAACCCCATTTGCTGTTGCAACCGGCTGTATGCAGTGAGTGTCAGAACTGTCCCCAGGCTAACCTCTCTTAAAAATTGGCATTACAACATTGATAAAGGAAGTCAGGAAGTAAAAAATGTAAAATCCATGTTGTATTTCTGTTAAAATGCATTAGGCTAATTGTGCAGTAAAAATGGTGTTCAGAACTTAGATGTCTCCAACTTGTCTCCTTCAACTTTTGACAGCTATTGACAAGTAAACTCCATTATTGAAGACAGCATGCTAAAGGAAGCATCACATCTTGCACCTGGGCCAAATGGGTTGTGCCAGCTGTTTCATAGTGCATTTATGTCACACAGACACAGGTCTGTGGAAAAATATTTTTTAAATTTGAAATTTAAACGGTCCATACCTGTAGTACCGTGACTGGAGGTACGTGGAGCACACTGCTTTGGAAACGTGGCTGGCTGAGCCAAAGTCTATCACTTTCACCCGGTAGGGCTGCCGCACTGGGTCCACAAGCATGATGTTCTCCGGTTTAAGGTCGGCGTGAATCAGCCCCATGGCCTTCAGCTTCTTCAGGGCCGTGCCCACCTGCTGCAGGATGGGCCGGATCACCTTCAGCGGCAGCGGGCTGAACTTGTTCTGCTTCAGGAAGTCGTACAGGTTCTGCTCCAGCATCTCGAACACCAGGCAGGTGTGGCTGCGGTGCTGGAAGCACTCCAGGGCCCGCACCAGGTTGTGTTCGTCCGCGTTCTCCCCGCTCAGACGGGCCAGGATGCTCACCTCAATCTGGCCCTGCCGCGCGTACGACGGGTGGTTCTTCAGAATCTTGACCGCCACCACCTCGCTGGTGCCCCTCTTCCAGCACTTGACCACCTGGCCGAACGTCCCCCTGCCCAGGAAGTCCAGAACCTCGTACGTGTTCTTCATGGAGCACAGCACCTCGTGCTGCACCAGCTGGTAGTCTCCGTCTCCACCCCCGGCCCCCTGTTTGGCGGGCGCTCCCGCGGCCGGTACGGCCACCGCCGGGTTTCCCACATTCGTTTGCAACATCGCAGGCAATATGGACAGGTCCTCCACTATCTGCATGGCGCTCCCCAAATTCTCGAGTTCCTCGCTTTTACGTTTCAGTCCGCATCGCTGGGAGCTGTCTGCCAAGTTCAAACCTCCGCAATCTTCCCCGTCCCCTTCGTCCTCCCCACCACCACCACCACCTCCTCCTCCTCCTCCACTACCTCCCCCACCACCACCTTCTCCTCCTCCTCCTCCTGCCTCCCCACCGGTACCTCCCCTTCTACAGCCGTGTCCCTCTCCCCTGCCCCCTCCGACTCCCCCTGAAGCTCCACTGCTGCTCCCTCTCCCTCGGTCCTGCTGCTCTGGCCCCTTTCCCTGCGAGGGGACAGCCCTGTCCTGGGGCTGTGGTGGCACCGCCGCCGCCGCTGCTGCTGCTGCTGTGGGCTGCTCCCGCTGCACACCTCTCACAGCGACCGTCTGCAAAGAAAAGTCCTGCCCGCCGCGCGGTCTTCCGCCCGCTGCTTCTCTTGACTGAAACAAAGGCGCGAGTTTCGTCGGGTGAGCGATGCCAAGGGTTCTACCATTCAAATAAGTCCGTGGGTAGGCTCTTTCATGGTAAACACAGTTGCTGGGCTCGACTTTGAGTTTCTTCACACTGCAAAAGGCACTTGTCTGAGTTTGATAAACATGTGGTGGGTAGACCAAGACTTGTGAGGCCATACCTGTGGACAAGACAGAAAGAGAGGACAAAACACTTTAGCTAATTGAGCATATCTTATGAAGTGGCATAAATAATGCTACAAAGCATTCAGACAAAGCATACAGCGTCTCAACTTCATGTGCTCGCCAAATTACTTTACTTTATTTTACCACATTATACAATTTTCATACAGTTTTCATCCAAACAGTTTCTTAAAAATCACCTGGTCATAGTACTGTCCTGTGTCATACAATTTCTGAGTGGTTTAACAGTTTTTTTTTTTTTTTTTTCAGAGATCAATCTTTCATAGTCAAAGGAGGTAAGTTGTAAGCAACTAGACTTCTTTTTAGAGCTCGGCGACATTTCACCTTTCATCCAAGAAAGGATGAAAGGTGTAACGTCTTCAAGCTCTAGAAAGACTTTGACTATGTGACCTGCATGGATGAGAATCTTCACAGAAATCTTTCATAGTAAAACCCAACATCAATTATCATGAGGCCTATATGGTACCTCTGTATTTGATTTGAGATCTGACACACTACATATTGACAACATCATAAGCATGGCCACCACTATGACCACTGTAACAACAAACAGCCAGGTAGTGAAGAATGTTTAACATGACCAACTCTCCCCAAAACAATTTGTCTGAGGGGAAAATAGTGACTTTTCAGGGGTATTCTTCTATTGTTCCTTCAGCCATGGCACACTGACCTTATCAGTGACTGTCCATAGGCCCTTTCTGAAACAGCTGACCTATTTTCTTTTCTCTGGAGCACGTCCAGTGCCATCAATGCGCTAAGGCCCTGCTGGCTTTTCAGCTTTAATCAACACGGGTATTCAGGAGAGCAGATTGAGAAGCTTTGCGCGCCTCATCTTAAGGTCGGGTCTCTGCCCAAACTGAACACAAACCCCGGTGGAGTAAGGTCACCCCTACCAGTCAGATGTCTCTGAACATGATTCAAGGTGATCAACCTCCTTTCCTTTTGCTATACGAGTGTGTTGTGAGTTTGGCATTAACTAAATGCTAAGTTTCGTGAGCTGACATGCCAACTTCCTAAATGTCCTCTAAAAACATATTATTGAACCAGAACTTGGTTTTTGGTGTCAAGTAATGCATGACACAAAGGTATAGAACCAAAAAAAGAACAATTAGCAATAACATGTATACCCTTCTTGGTTTACCCTTTTCTACTGTAGGTAACACACTGCAGAAAACCACTGAGCTATTAATATTTAGGGAAATGAGCTCAAAATACAGAAGAGGCAGTCTAACAAATATAAATAATCATTTTTTGATTGGATGCTAACCACCTTAACCTCCGACAACTGCATATAACCCACTAAAATAAACTCTAGTCTACACTTTGGCTAAAGTGGTCTTAGTACAATGTGTGTGTGCTTTGTGCAACCATATTACCTTCTAACAACAAAATAACAAATCCCACAATGAGTGAAACTGAGCTAAGTGTCTAAGTTTCTGAGTAAGTCCAATAAGCCCAGGAAATGCTGGACTTACTTATGACAATGGTAGCCAAAACTCAACACTGATTAGCATTTCTGTGTGGTTAGAACCCAAAATGTCTTAGTGTGGATTGCAGGAAGTGTCTACGACCATACTGGTGACTGACAGTAAAAGCCCATTGATTTTTACCTCCTGTTTAGTCACGGGCCTACCTTTCCTCTCCAGACTATAACTCCTTTAAACACCCAAAAAGCTAAAAACAACAAAAAGTGTTTATCGACTTTAAAAACAAATGTAAAGGTTTGACTAGCACCTAAAAGAATGAGCTGCACTGGAGTACTCCTTCATGTAAAAATAGGCTGAAGTGAAATGCTACAATTACACACAATTACACACCAAATGGGATCAACACAACCTGACACTTGACCAATCAGGTAACACCTTTTTCCAGTAGTCACAACTATGCACCTGGTAAGTCGCATCCCTAAACAAACACTTTTTTGTCTCAAACGGTAACAAGAGGCCACCGGGATGGGGCCTTGGGTGTTTTGGCCCTTTAATTTAGCTAAGCCAACAAAGTAGCAGCTGCAGAGCCTGCTATTATTACCGTCTGTAGCATGATACTCCCCCACTACTCAAGGAGACTCCTTCGGTGGAGTCAAGTTACTTGACTTGGTGCTGCACAATTTTAACAGCTACGATTCCATACTGCTGACCCTTTCACCCCGCTCCTTCCAAATCATGCCGCTTGACAAATGACCAAATGCCGCTCAATGCATTAGATGTGCAACAGCTGGCGTTCTGAAGGAAAAACAACAGACTGCCTTTCCTCCTTTCACCTCAAGTGTGACGATGAATGGCTCACACCTCAGTGGGAACAACAGAGGGCTGTGTAAGATATAGTGCCTTCTCAAATGGGTTTACTTAATATCTGTCATTCTGTGTGCTCTGTGTAAAACTGCTGAGCAAGACAAAATGGTAGTGTGATTAAGAATTGCTTTCTGTCCACAAAACTATTATAATCTGGTTGAGTGCAGGAGGCTGTCGCTGTAGGTGAAATCATGTCTAGCCAGCCGCCATGTTGTGTGCGAGAGAATGAGTGCCCGAACTGTTCCGCAGTAAACGCAGGAAAAGACAAAACAGGAAGTGGCTGTAATCGTGCGCACTCAAAAAAACAAAGCAAGCCTCTTTTTATGGACAATACCAAGATGGCTTGGTTTGGAGAAAAACCCTCAAATAAAACATTCCAAGAGGGTAAAAGCTAAGGATACTGCTGCAGAAGCAGTTGCATAGCAGTATTATATTGAGCAAATTTGCCTACTTGTCTCTTTTTTGTTCTTTATTTCAAAACAAGACATTGTAAACAAAGGTTTTCCTGTCATAACACAAGGAGAGACATGCCAGTACCACCAAGTTCAAAAATGTCCACCCCCTTGTATTTCGCCAAACATTAACCATGGCCCCACAACCAACTCTGCTTCTCTTCACCAACAATGGAATAGACTGCCTATGGATAAACCAACCTACAAACCTAAAAAAAACTGTTTGTCCTAAGCTAGAGAATTAGATTTGAGCAAGAGTTGCACCGGCTTTTTCTGTATCTGGTTTGTCCCAAACTAACCACAGCTGGCAAAGGGAAAGTCCATGGAAAACCCAAATCCTGATGTTGCTCTCACACTGAAAACTGAAATCAAACGTGTGTTTTTGTCGAAGTCACGTATGCACTTGGCCCCTGAGGCTATCCAAAATGCTATGGACTGATATGAGAAATAACATACTGGTAGGAATGCTAGCAACAGCACAACTCCAGTCCGTAACTGGCTACTGCTCAACGTCCATAACAAGACAAGGACTCTCAAATTTCAAAGCAAGCAACACTCGTGAAGCGCCAGTACAAAAACACAATAGTTGTCCATTTTATTTTATAGCTTGGTGATATGAATAAATATAAATTACATTATTATCTAAATCTATCTAAATGAGGCTAAAGGTCCTAACACTGATAACGTGATGAATGGTATTAAAACAGGGGACTGGATGAAAAAAAGCAAACTGGTTTGCAACTGGCTCCAAGGAAACAGAAGGGCCTGTGTGAGACACAAAAATGCAACTGCTGAAAAACAGTGTAGAGAAAAAGACTAGGCTAATGACTAAACAAAGACTACTACACAACCAACAGCAGAAGGCATGGCCCACTTACAAGGGAACGTAACAAAACAAATTGACTGCACGCTGGGTCAATAAGATCAATATAGCTTGGTGACGCAGTGTGCAAATCTGTACGCAGTGGCCGAGATAAGGGGGAAACAATGATATTGCTCCCTTGTTATTGCGGATACCTCAGTCCGCTACTTCACTTGCTCTTTGCAGCCTATAGTATGTGCAATTATAGAAGCACTCTCAGAGTACAGGCCTCCACCAAGGCCAAGTGCCATATCTCGCAATGTTAACAAAAGTGAAAAATAACTTGTGGATCTAAGTTGTAATCTGGCAATACTCTTAAACGTAATGGGCTCTTCCTTGGCCTGAGCAATACCCCTGCACCAAACATCATGATTACTTGGGCCAATGTTTTTGTGTGAAGTCTTGCTGACATACAAACTGACACACAAACTAAATTACACATATTTTTTAGTACAGATCATCACAGAGAAAGAGACAGACAATACCTTAGTAAACCATGTCCCTACCATGTAAATGAAGTACATAATAATTAAAAAAAAAAAAAAAAATCCCACTACCCATGCTTTACTATCCAACACACACAAAAAAGTTTAATCGGGATTTGAATAACGTGTTAAACTGATGGGATTCAATGTTCAATGTGAGCTTCAGTTATCACCTAATAAAATGTCAATGTCAGAGTAAAACTGTTTCTGAATATAACATCTTAAGGTGATCTAACTTTCTACTCAAGTATGCCAAAGGGATTCCATGAATTAAAGGCCATCATTCTGACTAGGTTTGAGCAAGAAAGGGCCCTATTCAGTTGCAGCATGTCTTTTTACTTAAACACTTGATCTACTAAGCGACCACAACAAAGCCTGCATTATACAACAGGATCTGTGAGCATTCATCAAGGTAAAAAGGCACAAATCACTGAGGGGGGATGGCATCCACACTGAAATAAAAATGGTCATATAATGACGCTGGCTCCATCTTTTTGTAAACACAGCCTCACCACTAAAAATGAACAGGGTGCATACTTGCGGGTTCATGTTAAGATGATTGACAGTAGAGTTAAAAAATGAAATCCCAGACCACATAACATTCTGTGGGTACAATAAGGGCTTCACTGATAACAAGCACAAGTGACATAAATTTAGGGCTGGGCGATATAGCTGAAATCTGTATCATGATATAAGTGTTTCATATCGGTCGATATCGATAATTATTGAAACATTGTGTGACCTATTTAAAATAAGTAACAGGAGGGAAAAAATCTAAATTTAAACATTTTTATTTTAGACTTAACCTTCCTCTGACAGGCAATAAGCATTCAGGCAAAAGGACTGTCAACACACGTTCAATGTTACGATCACAATGAAAACTGAACAATTATCAATAAGCTAATAAAGTGCTTAACAAAGCTGACGTGTTATAAAGACATGTGCAAAGTGTTAAATGTAAACATAGCGAAACCTGATACCTGAGAAGAACTATCATATATGTATATAGTTTTACTGCATAATTTGCAGACAACATTTGTCTGACTACGATGAGATTTGTAAACTCCAAAAAAGCTCCCATACTGGTGAGCAGACCTTTCTGTTCTTAGGACTCATTCACACCAAACACTCTGCAAACAAATATTCAGCGCGTGGCCGTTTTCTGTCAGTATTCGTTTAGAATGCATGTTAACAAATTAGACTCTTCACACCGCACGCGTGATCTGAGTGTATTCTGTCCCTATACAAACATATTGTATACTGATACGCGCTGTACACACTCAAGCTGGTGTGAATGAGCCCTTATCCACATTTTTCTCGCTCGTAGCAATGGCACTCATCTTCCTTTCTTGACCATGCTGTTTCTGGAAAAAAAACATGACTACGAGACAAGAGATGGCGCAACCAAACACGATTCTGTGACATGATTGGCTATTAGTGTGTCACTCCCCATACATTGCTAGGCTACAGAGGACGAGTGCCTTTGCTCATGCAACCAAGCTTGCTTCGCAACAAAGATTTAAAGCGGCGCTAAATCAGAGAGGGCTCTGACGAAACTAAGCCGTTTTCTTTAAAAAAAAAAAAAAAACATTCTATCGAACGCATTTTCTATTGTTACCGAGTAGGTGTCTATCGAGATACATATCGTTATCGTTTTATCGCCCAGCCCTACATAAATTATTGATTTTGTCAGAAATGCAGGCAGCAAATGAGTTGTAGTGAATGATGAACAGGCTAACTTAGGATATAGGATAGCTTGACCCAGTCTGTTATAAGTTTCATATCAATTTCCTACTTCGATATCTTAGCTCAGTCATGGTAACGTGGTTATTCTAAGACAGGCACATTTTTTGACAGTAGGCAGTAGCTCATGTACTTTCCTGAGGCACTGCTAAGTGCTAACCTTACCTGGTTCTGAAGGAGTTCTTATAAAGTTCTGAAGGATTTGCTTGAACTTTTAAAAGCTAGCTTATTTTGAGTAACTTTGTTCATGTAACCATTGGATTCCTAACTGAAATGTCAGAAAATCGGAAATACTGAACCAACCGGAAGAATGTTTTGACACCCGTGGTCTCTTCCAGAATAAGGTGAATAAAAATGAATGTGTGCTGTGAATATGGACTTAAGCTGGAGTTCCTGCACTGCATATTCTTCCTGCTTCATAGTCACTGGTAAGTTTTTCTTACCATTAAAAATGGTTATTTACACACACACATTTCAGGCCTATGTTCCTTTAAAATTGTAGCCTAATCACTTTATACCAGTAGCATCATTGCTAACGCCCAACCCCCTCCCCCACTTCACAGGCCCTTTGACGCCGCTAAGCATAAGGTGCAAGGTGTATTTATGAGGCATTCACCAGATACAGCAGGACTAGTAGCCTTCTCTAAAACAACCCTCTGAAAAGTTATTCAAGCCATCTTCATCCCTGGTCATTCCTCACAGTCTGCCCAGCTCTACAGGTTAGGACCGTGATTGCAATTCTCAGTTTGTTCATTTATTTTCTCAAAACCTAGGCTATTACAAGTCACCATTTTAGGGTGTTTTTTTAGTCAACATTTTCTGCCGGGGTCACGCACCCAGACTAGCAGGGTACATTCCTACTTACCACTATCATTTACCCACCAGCCAACACGGGGGTACACATTTGGTCTCCCACCACATGCACTGTCACCAGCACAAAACGTTCTGTCCCAAAACATAAAATCCACCATTACCATATTTTACAATTTGACTACTGGATACAGCCATTTCTTCCGAGATGGTTTCCTCTCTTGTAGACACAGCAAAGATGGACTTTAGCCTATTTAGTAATAGCCCTAACTACCAACAGCAGAGTAAACAAATTCTGCAAAAAATGGGTGCCAATGAGGTAGCTGGGTTGTGGTTTCAGTTAAGACCACAGACAATTATTGTTTTTTATTCTTGTGATTTATTTAAAAAAACAGCCATATCTTGTTGGGGGCCATGTTAAAACTGAATAGTGGTGGTGTGTTAAATTAGTCTCCTTTAGGAGTTGTGGTGCGGTTAACACAGTGTTACTTCCTGCCTACACAACTGTATCAATTTCACTGAAAAATAACGTCACTAATACGCAGCGACAAAAAGGCTGTAGATTTTGCAGTCATGAATTACATTTGAAGTATGACCAGCTGAAATAGACAGCGTGTTATCGTGTAACTTCAATTCAACTTGCAGCCTGTCAATGCGCTCGTTCTTCTTACACTGCAGTCTCGCCATGTTCCCTTCTCTCGTGCAGCGGAGAATGAGCCACCTCAGACGTAAACACAGAGTGAACTTGCAGGTGATATTAGCCCACAAGCGTTGCAAATACTAGAATTATTGCTGTGCGTTAAGAGGCTAACAGACAAGATGAAATTATACAAACATGCAAGTTTATTTACTAGGCAATTAACCCTACCTGGCTGTGTAATTACACCTTAAAATACAGTGCGCTAAACTACAAGCTTCGTGTGACGTTAATGGAAAAGAAAACATAAGTCAGACCCTGGGTGTTGTCAGCTCAACTACGTAGTTGCTATAGCTAGCCTGGAATCTAATTGAACGGCAGCGGAGAGAGAAAATGACCACTGTGGTTTAATGTTACTCAGTTGTATTTATTTGCAGTCGAGTAGCTGATTTGGCGTATTTTAAGTTAGCGATAACTAAACGCAGATTGAGTTTTAGAAAATCCATGTGATCCAAGCTTTACTTTAGCGATCATCTCACCAAATTAGGATAAAAACAGTCATTCCAATAATTACGGAAATGCATAAACATTAGAATGTCTTGTTTATTTTTTTCTGGCTGAGGTCGCCGTCAAGCTTAGAGGAAGTCGAAGTTATCTAATTTAAAAAAAATGATTTTCTGGCTAAGGAAAGTAACATTATGCCAAACCCATGTATCGTCTACACAAATACGAAATGATTTTGCTTTTATCACACAGAATTCAATCATCGTTATATGCTGACTTTTTAAATAACTTTCGCAATTTCGCGAGGTAAAGGTTAGCTGGTAAACTAACTTAACCTCCAGTTACCCCCTAACATTGAATTAGTCAGCCAGCAGCTAGCGAGGTAGTTTAGAATTTTGTTACCTTTGCTAAAAGTCGGGGTCTCCACAAACTAGGACCTGCATAACGTTAGTGTTACACGTACATAGACGGCTACTACCAGGGTTACATTCAATTATCTTAATACAGCCGCATAACTATTTAACCAACATTAACATTTTATCCAGTTTTATAGTGTTAGCTAGCTAGCACCATCTTTCTGAGGGTACTTCTGGTCTTGACACATAGCTAGTCGTATTCGTGCTAAAATGTCGACATAAACAATGTGATTACGCCAGTAAAACATTGGATGCCTTACCTTCATATAGAGTAACAGTTGATAAAATCCAGGGCCTCTCCGAACATGTTATGGGCTTACAAGGTACCCATACCATGCACAGTCTGCCTGCTGCACTGCTGCCATCTTGTCCTGGACAACAGGAGAGGAGATCTCGCTATCGACAACACCACCATCTCCCACATTTTAAAGTTCAAAATAACAACGGCATATGCGCAAATTATATAATCAAACTTGGTCCAGGACGTAGCTGTAAGTTTCAAGTTATTCTTTTGGTTGAAAGGGCAGAGAAGCCCATTTTCTGGAAGGGGTTTGGGAGCCCCTATTCGCCGTGCGTTACACCCGCTCTGTCAACAGCTAACATGTCCCTAGTCTCTCTTTGGTCTCGGCTGTGTGAGAAATGTTTGTGATGTGAGACAATGGCATGCACACAGACGTGAGCAATCGATCGACGATCCTTATAATTTGGAAAAGTACTCTGAAGTTTCACGCCCATTTTCTGCATGGGGAGCTTCAAATAAGCTATCAAAAGCTGAGTTTTTGTAGAAAAAAAATACCATGGGAAATATGTAGGGTAATAAAGGCAAGCAGTACAACACACACGCGGAACTACTCACTAATGGAAGATTTAAGGAAAATAGGCCAACTTACCGTATGGTTCACACAGTATTACACTCAACTGTGAGGAAGAGGAAATCATACCATAGGCCATTACTCATCCGTTGGTAGCTATGACATATCCTAAACAATGGTTAGGATTCCATAGTTACACACACTCCACACACACACACACACACACACACACATATATATATATATATATATATATATATCTACAGATGCTTTTTTCGAAATACCGAAGAGCTGACAGAGGGGCGTATTGTTTTCTGCCAGTTCGGCTACTTGCAATTCTGTTATCTAGTTTTCCTTTTACAATAGGCTATCGCATATTACAGTGCAACAACACTCAAGCACAAAATCTGGAAAATTACAAAAAGCCTTGACATTCTCAAAACCAAACAGAAAGTGCTGTTGGATGGTAATGTTTTACAGTTACTGTAATTCGAGTGGTTGTAACATGACTTTCACTCCCTGCTGCTTTCACCATCACACCATGGAGTGAGATCCCTCTGAGACGCATGGAGGCTTTTCAAAAGCTATTTTTAATTACACAGATAAGTCGTGTCTGCTGTGCTTCAGCTGACTGTTCAGTCAAGCAAACACACTCATAGTCAAGACACTGAGTTTAACACATGCAGTCCTGCCTGATTTACTCACTACTCAGCAGTGTGCTTTAGGTGTCCAACTGGTGGTAATTCGTAACTCAGGTTGACTAAGAGCAACTGTTATCTGACTGCCAGCAGGGATAAGTTAGTCCTGGCCTTAGCTGGTGCTGGTGACAGGTGCAAGCCATGTGGCATGTGTCCTTTAATTTGACCACCCCAGTGACCTCCGTTTGCACTGTATTTTAACAAGGCAGGGCCAAGTCAACAAGTGGTGAAATAAAATGTGCTATCCTTAATTTCTGCTAGTTTCAGAAACTGCCAGTTTATTGTCACAATAATTTTCAGGGTAGGAAAAACTACAGTGTTAGAGGCTTAAGAGTAATTTAAGCATTTCAGGAATGCTTATGTCTGAAACCTCTTTTAGGCTTGTTTTTGTCTGAATATGACTGTAAAATGACTGAAAAACTGAACAACATGTAAAGTACCTCATTTGTCTATCATGTCTATCATATCATGTATCACATTTTTAGTTAGATCAGATACATGTTTATACCAACCCTGTGCTACATTGTGAAGTTGAATCAGTGGATACAACGCTGATGTATACAAAAAAATGTATAAAATCCTCGCCTCAAAACCTAAGCACTGCCACCCATATTTTATCCACCCTGTTAGGCCACCACCTCTGCCTCTCATCATGGTGATTCCTCAATGGTATATAAATATTCTGTTAGTCTTTTTTATTCCTTTTCAACATTTCATCTACTTACGGGTGCTTCTGACTGTCACTGCCAGCTGTGTTTGCTATGGTGGTAAGGGCTCTCAAGTGGAGAGCTGTTAAATCCTATGTGTGCATGGAAAGCTTACTGTCAATATTTTTATCCTTTAAATCAACATGCAACATTTAAAGGATCAAGAACAGTTGAAAACATAAGATTATAATAATAAGCATCTCTGATTGACAAAATAAAGAAATACAAAGTAGAGACTGTGCGACGACCTATAGTTATTGAACTAACCAAGCAATAAATAAATAAATAATAATGTGGAGTTTGAAATACTTGCGTAATGCTATTACCACATGCTCAGTAGGGCTGCTTTAAGACATAGCCTACCCTCGCACGCAGTGCACCTGCTGTAATTTATCAGTTGCCAGGCCAGTACTGCTCAGTCTGCAAGTTAAAGCAATCTGAAGGGATTTTGTTCTAGCAGCACGTGTTAAATTGAGCAGTTCGGGGATCGATTGTGCCTCCTGTTTCCTCATGTGTCATAAGCGTGTCTGGTGTCTGTTTTTTTTAAAGCATTCACTGGTTATGTCTGATGCTACCCTCCACCGGTGAGAGCTAGTAATGCAAACGTATAACGAGCTGTTCAGGTTGTGATACTGACTTAATTAAGCATGACTTACATCTAGAAAAAGGTAGAAGAACCACAATTCAACTACAGTTTTCCCAGAGATTATAATAGCCATTAAAGGTCTAATAATTAGGGGCCAATGTGTAATCATTATAAATTGTCTCAATTACCCGATGACCAAATTTAAAATGTGAAAGACTTTGGCACACACTGGAGAGTGAAGATAAAAATAATGTTATACTGTTAAAAATATTATCAACTTTTAGGCGACATGGGCTTGGGTCATTAACTTTTTGTCTTTAGCTGAAAGGGTTGCTTACCCTGATGTCTGTTGAATGATATGAAGAAGGCCCAACTAAGCACTCACAGGCCCAGTTGAATATACTGTACTGCATTAGGATGAGACCAATCCTACAAACTCCACAGATGAGATTGTGTGAGAAATTAGGAACATGATTCAAAAGAAAGTAAATCAAGTAAAAGTAGCCTAAGTAAAACATGTCTACTGTTAATGAAGGAATCTGGGATACAAATGTTTGATGTTTACAAAATTAGTCCACCACCTTGTAAAAAGCCATGTTTTTTTTTTTCATTTAAAAGTCATACATTTTCCTTTTAATATCACTGCAGTCTGCAAAAATTACAGCAATTGTCTCAAGTTGAATTCTCATTAAACATGACCTGACTAATTTGTCCCACATCTAATTTGGTTTTATTTTCAGTTTTCAAAACATCATTTTGACCCCTTATTTCTTCTTTTTTTTCTTGCTTTGATATTCTTGGTTTATGTTATATGTAAACAAATAGAAACAGAAACACATTTCGGGCAATGGATATAAACCAGTAAGTGTAACATTTTTGTGGGAGGCATATTTTGTACTTTCAGGGTACTTTTATTGTGACACAGTGGAGCCGGTAGTAATTGTGTTTGGGCAGTCATGTGGGTTGCGATTGCCGACTGAACGATTCCTGATACTTCCTGATTTTTCGTTAGTAGAAATTCTACCTAAGAAACTTAAATGCAATTTATCTACAAATAACCAACCATGCGAAAACGACCTGCGTGGGTCGTTCAAAAATCTGCGCCAGAAAATAGGTTTGTAAAAAACATTTTTATATCGTGCTATGTTGTGTATGTTACAAAATGATGGGACGTGATGCTCGCTGCCTTAGACTGTTTTTTTTCTGTCGATGTGTGGCATCAATTAAGAATGTCAAAAACGTTACTGTGTATTGTGTGCCGTGCATTGATACAGTGTACAGTATTTGATAAAATAGCGAATTTCTTTTAATGAAATAGATATTATACAATAATAGAGGTGTTGCTGTCAATTTTTGCCTAAGGTTACTGTTAAGATAGTTACTTGGTAATGACTAATAACAGTGTTTTGCCGCATGCATAAAGTATGTAAACGTGTTTTTTGATTATCTTTCAGGTCTGGTGTGGAAAAGAATGAATCAGACATGGTAAAGCCACAGTTCCATTGCGATTTGTGGATATATTTTACCATTCAAAACTGGATCCTTGACTTTGGAAGACCAATTGTAATGGTATGAGTGCAGCAAAACGTATCCTACTTATTACAGGTGTCAGTTTTTATCCAAAGAAATACAGCTTTTTGCTTAAACCGCTGTTTTTTGTTATTACATCTACATCTGAAATGTAGTTTGTAAGGTGTAAATATATAAGCAAACAGAAAACATGTCATGTTTTATGATTACACTACAGATGTATTAGAATACTTTCCCCTTATAAAATTATACACACTGTTTTTGTGTACACATAGATTATTCTTCCTCTGGAATGGTTTCCTCTAAATAAACCCAGTGCTGGGGACTACTTTCATATGGCCTACAACATCATAACTCCATTTCTTCTTCTCAAGGTAGGCTTCACTTTTGCAACAATAACATTGTTTGTCATAGTTCATATTGTGTATCTTTTTTGCTAAACTCCTGTTTCCAGTACTCACAGTTTATTGTGCAGAAATACATTATTTCTTTTTTTCTCAAAGTAATCTTTGTACTGTAAAACTTGCTAAATATTGTAACTGTGATACAATGTGTTGCTAGACAAATGCAACCACAGTTGACAGAAGGGATTATGAATATTGTAAATGTATGGATCATCTGTGATTTACAGTATGTGTGTCTTTTACAAGTTGATAGAGCGCAGTCCTACTGCTTTACCTCGTTCTGCGGTGTACATCAGCATCATAACATTCGTCATGGGGGCCAGCATACATTTGGTGGGAGACTCGATTAACCATCGCCTCATTCTCAGCGGCTACCAGCTACACTTGTCCGTCAGAGAAAATCCCATCATTAAAGACCTCAAGCCTGCATCACTGGTACATAGAATTAGTTACATTATACATCTGGAAGTAGTGGACTAGCAGTAAAAATGATGTGATGAAGTGATGATTATATCTTTCACCATTTTCAGATTGATTCTTTTGAACTACTTTACTATTATGATGAACACTTGGGTCATTTGATGTGGTAAGTAACACAAATTATGTCAGTCATTTCTATCCTGTCCGTAATTAAAATATACTATATAACGCTCAATGCCATTGGTACAGTTTATAGATTTTATATTTGACAGTGATAATCCTTCTTTTTTACAGGTATATTCCATTCTTCATTATTCTTTTCCTTTATTTCACTGGGTGTTTCACACATGTGAAAGAGCAGAAGAAAATGCCTCTGGCCGGCTGGATTCTCTTGGGTCCTAGTGCCCTCTACTACTGGTTGGTATTCTACAGTCTTATTTTTGTATAAAACGAAAAACGGTCAAAAAAACTTTCCTTCATGTGATCAAGCTTGAAGCAGCAGTCAAAAGGCAACTCTTCAGGACTGCAGTTATTGTATAGAATTGATATAAAATCCTTATTTGCATTAATGTTTAATAACAAATCTCCCTTTCCCCTCTCTCTCTCCTACGTCATTAAAGGTATCTTGTAACCGAGGGCCAGATATTTATCTTGTACGTATTCACTTTCTTCGCCATGGCAGCCACAGTCATTCAACAAGGAAACAAAGGATTCGTCTTGGACAGCAATGGCCTCTTCCTTTTCTACAACTTCATTCTGACGCTTGGCCTTGTAGTGGTTTGGGTTGCATATCTCTGGAATGACGAGGTGTTGCGGAAGAAGTATCCTGGTGTTATATATGTTCCGGAGCCCTGGTCATTTTACACATTATACATCAAAGACAGCCACTAGACCCTACCATCCTACCTTATTTGTTTACCATTTGTCAAGATACTGTTACAGCAGGCACCTCAGTGCCTTGCACAAGTTAACGTTCAATCCTTATACAGTACCTGTTCCTCTGATTTTAAAAGCTGTTACCTTGATTGCTTTACCCTGCACTGGAGGTTGTGTTACAGCCAAGCTCAGGTTGTTTAGGGTGATATACACAATACAGAGATTCAACCTGTGTCTGGGTTATCCTTTGTAGTACTGAATGAAAGTATTTGTCATCATTGAAGGCCAAATGTACATTTTTTTTTACAGTTTTAATGCAAACCAGTCTCCCAAATGTACCCTGCTGAATTCCCCTTTTGTAAGACCCAGTAAATGTGTGTTTAATCTTTGTTGTGCATTTGTTTTAGGGTTGTTATTTCATTCAGAGAAAAATCTACTGTTTTATATCTGAGACTATTTAAAATACATTTTATTTTTTATTTTTCTGTAAATGTTTCTGAGGAATAAATATCATAGTGTGTAACATGTATTGCGGAAAACAGCCATTTTACACTGCAGTTAGAGAAAAACAGGCCCTGTAGTAATCCTCCTGTTGCCAGCGATAATCAGTCTGTTCACGGGTTTATAGCCACACTAATGGCCAATGGGCTGTGCCTCGACTGCAAGAATGATACATCGTATCCAATATCTCTGTCGCCACAGCAACAGCCTATCAATTACGTCTATCCAGTGGTGGACTTTAGAATGGGCTGGTGTGAACAGTAGTAGTTAGGGAAGACAGTGACTTTTTCAGGAAGTGACAGGCCCAGCACACGTACAATCCACACAACATGGTAAGCGTGAGATATTATTTCATTACGTCTTTTATTTTTAAAAAGCTGAAATGTTTGAATGCTTATGCTGTGCTCTTTACCTGTAGGCAAAATTTCTTTCACAAAGCCAAATAAATGGTAAGATATTTTTGTTATACAGATAAAGACTATGGTGTGGAAATGTCACTGCTTTTGTCGTTCATTTTAACGTCAGGTGAAGGAGTAAACCTTGTGAAATTTGTGTGTTTTACACTGAACCATTAATATATCAGGCGGTAGATACAAATGATAAAAAATTACTTTGTCCATCTGAACACAATCACAGGTTCATAATGACATTTTTACAAATTTGTAATTAAGTCTGAAAGCATGATTTTATAATGGTGTGGTTATTTTGACCTTTAAGATACCCTTACACCTTAACCACACATCGGAATATGTAGCAGTATGTGTATACATACATTTTGTAGTACAGGAATTTCTAGATACAAGTCCATTAATTTAATATAATATAATATAATAAGTCCATTGCTCATTTAATAACTGATGTCTATGATCAAATATATATATTGCATGCTGATTTTTACACAGAAGTGGTAATTCATCAGTTTGGTGAATGTGTCATCCAATTTATTTTTTTCTCTTTCAGAATTCAAAGAATGCTTTTCCCTATACGATAAAAAGCGGAAGGGGAAGATTGAGGCAAAGGACTTAATCACTGTGATGCGATGCCTGGGGACAAGCCCAACCTTTAGTGAAGTGGACCGGCATCTACAGATCCATAAGATAGGTACGGACAGAAATCATGAAAAGATGTATATATGCACTTTTCCTGTATCTGACCTAGACCTGTGTAGATGTCTTGTGATCAATGTTCTCCCCAAATGAAATCAGAGAAGAAAAAAATTAATGAAAAGCCCGTAGACACACTGCTCTCATTACTTGACAAGCTCACAACAGGTTTTCTCCAGTGCAACATGGAAGAAGGTATATTTAACCACTCAAGGAAGTAAGAGTGGAGTAGGTGGAGTGATATTTAGGATCTTTGCTAGTTAAGGGTAAATGATAAGAGCTGGCTGACATCTTGACATTAGGGCTCCTAAAGCAATAAAGGACTAAAGCACACATTCTTAGTCTTCTGTGAGAGTCAAAGCTTAGTTGTAATATGAAACATGGAAATCCTTTTTAGAAACACAGCCACCCACTGGATATTTTTATATTGTCAACATGGTTTTATTGGTTGCTTGATTTTACTTGTTCCCATGATTTTATTGCCAGAAAGTACAGTGGTCTCTTTCATAGTTTCCTTTGAAGTAGCATTTAATAGCTTAAGATCACTCATATGTCTTTTGCAGTGTCAGACTAAGAAGACCGTTAACCAAAGGCTGATAGTTACACTGTTATTAGTGGTTATTTATGAACTTTCCAATACCAAAATATGTTAGGTTGGTGTCAGAATAAGAGTCTATTAGTTAATACATGGTGCCTGAGCAAGAAATAAATGTTCTGAAGCCAATATGTCAACAAGAGGTGAAGACCAAATTCAAAAATCTAAACTTGGACTGCATTATACAGTATGTCATATATCATAAGCCATGTCCCTCCTTACGTTTTGATCAACAGATAAAAATGGAGAGTTAGACTTCTCCACATTCCTCACCATGATGCATAGACAAATGCAGCAGGAGGACCCGAAGGCAGAGATTTTGGAGGCCATGCGAATGACGGACAAACAGAAGAAAGGCTATATCCTAGCCTCTGAGCTGCGGGCCAAGCTTACAGGCCTAGGAGAGAAATTAACAAGCAAAGAAGGTACTAACATGACACCCACCCCCTTGGTTTACATGCACAAATAAAATGTAACACAGGCCAGACATGCCATTTATATAATATGACCTATAGTTTTGTATTTAAATTAGGCCAAAAACTGTTCTTTTTAGATTCATACTTCACATACTCATACTCACACATTCATTAGGTTTTGAATAATCATCCAATAATGGACCTGCTTTTTCTTTACCTTCTGCATATTTCTTGTAGTGGATGACTTGTTTAAAGAGACCAACGTTGGTTCTGATGGACTTGTATATTATGAAGAATTTACCAGAATGGTAACCCTTCCTCCAGCGGACTACTGAGATAAATGATTCAAGATTTACTAAATACACTATCAAAATGGATGCTAAATATAATCTATGACCAACCATCTCTGAGATGGCAACCAACTGTTGTGTATGTGTGTGTGTAATGTGCTCTAAATGTGTTCAAATGATCATTGGCAAACGTTGTACACATGCTGCACAACTAGATGGCAGTGTAGGCTAGGTTTACTCAGGGATTTATGTTTCTCATTACAATCCTGTTGCCATTATGTCTATAAGCACAGTAATTACATTAACTTTAAGCTTGAGTGCAATGGTTCTGTCTTAGGAACAGTTGTTTTGTGTATGACAATATTAATTTATAAATAAATCATATCCAGACTACAGACCTGACAAAAAGTTTTTATTTAAAACACATCAATACATTTAAAATATCAGCTGTCAGAAATGAATATTATTTACATGTATAGTTTATTATTCACAGCATGATCCATCCTTGATAAGGTCCACTAAATATCTGCTCAGGTGGCAACTCACTATGACTTTCCCCAATCAAGAGCTTTCATGAACTCCTCTTCTGTGAAGGACAACATTTTGGCAGCTTCAAAATGCATCTTTGGTGGTGAGGGGAAAAAAAGAAACATTTAATGACAGCTGAACACCAATGTTTTATAAACTACTGACCATTTTATAAATAATTTGCCTTGACCATACCTTTTGTCGTTTCAGTATATCAATTAGCTTTAGTTGTTTTTTGAAGGCAGCTATTAGTTCAGCCTTTTGCTTCTCCAACTTCTTGTTCTCAGCTTGCAAGGCTTCCATTCTTTGGTGATCATGCTGTGTGGTCTCCTTAAAACCAATCCCAAATGAAACATGTTATTCTAGTTCAAAATGTTAACTAATGACAAAAGGCCAGGATTTATTATTATTTACCATGGGTTAATATGTATACCAACAACAGTGAATGGATTTTTTCAGTTCTATTACACTTACACTCTACACTAATAAATGTACTCTACACCGGCTGAAAAAGTAAATGGCACATGCACAACTCATCACCTTAGTAAAACTAAAAATATGACAATGTGTTTAAACATCTGCAGGATTTTTTTTCTTTAAATACTGCCTAACAAATTATTTACATTACTTGGTACAACATTTGGTTATGATGCAACACTGCACTACTGCATTTTTGTATCTCCTTCTTTTAATTCGGATAGTTTGAATTTCCATTTCCAGTTGACATGCTATATCTGATATATAGTTTGGCGTTGTGTATTGGAAGTACCTTCATGGTCTGTTTAATCTTGCTCAGTTGTGTGTTGTACTTCTCAGCCTCCTCCAGAGCTCTGTTCAATCTGACCTCTGTAGCTCCATGGCAGTTTGCTGCCTGCTTCTCTGCTCTTTTCAGTCCATCAATTTCCTGAAGTTTAACACATGTAAGTGGTGACAGATGATCATTGCCTAATACTGTTGTGCTGTACAAAGGCAAATCGCAGTATCTGCAAAAATGCCAAACTTCAGAAAAAAGGCCATTTCGCGGCCTTTCGCCAGGCCTAACCATCAAATTATACTTAACTACCAAATGTATGATTTATTAGATTAGACTAGAGGGAAGTGAATTTCAAGCATATTGTATTTTGACATTTCGACAAAATTTTATAAGCTATACTGTGCTTTGCCTTTGCTTTAATGCAGTATAATTACATGGCCATACACTAAGACAGTGCAGCAAGTTAGCCAATTCATTTAGTTTTTATATTAGTTCAGGGTGCACTAACTACATTATTACTATTATAACTACATATACTGCTTGATGCCTCAACAATGGCAAAATTCAGTCTTTTATAAACATTTATGTGTAAAAATGTGGTACTTCGGAGAGATCAGTAACTTGCCAACTTTATTTTCAAAGTTGATGCTAAAACAAAGGCAAACTGCAGTATCTCACATTCTTCATTGTGAAATTAAGGCAAACTGCAGTAAGTGCAGTTAAAAAAACAAACAAAAAAACTAACAGACTAAAGAGCAGATACTGTACTTTTTAAAAAGTGCAGATACAATGTTGACTAAAACCATTACAAGTCATGTACTTTCTTTCACAATTAAAAAACAAATTGTGAGCCACACACAAGTAAACATGCACTATAAGATCCACAAAAGTGTGGATGGTAGGATTTACCATTGCTATGAATTGTTTTGAAATACACAAGGAATGTTCGACAGTGTTTGGATACCACATCTGATTCAGATTAAACTTATATGCCCCCATACCCCTAAATGTGACACAAATGGTGACTTACAATCCTAACTCTATTCCTCACTACCTATTGATATGAACCACAAAGTCTCTGTAAAAAAACTGAAGGTCTGCAACCTGTCTTGGCTCAGAGTGATTTATGACACACGGAGGGCTTAACCCACATCCTACATAAGACAAGGGCAAGAGGGTCCGGGGAATTCTCTGAGAGCCCAAGATAACTGTCACACAAGCCTGGGTGCCGCGCTATCGCCAGCTGCAGGATGGCTTCTCTTTACACGACCAGGCTAATCATATAAGTAAGGCCGGGCAGCACATTCCTCAACACAGATATTGATTTCAGTTGGGCAACACAAAAATAATTGTTCCCTTTAAAAAAAAAATAAAACAAAGAATGTGATCAAACCATCACATCATACGTAAAGTGGATTCACCTCTTTCTAGGGTTCACTTTCTCCCTCCATGGTCGGTAAGTCTTCTAATAACCTAGCCTTTGACTGTGACAATGTAGTGAGTAAATGGCAGTGTTGGGTGGCTAGCGTGGTCGAAACTACATATTTATTCACCACTTACTTTCTGTAATGAAGTCACTTGCTGTTGCAACCCATCACATCTTCTGTTTGCATCCTCGGCCATGACTTTGTGCTTCTCTATCTGGCTCTGCTGAATGTTTGTTGTTCTCTGGAGTCTGGTACGATCCTCCTCAGTCTGTTTGAGTTTGCTGCTCAATGTACTGTTTTCATCGTCCTTAAACACAACACATTCAACTAAGCATGTACATTTTCAGTGCACATACCATGCATATACAAACTATCATATACTATGTTTTGTGGGTTTGAACATCTTTAACTTGCCTTCTTGTTACATTCAAATGACAACATTTCCAGTTCCTCTTGCATCACTCGAAGTTTAGCCTTCAAAAAACGAATCTGGGCCTCTGTGAACAAAACATATTTTTGAATGACGTGTATGGTTATGAACTAACACCTCTTACAGCAACAGTGTGAAATCATAATGGACAAAAACCTGATCCCATTTCTTCACCAACGCTTGGCATAACATTGTCCTCAATATCTTCTGGAACAACTCCATCATTCAGTTTCCCCTCAATTTTGCTAATGGTGTTTGCCAAAGAAAAATCCCCAAAGTCTTCTATGAGAGCAACATCCTCAGCCACCATTTCAACTGCCTTTGTTTTTCTATAAAACACGTTGGACAGTGTAATCAGACACATGAACAAACATAATGAAAATAAATTCCAGGTTTGTAGACAAACATGTAAAAAACAATGATTTTTTTAATTACTAATACAAGGTGCAAAAGTATAGTGAAACTTAAAATGTAATTTAAAACTACAGAACTTACTGTGATGTCTTTTTGTTGCCAACTACTGGTTTGCCTGGTTTTAGAAAAATTTTCTTCTGTACAAACTGTATGGACAATGAACCATATGTAACCACGTAATTCGTTTAATAACCTTAACTACAACAATGTGTCACTTTAATTAGATAGTGTCTCTTTTTGTACATGCATTTGTTGACCACACAAGAGAAAACTATGCTTACCTTTGTGGCTGTCTTCTTCTCTAGCTGTGTTATAAATATACCTTCTCTGTTAAACAAGTCAGTGTTTTATATTAGGAGTCATTCATAAAATGGTTTGTCCCTTCTTTGAGGAGCTGATGAATCATGTTGTGTTAACATGTTCAACAAACACATGCTATAGCATTTGCTTCAATCACCTGTTTTCCTCGTCCTCTGAGTCGATATCAAGATGAGAGGGTATTGATTTGGACAAAACATCATTTTGTTCCTTCTGTGACACAAAATTCACAATGTCTGTGTGTGTTATGCATGACACTGACATTCATAGGCAGTAAAGGTTTTTCAGATATGATGCACATAAGTTTCTTTTTTAATGTTCTTACCATGACCTCCTCTGCTTGTCTTACAATTTCAGCAGTCTTTGCTTCTAACTCTGCATTCAGGCGTCTGGAGAAAGAAACATAATCATGTAACATTACGTATAGCTGAAGATAATACAGCCCTCATGTTTGGACAGGTGCATAACATAGACGATGGCTTCATTCAATAGTCCATAGTCCAAAATCCATAGACCTACTTGTATTCCTCCTCCTTTGCGAAGATATCCATCTTTTGTGTTTCTTTGGATGGAGCAGAAACTGGACGGTTCGCAGGTCTGGTTAATGCTTTTCCCATACCAGCTGAATGTGGCTTCTTCGTCTGAATTTGGGGGGAAATTACATCGGTTTAACAGAAATAAATGCTAAAACAAAGTAGCCAACATGTTGACTACAATGAGTTTCAAAGTAAAGTTAACATACATTAGCTAGGCTACGACAGGTAAGATACTTAAGAAAAGCAATCTACATTCCAAACATAATGGTAGCTTAAGTTTCCCAACTACGGACAAAAGGCGCAAATAGGTAATTACAGCACATCGGTAGCCTAATCATAACGAATTGGAGATTTAAAATGAATTTAAAAGAAACCCACCACGCGAGCAGACATTGCACGTTCTGCCATGTTTGCAGTCAGGGTGGACTTCTGTGCTGCGTCACTGTTGCATAGCAACGAAAACTCGTCCTTAACGTAAATCATTTATTCAAAACACTTTTAGAGGAAAAAAAGAAGTGATAGTAGCATCTGCGTGTTTAAAATGTGGGGCTTGAAGTCAAGACTAGTTATTAACGTCATGCACATTTACAAATCTAAGTCCAAGCCCAGTGATTGTGCATGCCATAGGTTAGGGATCAACTCATTTGTTGGATTTTATTGATTTTACTATTGTGGGCATGGACATACAGTTAAAAGCCAGTCTAGAAGGACTTTGGCAAAGCTCAGCAGTCATGCAAATGCAAATGCAAACGATTCACGACGTTTTGCAGGTCCTGTTTTCGTTTGTTTATCACTGTGCGTGACGACCAGTGCGCATGCGTTCCACTTGCCTTGCAGCAGCAACAGCGGCAACAGCAATATTCACTGTGATCGCAGGCGTGCAGACAGCTAGAGTGGTGGTTGTAGTGGATCGGGGTGAAGCGTGTGTTTCGGGCCTCATGTGCTCGTTTTGATGGAAGTGTATGGGAATGTGATAGATATCAACTGCCTGTCTTTGACTTTCCACCCATTCTACTGTTGGAACCGTCGTTAAATTTATCATGATGTAACCGGGTGGGTGCGTGATGTACCAAAGCCGGGAAAGAGCAACCTTGTCGTGGTCTAGGTTGAGGCCTACTTATTAAATCCCCTTCCTCCCTCAACACCACCGTGATGGCTGATGATCAAGAACCTGGTCAGCACCAGAGCACTGGTTCTGGGATGGGATCCTTGCCACCTCTGGTTCCAGGATTACAAGGGACTGAAGCGAGTGCACTGCAACTCAAAATAAAGAATTCCATTTGGTAAGAGCATGTGACATTGATTTCAGTCAACACTATTGTGTAGTTGTTAAACATAAGTGGTCTGGGTTATTGACTGTCCACTTAATTAGCTCGATAGCTAGCTATTTCTCCTCAGACTGGCTAGCTATTTAGCTAGTTCAGCTTTCATACTAACTGAAGAGCTAGCTGGCTAGTAGCTAACTTGGACACTGATTTTATATAAATCCTTAATATAATGTTGAGTTTATTGTTATTTAACTGAGACTTGTTAGCTACAATGTATGACTTCAGCACGCGCACTACTTCTGTTATGTCTACCCGAGTCCCATTAACCTGTATCAGAACCTCCTCTTTGGTGTCAGCGTACCATTACTTGGCAGCCTGAGCCAACAAGTGACTTGGAGCTGCATGCTTTCTGCCTAGCTTATTCATAGTTAGAAGATAATAGACGTATTTGCAACATTGATTATTAACCATTGTGAAATGTATGTATTTTTGAGAACGGGTAGAATTGTACACTAGCTTAGACCAAATTTGTTAGAAACGAATAGACATGCACTCTGGTGTGTGCATGTTGGTTGGGATGGATAGTAAACAACTCGACTTGAAGAGGAGGCGCTCCTCGTTTTCAAATCCTACCCTACCCTGCATCGTTTCCCTTGTCGAATAAACATTTGAAAGATTTCAACGGTACCCCAACTACGTTATTCGTTGCGGTGTTACCTTTCGAGCTGACGGCAAGCGGTAGCAGTAGATTTTAATGGTCCAGTTTGCAGGAACTCACATGCTCAGCTTTTATGGGGCACTCGAATGACAGGGTGATCGGAAGGCAATATAACTCACAAAATATGAGCATGTGGGGTTTTAGACGATGAAGGTACACCTGCATTGAAATGTAAATGTGCATACGTTGCAGAAGTATCGAGTCTGGTGGTTTTATATTGAATGCATTCGAGGCTAAGCGTGCACGTTTTTCAGTGACACGAAAAAGGGATGAAAATGCTGACACGGTAATTTGGAGCCTCCACCCCCTCACCACCCTTGTTTTTTTCATGTCTCTACATGCATGGCAGTGTGGTCACAACTGAGACTCCTATTTCCCTTACTTTACCGCGATATTAGGCTATTATTCTGTTAAATACTTATGCTGAAATACAGCATACACTTGAATTTATTACAAATAATTATAAATATTAGGAAGTCCTAGGTACACCATTGAGAATGGGCGATGTCCGAGTTTCATTGCATCTTTCTGTATCACATACGGACTCTAATGATATGAAATTGTATTGACCAATCACTGCTCAAGTTGAAATAACATCCATGTAATGTTGCAATTTTCGACATGGTCGGGTCATATGTGTCCAGTAACTAATGATAGAATAGAATAGAATGCCCTTTATTGTCATTATCTCTGTCATTTTTAATACTAATCACATAGTATATTTTTATTTACATGTTTTCTCCAAGCAAGTTCAGTGTTAAAAGAATTTAAAATTGTATCATTCATTCGATTGCTTCTTATCAGTCACAGGGAATACCCTTCATAGCGCAAGTAGTTGTGTCTTCTGTAAATATGCGTTGTTGTCATCAGAAGCCATGCTGTAGGGCTGCTATCTGCTTAACTGTGTACTGTTAAATCCTCTCTACAAGTGACATGTCAGAAGTGATTTGAACTGCTTGTTGCTGTTGATTTTTTTTGTACGTGTTGGTTGCCATACGTGCATCTGAGGAAAGCAAAGAGTTCATAGTGTGCTGGATGAATGGAAAACCCGCTAATAATTCAACCGGAACATTCTAATAGCTAATGGTCTGTTGTAATTGTGCGTTAGAGATAATAACTAACACAATATCCTCAAATCTCAGTGACACCAACTGCACAGTTTTGTAATTCGGAACTTAACCACCTACTTCCACATTTAAGATAAGATAATAGTTTAAAATGCTACAAGATTTATTTCTTTGTTTTATAGTTCACACAATCACACTTGAAGCCATAGTTTATTGCATGATTGTTTTTTAAAGGAAACATAAGGATAAACTAGTCAAAACTGAGTTTACAAACTGAACATCTATATTTAAATCACAATATAGTCTTTGGAGACTACTGTGCCTTGCCCTTGGAGTGCAGCAAAGGTTACCCAAGCTAGAATGATAACTGATACCCACGATGATCTACATTTGGAGTGCTGGCACATTCACTCGCCCCATGGAAAAGAACAGACTTTGGCATGGGAGCTAGTCTGGAGACCAGTGTGGAAACATTAGTGAGCTGCTTGTTTGGGGGGAGATTTTTAAGCTCAGCTCGGTAGTCGATTTGATTAAAACAAAAGTACAGAGCAGATTTATTACAGAAGTAGTAGTACATTTGGAGTAGTTTTGTTGTGCTACTTTCTTTTTCTGTCTAATAATGTTTTGATTTAGTATTAATGTTCAGCATGCTGAAATTGTAAACAAATATTGATATGTTATTGTCACCAGTTTCTTCATATACCAGTAGAGGGGGATGTGTACGAGTGTTGTTTGAGAACACTGCGATTTCAGAGAGTGTAGACTTGCAAAATTATCATTTCAGGTTCCTTCTCTGAAACATAAAGTTATGGGAGATGGTTGTGGTATACTGTGGTATAATTAGTGGAATGTGAGAAAAGTTCACAGTAAAGACTCAGATTGCAATGTTCGTGCTCCCCTTTGGGTGAGTTTGAGGTCAGCTTTCAAGTTGTCTTTTATCCTGAGATTAGCCACTCTCACCATCGCTGTGGGCCAGCATTTGGAAACTTATACAGCCCCATGGCCAGCAGGCATTGCACACTATGCTGTCATCACCCAGTAAGGTCTAAAACAGACTGACTCCTCTTGAGATCAATATCTGGGTAATGTCAGCAGTACAATTCCTCCACCTGTTATGAATGGCTTTATCTATAAAACATTCTGTCATTTAATTTATTTATCTCTATGAAATAAACATGGTCTGCTCTGTCATTAGGCTAAAGGTGAGTACACAGGTAATTCTGGTAGCTGTTTATTTAGGTTGAAAGTAAGTGTATATGCTGCTTTTGCTAAGCATTTGACTTGGTGTAAATAGTCTATGATGGAAAGAATATTGAAAGCTTGTCTGTTTATCAAAGCACGGGAAGAAACTGGATGGAATGAGAGGGCGGGTGTGAAACCCCAGTACAATGGGGATGATCGTCTTCAAAGAGAATTGAAAATGAGCTTCACTACCAGCAAACATAAATCCCTCCTTGTAAGAGCACAATCTGCGCAGATGTTTACTTCTGCCTGTGTCTCCTGAATAGAAACGTCTTTTTGTCTTTCCGATCTCTCCTCTACCCCAGTCCCTTCAACACTACCATCTCTCTAACAGTAAAATTCAAACACTTAATTCTGACAACTAGCAATAACATTTGTTTGTATGTGCTCCTAGTAGCTTTGTTGTAGTTGAAAGTCAGAATTCATAAATGTAATTGAAAACAAAGCTGGCAAATGTTATAACAGTGTGCTGTCATGTTTTTGGCCATGTTCTGTGTTCCCAACCATGCTTTCCATCCTGCTCCGTTTAAATGTGTCTGTGTAATTGTACAATACAACAGCCTGTCAGAGGTTCTCAAACAGAATGTTCATTGTGGAGCAAACAGTGTCTCCAGTTACTCCAATGCTGTTGTTTAATGCAAGCAGCAATCAGTGCTGATACAACACCCCTATTGTCTGCATCCTCTGCATTAGTGAAAGAACACAGATGTGTCTTAGATGGAAATGATATCACACTTATATGATCTCTGTGACCCCGGAGCACATTTCAGCCGTTGGATTCACAACCACAGTATGCAAACTGACACGCATAAGCTGCAGTCAGAATGAAATGAATAGTTCAACTTTGCATTGGTGACTTCACTGTGAAATTGTGAGTTTGCTTGCCCAGCCTCGTGAATCTGTGTTGTATAGTCTGTGTTTGTGTGTGTTTAAGCAGAAACATTATGTTTTTATGTTTCTGTCTCTGAAAAAAGAGATCAAACAGGTGACAGAATTGTCAGTGTGATTTAGATTTCTGAACACTGCTGGTTAGTCTATTGCAGAAAGAACTGGGTTTGGAAATTGAGGAAACCTGTGTATCTTCCACCCAGATGAGCCAATCAGTCAGAAAGTAATCCTTCAGTGGGAAAAGGAGGGGGGGGGGGTGTTGTTTCTGAAAGATTAGGGGGTTCTGCTTGTCACCTGCACAGTCGGATTTATCCTTAAAGACAGGTACAACCAAATCCACTTAAGCCCACACTTGTGATGGCAGGTTTCCCCCCATCGGCATGCTATGAGAAATTCCCTCAGACCCCCACACTCGCTCACTACATGGCTCCAGTCCACTGACTTCTGCTCAGTGGGTGAGGTGCAACTCCCCACTGGGGCTTTTCAAATGTAGACTCATGACCTCAAGAAAGCCAGACAGATGATTTACAAACAAGCGAAAAAACAACAAAAAAGAAAACACACTACATGCACACATAACCATTTAAAAGTTGCTTTCACATATTTGTCAGTAAAGTTGTCAGTTGAGCTACGTGTACTAGCACTACTGTATGAGTACATTCTGAAACACATGCTGTTTTACTATAAACATGCCATATTGACATTCCTCTCTAAATATGGACGCTTCAGTGAGTCTTCTTGTAGTTGGTCTGGCTGTGTTGCGTGCTCAGTACACTTCCCTGCGTTCTCCTTTCATTCAAAAGCGCCACGCGCCGCTCACTCACTGCGAGACTGTCGCAGGTTAACAGGTTCAAGCACCGCGGGGGTTGAGTGCATCGAGTGCATCGCTCGACTGACTCGTGATGCTGCAGAG
This sequence comes from Coilia nasus, assembly GCA_027475355.1. Taxonomy (NCBI): domain Eukaryota; kingdom Metazoa; phylum Chordata; class Actinopteri; order Clupeiformes; family Engraulidae; genus Coilia; species Coilia nasus. The sequence continues at coordinate 28,842,646 of CM050207.1, forward strand.
GAGATAGAGATGTAGGGAAAGAGACAGACGAAGAGAGGGGGAGGGAGTGAAAGAGACAGACAAACGTACATAAAGAAAGTGAGAGATAGAGAGAAAAAGAGAGGGAGGGAGGGAGTGAAAGAGACAGAGAGAGAGAAAGAGAGAGAGAAAAAGAGAGGAAGGAAGGAAAAGAGGGGGACAGACAGCGAGAGGGAGAGCAAGCGGGCGAGCGACCGGCGGCGTCTCGTGTCTCTGTGCCCATGCGTGAGGGTCAAACAGGGTAACTGGGCTTTTGTATCCAACGCTCCTCTCATCCCTCAGGCTCGCAGCTGCACCGTCTGCCCCCAGCCCAGCCAAGGTTCTGTAGAAGAGCGGCAAGCCTGCTGTCCTCACCTCACCCTCCCTGGCACCCACGCTGTAAAGACAAGCAAGCAGGCAGGCAGGCAGGCAGACAGACCGCGTGCTGCAGGGCCTTCCCTTTCCTGCTGCCCGGCCTGCCCGCGTCCTCTCTGTTATTGCTGTTGTTGTTGTTTACGCTCTGTTCTGAACAGGGCCGGAGTGGCCAGCTGGAGGAATGGGGGAGGGGAGGGGGTGGCGTGGTGGATGGAGTAGGGGTGGTGGGGTGGGGGGGTCGTGTTAGGCTGTCCACATGGTCTTAGTGACTGACAGGATAAAAAGTGGTGCTCATCTGCCTCTGAAAATTTGCTTACTTTTTTTGGATTCCAGTTATTATTTATTCTTAATATGGCAATTTATTTGTACTTTTTTGTAGATTTTTTTTCCCTTTTTTTTCATTGGACATCAGTTTAATCACCAGTCTGACCGATACTTGCTTCCTGGTTTTAGGACCAGTCATTATAATTTCCTAATTATATTTTAATAGATATTGGTACAAAGCAGTGTCACCCATTTCCAACAATAGTACATGTTTATATAAGGAAGAAGTCATTTTCAATACCTCTGAGGTACTTTGATTAAAATAACTACAGTTAACTACGGGGGAAAATCCCAAGTGCACTCATTGATTTGATTTCTGCTAGGGCATGTTTCTTGGTGAGGCTGTCAGTTTTCATTGAGTGGGACCATTACTAGTGTGGTTTTGGCTTGGCAGCAGATTGATTAAGAGCTTAACTGGTCAAGGAATGCCCAATCAGGTAGTGGGTTGCGTGGCCTGGGCAAAGGGAAGATGTATTAGCAACATGTTGGACATTTGGGGCTGGGAGGGATGGGGCAGGAGAGGTCCACGAGTGCGTTGCTATTTCCGCGTGGCAACAATGGCTTAGTGATGCCCAGTGATGTTCACTTCCCTCTTCTCCTTTTGAGATAGCTTAATGAACGTAACAACGTAACCTGTCCCAATCCCCTCCACGCAGGCCTTTCAAGGTCATGCACTCTCTGACCGAGTGACTAGCCATTTATTCACTCCTTTTCCCAGTCCGTCATGGAGATAGTCGATTAAAGCGTTCAGCAGCCTCTTCCACCGTGCCCCTGCATAAGGGATTAATCTCAGGCGGTCGTGTAGCCAGTGGTCTGGAGGCCTCTTAGATTAATAGCCTTGCCGGTGTCCGGCCCCCCATCAGGTGTCCTCGGTAATCCCATTGTTGCCTGTGTTTATCCTGTATTTGATGACGGCCCTAAAGCAGGCCTTGACCCATTTCATGTGACTGCTGGACGTCAGCCAGATTTTATTGATGTGGAAGTTTTAGATTATACAGCACATTTTGACTGGTGTGTTTGTAATTGATTTGAAATTACAAATGTCCTCTATACACAAAGTGTCATAGGTTACTCAGGACGCGCTCTGGATCCAGTATGCAAATAATTGTGTGCCGCATTGTTTAAGGTTTGTCGATATGAACTGTAAGTTGTTAATTTTTAAATAACAGGTCTTTTAATTAGTCTTTTTAATTATTTATTGTATTGAATGTACTTTCATGTTTTATTTGAAATGAAGAGGTTTACAGAGAGATGCACTTTATGCTTCACTCAACACATCGCAGAAAGCCAAAATAAGTCCATAAATTAGGAGTAGACGTAGTCTTCAGCACTGCTAAGGTAGAGAATGCGTATTGCTACACTCAGAGCAGTTTTTTATAGTTACCTAGCTAGAAATGACCAAACCGCCACAAAGCCACCAAGCTGTGCTGTTAGTGGTGTTTTTATCCTGCAAAACCCTGCAGTGTCTCTACACACTTCCTTTATCACAGTTACTATAGGTGTTTACCTGCACAATTCCTAGTTCAGCAGAAAAGAAAACAGTGGTGGAAGGCTAGAAAGACTAATGCCGCCTGCACACTACATGCGGAGATACGGCTCCGATTCAACCGGAAGTCAGTCATTGTCAGTGGAGATCCGCATTCCGCATGCGATCAGCTCCGGTCAAGAGCGGTGCGGAAGAAATACCGTATCCGAGGCCCTCCGCATGCGTTCAAAATTTTGAACTGCTCCGGCACGGTCAGGGCACGGTAGTACGACCGGAAGTTGTTGTTGCTATGGCGCTGATAAACAAATGTCATTCATTTGCTGTACAAGATATTGTCATTATAATATAATTTAATGATATTATCTAATTATAATTACAATTTGTACGTGCAATCCTCACACACCAAGATGTGTCAAAATCATTCACGTGTTCAATAGAGATTGTATTTGATATATGACGTGTTTCGCCATGGCCAATCAAGATTACGATGACATCGACTAAATACTTCAAACCAACCTGTCATTCCTACTGTCCCTGCCACTTCATCCCATGCTGCAGCCTTCCTATTTATGTCCTATTAAGGTCGTATAAAACTTTCTGACCAGAGACGGCCACAATGAACTTCTCCGATCCGTCCGCCATGTTTCTTTCCTATCCGAACGTTCGGACCTGTGTTCCGAAACATTTTGTGAGATAGTACGATGTCCACGGGGTGGCGTACTGCGGAATCCGGAGTCACATACCGCATGTAGTGTGCAGGCGGCATAAGGCCCCGTCCACACGACAACGTTCCTGGATTTTTTTCTTTGCGGGTTAAAAAAAAGTCGCGTCCACACGACAACGGAGCAGTAAATATTTACGTCCATACGGGAACGTTTTCATTGCGTTGTCATTGCAGAAGGTGTGCTGTCCCAGCTTGAGGGGCATGATCAGAAGAGCAATGATTCACTTTAAACATGTAATGTATGTTGATTTTAGCAATGTGTATTCTAATTTAGATGGGTCGGATGCAGCGACAGTTGCCCTATTTAAAAAGCATAACGTGAAAAGCGTTTGTTGGGCTGAACTAGTGATGTATACAAAAAACATCCTGTAGTTCAGTGTCAGAAGGTAGAAGCAGTTGCATTACACATAGCCTACACTGCAGACGATTTTTACCCCAAAGTATCCCACAACAACCTGTTTGTAAAAGTTTGACGCTGTTGTGAGATGTCACGTCGTTAAATTGACCCATTTAAGCTATACGGAGCAGAACATGAAAAAATAGAAGGAGCTGCAAATAAACTTGAGACAACTGCTCAATTATTCGCTTAAAACATGTCATATGTTGATTTTAGCAATGCGTGTTGTTACTGAGGGGAGCTGAAAGCAGCGACAGTTGCTCTTTAATTAATTAAGAATAATGAACGCCTATAAGAAGTAGGCTATTTGTTATAGCCTACTAGCCATACAGACAGTTTAATGGCAAAGGATAGAAACAATTGCACAACAGCCAGCCTACACTACAAGCTAATCAAATCACAATTTATTCGACAGCAACCAGTTTGTAAAAGTTTGAAATTGTTGTTATATGTGCAGCGCAAGGTGAATGGGCGACGACGTCATCGTTTTCAAAAGGTTGCGTTTACGCTGTCCACACAAGAATGAAACGGTGGCGTTGTCAGACTTTCTCACTTTGGAACCCGTTCTCAAAAAGTATAGTTTTCGGGCACCCAAAACGCCGGCGCCGTGTGGACGGAAGGCCAAAACGTAAACAAACTTTACCGTTTTGACCTGAAAACGTTGTCGTGTGGACGGGCCCTAATACCCTACTGCGAACACTGACACTTACGTTACCTATGTACAGACTCTAATAAAAAAAAAAAATGCAATCATACATATGCAATCATATAAACCAGCAGGACTAGAGGTAGAGAGGGTTGACTTTGTTGTGCAAGATCACATGAGATCATGTTTCTCTAGCCACAGCACCTACATACATAGCCGCCTTTTTGGAAAGGGTCTATATAAGTACCTGGCAGACTTGTCGTGACACAAGGGAGCCCAGAAAACAGCCATACATTGCTACCCCAGGCAGGGTGAAACGATCTCCAGCCCTGTACCTGTATATATAGATTGTATACCAGTTCATACCGGCCCAGCCCTGCCCAGCCTAACTTATGAATGGCTGTCAAGGTCTGCTTGGTCCTGGTATTAATAGTGGGACACAACTCTGATGCTGCAGCTCTTTTTTGTACATGACAACATGTGTTCCTCTGGTTATATTGGTCTGGCAGGGACAGAGGTGGGGGGTGGTGTGGGATGCTTAGGGGAGAGGGGCCTGCTGGGTTGGGGATGGGGGTGATGGGGAGTAGGTTGGGGGTGGTGGGGTGGTGAGGGGGGAGGGCCCTGGGGAGTAGGGTGGGGGTGGCTATTCCTCACATACCATTGGGGTATTAATAAATGTTCTGTAGGTATGTCTAGTGGTTATGATAGAGTATAGAGAATAATGCTGTGATTTCTCTCTGTTCTCTTGCAGCAAATCTGTACAATCCAAAGTGGACTGCATTCTGGTAAGTATTGTCTCAAACAAACAAAAAAATGTTGCAAAGCTTTGTTGCAAAGCCTCAAATGCTGTTTGATTGTTGCATTATGGTGTTATAGTTGTTTCCCCGCAAAACATCATTTTGGTGTTGGTCTTTCAAGAGAGAAGATGAACCTGACATTTTAGACATCTACTTATTGGACAAATTTTCTTACACCATATTCTTTTCAAAATAATAATGTATGTCGTACCTTAAGATTTAGTTGTGCACTCCCACACCATGTCCGTGTGTGTTCAGGTTACACATATCAGCACCTCCATGAAAAAGAAATTCTGACTATACGATCCCTAGGTCACGTAAAGGAAAGAAAGTACCTGGAAATTGAATAAGCGTGTTTGTGTGGTATGCAAATGCCACATGATGCCGCAGTGATGAGGGTGGATCTGTCTGTGGGTGAGGTGGTGGCTGCTTCTGTTGTGTCCTCATGCCCCAGCGTTGTGTCTCTGTGTCCTGCATGGGGTTTGTCCTGTCCTCTACTCTCTGCTTGACGGACGAGCAAACCTCCCTCATCCTCCCCACCCACCCCGCCCGCCCCGCGTCTCCATCTTTACCAAGGGCACAAGGGCAGCTCTGCTGTGTACACAGCATTGAGGAAAATACGCACACCTTCCTGTGTGTGTGTGTGTGTGTGTGTGTTTACCACACACCCTGTTTACACTCTTAAAAGAGGCTGGTGTCCCCTGACGGCCCTGCTGACCAGCACTGTCAGCCTCACAGCAGAGAGAAGGACGTGGTTCTGAGTGGATGTAGGGCTGTCTGAAGTGCTTAAGGAGAAAGAGAAGGAGAGAGAGGACGAGAAAGAGAGAGACAGAATGAGGGAAGCAAGAGGAGGTTGCTGACAGAGAGAGAGAAAGAGGGATGGAGACAGGTTGCTGACATGGAGAAAGAGAGAAAAAAACAAAGAGAGCGAAAGAGAAACATAGAGAAAGAGAGAGAGAGATGAGCATGTGGAAGCAATCCCCTGAGCTTGGCAGGTGACAGAGAGGGTGAGGTACGCCTGACCTCACCGCTGCGCTCCTGCCTGTCTCTCGGAGGCTGCTGGGGGGATGTTGCAACAGCACACGGCACCTTGCATCAGCTTGCCTGCACGACAATTTCACCCCATTTCCTTTGCCTGCTTTTCAATTCCACACAAGTTCTAGCCTATCTCCCTGGATTTAATTGAACTGCGACTCAGGTTTAGTTTAATCTTTATTTTACTTCCAGTCAAAGTAAAATATTTTTCTCTTTCTAGGAGACATGAAAAAGCTCTCGGGAGTGGGTCTAATCTTAGTCCTCCCGTGCAGCTTTTAGTGCGGTGGCCTTAATCTGGGTATTTCCACTATTTCCTGGCAAAGGTAGCGGAATCAGATGTGCATCAATAATAAAAGTGGTGTTGACAGGCCGTTTGTTCCTCGACTGTCTGGTAGAGGTGGGGAGAGTGTTCCTGGGAGGCAGCAAAAGAAAACTGCATCAGGAGGTGCACGAGTGTGCTTCTGTTGTGTGAATGCTAGGTGTGTGTGTGTGTGTGCACTGTGTATCTGCATCTGTGTGTGTGTGTGTGTGTGTATGTGTGTGTGTTTGTTTTTTCCTAATGCACTTCAAACACTAATAGTAGTATGACGTCTGCTGGTAAAAATGCAAAAGGATGCATCATTAGGTATTGGTGAATGATGGTAGTTAGGTTGAATGAGTAGGTTGAAAAATATTGAATTAGTAGACAAATAGCAGTGTTAATGGCTGCTGTTGTTGTAAAATAAATAAATAGAAATCAAATTGAATTTTCACAGTGCACGAATGTCCATGAATATAGTGTAATAAAGCACATATATGTCATCGGCCTGCTCTTATCTTTGGGTGTTACAAGCCGAGCCTCAGGAGGGTGTCCAAGTGGGTGACCGTCCAGGGAGACATTGCCTGCCTGCCTGTCTGCCTGCCTGTCTGTCTGCACACTTCAGCGCATGGCGACGTGAATTGCATCATACCCACACACACACACACACACACACACACGCAGTGTTTAGGCGTCTACCTCCCTGCGCCAGCCCAGCCCATCCCAGCCCTGCCCAGCCCAGCGCTGAGGTAGAAGCGAGGCGAAGCAGTCGTATTGGCTTTCTCTCGGCTCGCTGCAGCACAGCGGCGTAGCAACCCCCCGCCGGCCCACTGCGCGCCATCCTAGCGGCCACTCCGCCCATCGGGCGGGGGCCAGCCCTTCCTCGCCCTATCACGAGGCCCCGGGTCCCGATCCTGCAGGATGATTGGTGCGCGCAGCACGCCAGCGACCGGCTCACCTTATGAATGAACGCATCAATGAATTGCTGAATGAATGAAGGAATAAAAATATAAAATGGTGCGTTTTTTTCTCCCCCCACCGAATAATGATTTCCTGTTCTGAATGAAAGGTCAGAAGACCAGCTGGGAATGGAGTGATTTGTAATATGCTAAGACTATGGTAATTGATTCTATTGTGTGGTTTTCTGCACTATGGAGCATGGCCTTATTTCAATAACAGATAGATGTGCTTTGTGCCAGATGCTTTTGTGTGTCTGAACATTGACTTCATGTTCTCCGTTACCACTGCCTTAAAGCTGCCCTTTGTCTGGAGTGGGTGTGTGGGTGGGTAAGCACAGTCCAGACAGTGTCCGAATCAGTGAGCCGTGTGTGTGTCTGTCTGTGTGTCCGTCCGTCCGTACGCGTCTGATTCACACTTGCATACCCAGTTTGGTCCCGAGCTGTTACCCCCTTCAGGGTCAGGGTTGGAGGGTGGAGGGGGAGGCGGGGGGACCTCTTCTGGGCCTAAATCGGTCCCGCCCAGTCGGCACCGAGACGACGGCGTTCCATTTTTATTTACCTTTTTGGCCCCCCTTTGCCAAAGGCTGTCCTCACTGGGTGATAACTTTAGCCATTCATCAGCTCCACTTTCCCTAGCAACAAAGAGGCGAATAGAAAAGACAGAGTGGAGAACGCGGGCTATTCTTAGAAACCGACTGCGGGTGGGTGGAGGAGGAGGTGGAGGAGGAGGATTGGGGAGGGGGGGGTATCCAGGGTGAGACAGCAGGCAGGCAGGCAGGCAGGCAGGCAGGCAGGCAGACAGGCAGGCAGACAGCGGCGCTAGCAGTGGTAGTGGCGGCGGCAGTGGGCTCGTGCGGTTGGAGCTGCCACGTGGTGGCTGGCTTGGCGGAATGGAACAGGTTAAATTGTGGCCGGGCTTTAGCTGAGTCTTAACTGCTGTTGCTGCTGCCAGCGGGCACAAGCACCTTAAATGTGTACACACACACATACACACACACACACGCACACACACAAACACACATGCAGCCCTGCCCCACACACACACTCTCACACATATGCAGAGAGAAAGATGCAGACGTCCAGACGTCTGGTCCACTGACATACAAAATCCACGTGTTTGTCTGCCTGCGGGTGTATGTGTGGAATTTAGTGTGAAAGCTTTGAAGCTTCTGTGTGTCTGTCTGTGTGTCTGGGTCTGTGTCTGGAAGTTGACCACAGTTGATCTGACAGAGATCCTAAGCAGTGCCCAACCCCCCCCCCCCCCTTCCTGCAGTGCTGTGTCCCCCTCCATGCATTGTTAATGCTGGCTCTCCTTCATGTGGTGCTTGTGTGTTGAGCGCGCAGAGGGAGCTGGTGTGATGTCACCCAGTGCTGCAGCCACTACTGCTGTGCTAAAAAAATCGATACAGCGATATATATCGATATTTTTAAAACGATATAATATCGATATTCTGGCTGTTAATATTGATACACCCCCCCAGTAGCTACTGCACAGAGAAATGCCCTATTGATTCTAAACCAAAATGTAGTAAATGTACTTTGTTCAGTACAAATGTAAATTAGCCATATTGTATTCTTTTGCACAAATAGTTTTTATAAGTTGACTACAGGTACCTGGTGTGATAAATTGAACATAAAAATAATATTTGTCTGGTTTTGTTGAATGAATGCCATTAAGTAATAATTATAAAATGTAATATGTATCAATATCGGAATCGAATCGAATTCAATTGCACTGTATCAAAAATCGTATCCTATCGTGACCCCTGTATCGAAAATCGTATCGAATCGCCATGTCCTAGATGACACCCAGCCCTAGCAGCCACCCAGTGTGGGCGATCTAACTCTGAGGGGAAATGCACTGTTCTGCGTTTCCCGGCTTTGCACAGGCACCAGGAAAACAAAAGCTTGTTTATGTGGGCTTAACCGCCTGCTTGGCTTGGCTTGGCTCGGCTCGCCCCGCCGCGGATTAGGTAGGACTGGGATTATGGCTACCTCAGATGACTTCCTCTGGTGGGTGGGGGCCACGGGGCAAAAATCCCACTGGATTGTCTCCCTTCGTGAAGTTAGGTGTGTGTGTGTGTTTGTTTGTTTACCTGCTGTTAATGTTGCTGTGTGTGCGTGTGTGTTTGCCTGCTGTTAATGTTGCTACTGTCTGTGTGTGTGTGTGTGTGTGTGTGTGTGCACGCGTGCAGGTGTGTTTTGTTTGCATGCTGTTAATGTTGGTGTGTGTGTTTGTGTTTGCCTGCTGTTAATGTTGCTACTGTGTGTGTGTGTGTGTGTCTGCATTTGTGTGTGTATGTATTTGTGCCTTTCAGTGGTAATTTTTGTTTGCATTGAAATGTAAGTATGTAGGTAAAGGAGATATAATTGGAGTGGTGGTTTAAGCATCTGTCTGTATGCGAGACAGTAAAAGAAAACAGGTAGAACAAGGTAAGAGCCATTTTGTGCAGAAGGTGACTGGAAAACATTTAAGGGGTCTCCTTTTTTGTCTGTCACAAAGGAATCTTCCATTAGTATTCAAAACACAGCACTTGACAGAGACATTTGCGTGTGTGTGTGTGTTTGTGTGTTTGTGCTTGTGTGTGGGAGTTTGTCGCCTGCATGGCATTGAAGAGTGGTGCCCTGAGCAAGAGTCTCGTCTGCTGCCTTCTACTCGCGCTGAATTTCAATGTGTGCTGCCCCGCCCTGCTCTGCTCTGCTCTCCTCCCTTTGAAGACAGAGGGGAGGGCAGGAGAGGGGAGTGGAGGAGAGGAGAGGGAGAGGCGCAGTGCCATGCGGACGACTAGCTAGGGGCGTCTTCTTGCCTTCCATGCTTCCCATGTTTATCACACTGAAATAGGTGTGTGTGTGTGTGTGTGTGAATGTGCCATCTCTTCCTTCTAACTTGGCTTTGGGCGTGTCAAGTAGGTGTTAGATTAAGACTAGTGAGGTCAGCCACCAGATTGTTGACACAAGTCGTATCAGATGCTCTCTGTATCTCTGTGTGACATAGTAATACAGGAAATGTGTGTGCATTCAGCATATAGAACGTGCTTGTGTGTGTGTGTCTGTGTGTGTGTGTGTCTGTGTGTGTGTGTCTGTCTGTCTGTCTGTCTGTCTGTCTGTCTGTCTGTCTGAGGACAGGATATTTGTGCTGGTGGCATTCAAGAAACCAAAGCTGCTCATCCTTTGCAGCTATGTGCTGCTGAGGTGTTGCCCCACCCTACCACTGACTAGCTCAACAGCAGCAGTCCACCCCCCCCACACACACACACAGACACACCACACACCACCACTACTTCCACAGCCACCACCCTCCATCCTCCTCTGAATGCCTCTTGTCCTGAGCATCATGTGTCAAATACAACTTACTTTGGATTCAGAGTGGAATCAGATAGGATCATTTGGTTAGTGATTGCTCACGTCTGTGAATAAACGTAATCAAATGTCTGAGAAGGACAGTGTCTGGCTGCGTATAGCCCAGCCCCAGCCCCAGCCCCAGCCCTGCAGTCTGTCCTGCCGCAGTAGACGGCCGTCCCCTCTCGGTTCTTACACTGCTTGCTGGAACGGTGCCAGTTCTTCACCAGAGGTCCTTCGAGGTGTCCTTATTCAAATTGCACATCATATCACCAAGGACAAGCCCCCTCCTCCTTACCACCGCGCCTCCTCTGACCTCCTATCTTATTAAGAGATTTCTCCTTCAGATTTTGTTATTGATTTAGTGGAGTGACCCCTCAGTGAGTCTCGTGGCTGTGCCGTTGCCCTTGCACCACTCTGTCGTGTCTGTTATAAACCACGCCAGAACTTAGGCGTAGGTCTCTGCCGTCATCAGTCCACCTTATGTTACCAGGGTATTTCCCACTCGGCTCTTCTACATTATCTGTGTCGGCGGTTGCCTAATCTCACTATATAGGCCTCCGTCTTTAATCTCTTCTGTGGAATTGGCCATGGGATTCTCAGTATGCGTCGTGAGGGGGAGGTGGGCTATTGGGCTGAAGCACCCCAAGATTTGGCCAACGTGCGTGACTTCAAGCTCTGAGCCCCGACAGCTGGTTGCTCAGACTCGGTTTGGCTGGCATTTGCATGCCCAGGGCAGTCATTCCATGGGCCCTTCGTACTGACAGAGTGGAGTTTGTGTTGTAGGAAAAGAGTACACAGGTTGAAAAAAGTATCTGAACTTTTAGGGTGTCTGTTACCATTAGTGTACTTAATTTAATATAACGCCCTAGAACAGTATTGAAGGTGCATTTGATGTGCTAGTGGGTATTGTGTTTATTTGTGTTTGTTTAATTTCTTGTCAGATGCTTTTATCCAACAAATATTTTTATATTTGAACCAAGAACCAAATAAAACATGGCAGGGAGTGCCCAATAATTGCTATTCACTACGTGCACATGGTAGGATCGGATTGGATTGGTATTGGATTTGGTGTTGCTACCCAACGGGTGGTCTATCCCAAATCCCTGTGCACATGAGAGTTTGTGTAATCGGATAATGGTCAGAGATCTGGCCGTTTCCGCTACACTAGATGGCGCTGTATTCCTTTCAACAAGTGGTGTTAGAACTACTTCAGGCTGACGGCTGCTAAAAAGAAAATAAACAAACTATCTGGCGGCATACAAACAAAGATGACGTTCAAGGAGGTTGACAGAGCAGCATCTGCATACATGTTGTGCATTCTCCTTTGTTTGGAGGTCTGTATATACGAAAAACTGCGTTTTTGGTTTCCTTGATACGACACGAACTGTGCCGTCGGCGTTTGATATTACAAGCAATCGAGGACAACGATAATTACTTGAGAGCAGGCGCTCTGCTACAACAAAAAAGGCCTCGACATTCAGTATGGATGAAAATCAGGGACAGAAGCTTCTGGGATCGAGTGGTCTTACAATTCCAGTGCATGCGCAGTACGCGAATCCAAACCAATCCCGTGCACAAGGCGGCACCAAGCGGATTAACATCGGCTTAAGCCAGGGGTTGCAATCGGATTCGCGAAACCAATTCCTATACGATCTTTAGCCTGTGCACATGAATTCGATACGATCCCAAACCATTTCCAATCGGATTCAACTCGTCCATGTGCACGCAGGGATTGTTTTTCTAAGGGAATGCAGAGCTGAATGCAACAAAATGCATTAATGTTTACTGCACCTATCATAAAACACATCACAAAATTCACAGTTTGAACCATCAATTTTATTTTCCATTATTTCTCAGTGGGCCTGATGCTATTTCACATTGAAAATGCACATTCAGTGCCCTGAAACACACATTCATAATGATAATGTCCTTTGGCCTCTTAATGTTTTTTTTTCATTGTAGATTTAAGATGTTTCTGTGCATGTCCAATATGTCTTTTTCCGTCTCTTGTTTACAGCAAGATGTGGAGAAGTTTACAGACATTGAGAAACTCTACCTCTACCTTAAGTTGCCTTGTGGTCCCAGCAATGGCAATGAAAAAAGGTAACTAATTAGTGCTGTGTAGTACCATGTGAACTTCTAAGACAAATATAACTAAAGTATTTATTTAATTGTATTTTCGTGTCTGCCTTTGCCATAAAGTAACATCAGTTCAGAAATGTTTTACTATGTGAGTATTTTAATGAAGTGAGTGATGAATGAGGAAATGCAAGCTGAGAGTGTTGACATGTTCTCTCTCTGCCACAGCGCTGATCAGAGCTCCATGTCGTCCAGCCGCACCCAGCAGATGCACGCGTTCAACTGGATTCGCCATCATCTGGAGGAGCACCCCGAGACGTCGCTGCCCAAGCAGGAGGTCTACGACGAGTACAAGTGAGTGGGGAGAGAGCCAGCGGGCACCAGCAGGGGGGCAGATCAGTGGGGGGTCGGGGTAGTTGGCAGTGATCGGTGACACGAGATCGGCCAGTGCCCTCACGCCTGCCAGTCAGCTCAGATCATAGTGTCCATTAGCCCATGCCTGTTCTCGTCAGGGCTGCTCTCCGTTTTATAATCATGGGGCATTAAGGTGGCATTAAGGTTTTTCACATTGAGTCATTCATCATCAGAATCAGAAGTGTATAAACTGTGCAAATGTGTATAAACAGCAAGTGGCAGCAGGAGGGGTGAGGTGGGTGACACAGGAGCGGCCGCTGCTCTCACACCTGCCAGTCAGTTTAGTCACATCAACTTCTAGTCTCTCCTACCGCATGCCTGTCTTCAGCAGGGTTGGTTTTCCCTACGTGCTATTTAAGATGCCATAAAGGTTTTGACTTCTGAGTCAGAGTCAAGTAGGAGAAATGAAATTTAAGTGGAAAAAACACAATAAAATTACTGTTTGTGACATACAGGTGCATCTCAGTAAATCAGTATGTTGTGGAAAAGTTTATTTATTTTATTTATTTAATTCATCTAATTCAAAAAGTGAAAGCCATGTACTACACTGATTAATAACACAAGGCGAAAGATTTCAAGTGTAATATTACACAATACTCTAATTTATTGAGGTGGACCTGTATGCGGTGTATTTTATTTCTGTAACGCACACTAATGTTTCACATAGTGTGAATTTGCTGCTGGCTTTGATGTACAAGTTGTAAATGAATCGACAAGACCTGAAAACGAGAGGTGGCGTGGACGGGACAGGTGTACTGCACCTATTTGACACCAGTGGCACCCTGCGTTGTGTCCCTCAGCAAAAACGCCTGCACCAAAATAGCAGCTGGAAGCATGGGAAAAGGCGCGCGCCATATGTCCGTAATTCTAGAGCGGAAAATTTGAGTGCGTCGGCTGTGTTACCGTGTTACATAAGGGGATTGGGGCGCAGGCTGACTTCCCACTTATTGCTATTCAATATCCATTAATTGCCGATTATGACCATTGAACAAGTATCCCACTGAGTCAAGGTCTATATATGTGTCTTGTCATATGATCTCATTCCTAGACTGCTTTTATAGGACACTTAGTTTTTGTGTGCTGTCTGGAATCCAGACAAATGCCATCCTGCGTTCTAATGCGAGCGCACGTGTGTGTGTGTGTGTGTGTGTGTGTGTGTGCGTGTGTTGTGTTTTCACAGGAGTTACTGTGACAATCTCAGCTACCACCCCCTGAGTGCCGCCGACTTCGGAAAGATCATGAAAAATGTCTTTCCCAACATGAAAGCACGCCGGCTGGGCATGCGAGGCAAATCGAAATATCCTTCCCTGCGCTGGAAACAATCTGCCCACCCTGGACCGTGGGGTTAGAGGGATGTGTCTGTGTGTGTGTGTGTGTGTGTGTGTGTGTGTTTATGTGAGTGAGGTGGGGGGTGGGTCACCAAACATCTGTTGTAGTTCATGCCACCTCTAAATATAGATGCCAAATTAAATCAAATAAAGCGGCGAGGGCTTTGAGAGCAGAGTGAGGGGGGATGGGGGGTGTGTATGGCCACTGGGGGGACAATGGGAATGGGTTTGCCCTTCAAGGAACCTCTGTGGGACCAAGCAGTGTAACGGTCAGTAAGAGGGACCCTACTGCTTGTAAAAGCCATCCTGTGCTTGACGTGGTGGTGACTCACTTTGACAGGGGGAGTTTAAAAACGACCTCGGGGGTTAAAAGTGCATGTGTACGTGAACATTTTTATTTTTTACGGTCCAGCAGTGGTGCCCTTCCTAAATAGCCCCAGACGTTATTTGTTTGTGACGGTTGCTGGTGGCAACGGAATTCTATACGAGACCCCCACCTCAAGTAAATAACACCAACTTTAGAATGTCATGAGCTTGTGCTTACATAAGAATCCAACAAGCTTGGGAATGTCCTGCTATTCTTACATTAACACCCCAAAGAATGACGTGTTTATTGTGCTACTGGCCTTAAGGGATAGGCTTCTTTGGTGTTCGTATCTCCCTCTGGGCTGCTGGAAATGGCTGCAGCTGGTTATAACTGCTTTGTCGGGCAACATTTTGATGACTTGATCAGAGGAATGGAAACTAGACCTCGTCCTTCTGCAGCTGCTGATCTCAGACAGAGCAAGAGAGCTTTAGTGTGTGTGTGTGTGTGTGTGTGTGTGTGTGTGTGTGTGTGTGTGTGTGTGTGTGTGTGTGTGTGTGTGTGTGTGTGTGTGTGTGTGTGTGTGTGTGTGCCTTTGAAAGAGCGTCAAAGAACTAATCTAAAATGCAAAGAACAGTGTTGCAGTCAGGGGTGAGGTGGCACTCCAACACAAAAATAGGTCAAAGGGGAGCCAGTAGGCCCGTGATGAACACGAGAGCAGTGGCCCACATGAGTGGTCAGCTGTGTGCCCCATTAGGATACCCCTACATTCCAATTATGTTAGAATGTAATTACAAATGTACATTTTACATATTTCTGTTTAAAATTTTGATCTTAGGAAGAAAAATGGGAAAAATGGTGTAAAGGATATTGAGTCGTGTGTGTGTGTGTGTGTGTGTGTGTGTGTGTGTGTGTGTGTGTCTGTCTGTCTGTCTGTCTGTCTGTCTGTCTGTCTGTCTGTCTGTGTGAGAGGGAGAAAGAGAAAGAGAAAGAAAAAAGCAAGGTCAAGAGATGGGCTTTGTGGGTGCAGGGATTAGTGGAAGGCGAAGCTAGTTAAGTCTGGTGAGGGGGTTTCACAGCTCAGAGTGCAAAGGCTCTGCCACCAGCTTCAGAGGGAATGTCCACGTGCGCATTGATCCTCACAGACATGTTAGCCCCATGTTGTGCTTTTCGTAAGATTAAAAGAAGATTCCACACTACTGGTATAGATGCCAAAAAGTTGATTCAGTTCACAATGACGATAACAACATTTCGACACACCAGGCTCTTCATCAAGCAAAACTTTTCTTTTACTCTTTTCGTTTCATGCAAATTTTGTCCTGTATCTGGCCTCACTGAGGATGGATATGCACACATTTTCAAAAGGCTCCCTCCCTAAATTCTCCCGAACCTGTTGCCATGTAATGAAAAGGGAATAATAAAATGTTTGTGGGATGAGGTGCTAAATCAAGACATGTACAGTGCTAGTTCTCTCTAATTAAGCTGCTATTATGCCACAGGTGTATATATCTTTAAACGTGTGGGCAAGCATACCTCTGAGGTGTCCGGACATGTCAGCTATTGCCACTTGACACTGACAGACATGTTTTTTCCCAATGATTGCGTATATTGTTTATATGTTTTGACCACAGACTGCATATATTTGCCTACATGTTTTGGGTTTGTGTGCTCCATTTGCCTTAACCCTTTCTCACATACTGCTACAGTGGACTGAGGAAGAAGGCCTTTGTCCACATGCCCTCTTTGCCCAATCTAGATTTACACAAGACAGGTGACGGGGTAAGTAACTAAATGTATACTGTAAACAGACAGTCTCTTTGTCTGTGTAGTGTATGTGTGTCTGTCTGTCTGATTGGCAACAGTAGCCTACCTGCATACCACAATGCATTATTTGTTTGGGTAGTCATCATATGCCACTCCAAGGAAACACTGCAAGATGAAATTCAGAACTCATAGCATTTCCAAACACTGTGTACATTGTACATTGTACATGGTAAGCACAACTGACATTAGAGTAACAAATAATGACTGTAAGTTTGGGTGTCAGCGTGAAGCTAATGTACGCATCTGTGTGTGCCTGCCTCTCACCCTCCCCACTCCTTCCCCGTGTCAGTTTGAGGTGCTGGAGGCGTCGGGTCAGCTGGCCACGGCCGAGGAGGAGGTGCGCTCGGCCGCCTGCGGCCTGGTGTGCGAGTGGGCCCAGAAGGTCCTGAGCCGGCAGTTTGACAGCGTGGAGGACCTGGCCCGCTTCCTGCTCAACAGCCACTACATCGGCACCAAGTCCGTGGCAGCGCTGACTGTTATGACTGGATCACCCTCAGGTACAGTTCACACAGGCAGTGTCAGCATGTTTGACCATTTTTTTCCCTTGTATATAACATTTGTCAAGGCCATAGATTATCATCCTCCTTAAATGTTTTCGTTACTTTTTTTCTCAGAGAGAGAATTGGCCGCATGAGGAGTTGTATGTGATAAACAAAACCAATAAAGTTGGGAGGGGTTAAAAGGGAAGGGAACACTGGTGTCACCCTTTTTCTCCAGCACATCTTCTTTGGGAGAAAGATCTCCCCCTAGTGGCCATGTGCAGCAGTTCTCCTAATTAAAGTGGACACATGGCCTTCAGGCATGTAACTCTCATTATGGTCCAATCCATAGGCTGCTTGTGTGGTTCCCCAAAGGCACACCATTGGCCTGATTTGCAGTTTTATTTCACAGTGGCTGTGACATATGGGTTGTGTTACACTGTGTAATGTTTCCAGCCATCAGCCTCCGGATTTCTGTGCTACTGGGCTGTCATGTCAAACTGAATAGAGTGTTTACGTTATATACCAGAAATGATATCAAGTACTACACGTGTTCCAAAAAAAATGTTGGAAGACCAATTTGTTTGGCCTTGTGGCACCACAGGAAGGGAATTATTTGTGTCTTGAACTTGTGCCCCTCGAAATACAACATTTTTTTATTGATTTCTTTTTTTTTTGCGCTCCGTCTGCCACGGTTTTCTGATGCATTCACTATGGCTGATGTCACACAGTGACACAGTGTTGCCGCTTGCCTTGTAACGACCAAACTTCTCTTGCCTCCTGGCCTGGTGTGTGTGTGTGTGTGTGTGTGTGTGTGTGTGTGCGCAGGCGTGAAGATGCCCATGCAGAGCTCGGCGTTCGTGCCCACGGCGGACGCTCACGCCTTCCAGCCGCAGGTGAAGACGCTGGCCTCGCCCTCCATCGACGCCAAGCAGCAGCTGCAGCGCAAGATCCAGAAGAAGCAGCAGGAGCAGAAGCTGCACTCCCCGCTGCCCGCCGAGCTCCACGCCAGGAGGGCCGAGTGCGCCACGCCCGGAGCCGCCGGCACCATCCCCTGCGGCAGCCCAGCTCTGCTCTCCCCCCAGCCCACCATCGGCATTGTGGTCGCTGCAGTGCCCAGCCCTGTCACGGTAAGCTGCGTCGGCTCTCTTAATACTGTTCCTTTGCCAAACTATTGAAGCACTTTGAGCTACATCCTTTGTATGAAATGGGCCATACAAGTAAAGATTATATATATCTTTTATTTTGGTTGCATAAGTATAGATTATATGTTTGTTTGAATGTTACAGCAGGGCCGGTAGTTCAAATAGGAGGCTTAGTGACTGGCCCAGATTAAGTCAGAGGAAGTGGTAAAGCTCCCCAGTGCTGTGGTTTAATTTGCCTACCGAAACAAAACAAAAACGTAGGTCACTTTTCTTAAGAGGTTCATGAACTGCTGAAACTGAAACATGGTTTCTGGAAGACCCCCTGGTGTTAGATCAATGTTATAACAGTTATATTTTGCAAGACATGCATTTTTACTTTATTGTGTAGTGTTACTTAGTATTGTTAACTTTCAGGTGTGTAACACATATCTGAATGTATGTTTTTTATTATTATGTATTGTTTTATTACTTAGTTGTCTCTGTGCAGAAGATTAAATTGTTAGTGTGGACTGTCTCTGTTGCTCTCTGAGCCAATGACATGAGTTTGTGCTCTGGGCCCCTCCCACAGGTACAGCGGAGTGGGCAGCTGATGACCTCGCCCAGCCCTGTGCCAATGGCAGGCTCGGAGGGGAAAGTCCTGCCGGTCAACTTCCAAGTGGTGACCCCAGTGCAGCAGGTAAAGCAGTGCCCCAAGACCCCCCAGAACGTGCCGGCCAGTCCGGTAGGTGACCGCTCGGCACGCCACCGCCAGATCCTGCCCAAGCCCTTGGCCACTGGCGCTCTGGCCCTGCGCTCGCCCTCCACACTGCTCATCACCAACAGCCCCATCAAGACTGTTATGCCAACGCCCCACGTCAGCTCCGTCAACGTGGTCAAGATGACGGCCATATCCCTGGGCTCCAGCAGCAGCAGCGGTGGAGGCGGATGCAGCGGCAGCATCACCACTGCTGCCCCCACTTCCGCAGCCAGCTTCACCAGCACCTCCATACGACCCGCCTCCACCGGCCTGCCCGGCCCCAGCCTGTCCGAGGAGCACAGGCCCAGTCCGCAGGTCCGGAGTGGGTCTGCCGTGCCAATGCTGTCCTCCTCTGCGAGTAGGTCGGTGGCCGAGCCGTCTGCTCCCACTACTGACGCCAAGACGGAGCCCAAAGCCATAATGGAGGGAGGCCGAGCGCCAAGCGGTGCTGCCAAACCCAGCGTGACTCAGGAACCAGCCGGGCAGCATAGGGGGGAGCCAGGTGGGCCCGTGCCAAGGGCCGCCAGCGTACCCACCCCCCTCGCAAAGCCCTCCCCAGGGCTAGACGCGTTCACTGGGACCAAATACAACGGCAAGGCCCCGTTTACCGGAGGCAGCAGCACTACTTTGGCGCCTGGCAGCAATAATTCTAATAATAACAACGACAGCACTTTGTTTCTGAGCGTCGCCAATCAGAACACCAGCACTGCTCTGTCTTTGGCTAGTGGCGGTGGTGCGACCGGAAGCCCGCCCAAGGAGAGCCCCCTGTCCTCCAGGAGCCCACGCAAGCGCCTGGGCCCCGAGTCCAGCCCGACCCCCGTGAAGAAAGTGTTTGTGTCCCAGCACTCGTTCGGGGCGCCCGAGGGACTCAGGCCAGCATTCACAGCTGCAGCGAAGAGAGGGCTCAGGCCCGGAGGTCCCGCCAGGCCCGAAAGCGCCCCGGCCAGCGCAGCCGGCAGAATCACCGTCAGGATGAACTCGGCCACCCCCACGCGGATCCTGTCTCTCTCCGACTCCCCCGTTGCCAGCTTCCAGGCCATCGCCGAGCCCCAGCAGCTAAACACCCTGCAGGGAAAATGTGAAAGCGCCACCTCCGTCAGAATGGCCACTCCCACCCCCACGAGTGCCTCTGCTGGGCAGGTGTTGCTGCAGCAACACATTAATCATCCCCAAGCCATAGTCGCTGATGTTGACATGCTAGATGCTTCAGCAGTTAACGAGCTGAAAAATGCCATGTGGGCAGAAGGCCATATGGGGGCTGTCCAGCAACACCAGCAGCAGCAGCAGCAACACCACGCACCACAGCAACAGCCAGGCTGCGTCCAGCAGATGACCGACCACAAGCAGATGTCGGCCCCAGCCAGGGACACTCTCTCCATGATGGGCCACGCGCCCACCTCCGCTGCCCAGATGGCCGCCCAGCTCCAGAATCCAAGCATGATGGACTTCAGTGGGCCCCCACCCAACGTGGACTTCCCCTTCCCCTTCCACGACGACGACATGACCCAGGACAGCATCGTGGAGGAGCTGGTGCAGATGGAGGAGCAGATGAAGCAGAGGAAGGCCCTCCAGTCAGCCCTCAGTGGGGGCAGCAGCAGCTGCATGGACATGGGTGGAGGAGGTGGTGGTGGTGGAGGAGGTGGAGGGCTGCAAGGCCAAGTGACCCCCATGCAGAGCTCCGTCATGACGCCTCACCACCACACGGGCACGCCGTACTACAGCTCAGCCCACGGCGGCAGCACCACGCCCATCCAGACGCCCACCCCGACGCCCACGCCCACCCCCACCTCGGAGATGATGGGAGGAGGGGCCCAGGGCCTGACCCGCGAGAGCCCCTGCTCCAGGGTGGCGCCCACCACGCCTGTGGACAGCGCCCTGGGCAGCAGCCGGCAGACGCCCATCGGCACGCCGCACTCCAACTGCAGCAGCAGCGTCCCGCCCAGCCCCGTGGAGTGCCGCAACCCCTTCGCCTTCACGCCCATCAACTCCAGCATCACCGGCTACCACGACGGCAGCATCGTCTCCAGCAGCCCCGTCAAGCCCATGCAGAGGCCCATGGCCACCCACCCGGACAAAGCCAAGCTGGAGTGGATGAATAACGGCTACAACACCGGCGGGGCGGCGGCGAGCAACAGCATCAGCATCCTGCCCAGTTACCAGGACCTGGTGGACGACCAGTTCCGGAAGCCACACGCCTTCGCCATCCCCGGCCAGTCCTATCAGTCTCAGGTGAGGCACCACGACGGGCATATCAGCCGGCTGACGCCCATTTCGCCGGTGCAGCAGCAGGTGGCCAGCATGTCCACGCTGGGCAAGCAGGAGGGCTTCGCCGTGCCCGCTCCCCTGGACGGCAAAACCGCCACATCCTCCTCGGGTGGCGGAACGTTCCGGTGCCGCAGCGTGAGCCCAGCCGTGCGCCAGCGGAACCTCAGCGGGAACACAGCGGCTGCGGTGGCAGCGGGAGTCGGTATGGGGGCCGTGCCCAACGTCCCGCGGTCGGTCGTGTCGCCGTTCAACTCGCCCGTGACTCCGGAGGTGCTGAACATCTTCGCCAACAGCCACGGCGAGGTAGGTGGCGTGGGCGGAGGCACCGGAGTGGGCAGCATGGCCCAACGGAGCCAATCGGTGCCCCTGAACGTGATGATGCAGACGGAGGCGCTGCCGGCTCAGGTGGTCCAGCAGGTGGGTGTGGGTGCGGGCAAAAACATCACCAGCGTGCTGCTGAGCAAGATGGACGGCGACGGGGACGAGGCCGTGCGGGGCCTGGGCATCAACAACCTGCCTTCCAACTACACCGCCCGCATGAACCTCACCCACATCCTGGAGACCAGCGCTGGCTCCGGCTTCCACGGCAGTGCCAACCACCAGGCCCTGGTCTCGCCCACCGCTTCGGCGTCCGCCTACGAGTTCCAGAAGCCCGGCTACCTCATGAAGAACACCAGGGCTGAGCAGGTCGGCTTTGGTGTCGGCGGTGGAGTCGGCCACGCACAGGGCATATTGAGCCAGCAGCATCAACAACAACAGCAGCAGCAGTCCATGCAGGAGTCACAGGAGCAGGCTCAGGCTCTGATGCTGCCTCAGCAGAACCCTCTGCCAACACAACATCAACAACAACATCAACAGCAGCAGCAGCAGCAGTTAGATTTCAGCAGCACGGTCAAGGACTTCCTGAGGGAGGACAGCCTCAACCAGGGCTCCCAAATGGCAGGCCAGGTGTCCGAGCTCGGTGCCGTGGGCTCGGACTTCCCTGGCAACATGCGACTGACCTCAGATCTGTCCAGCAGCATCAGCGACCTGAACACGCTGGACGCCAACCTCCTGTTCGACCCCAACCAGCAACAGGGCCAGTACGAGGACGCCACACTGGAGGAACTGAAGAACGATCCACTCTTCCAACAAATTTGCAGCGAGACTGTGAATTCTACTGGGTTTGACTGGCTAGAGAGCAAAGACCAGACCACAGTAGAAATGTTGGGCTAATGTTTATATATACATATAAATATATACATATATTATTTGTATTATTTAAAAAACTGAATTTTTTATGTTTCTGTTTTTTGAAACTGTTTTTGTACATTTACACAGAAGGAGGAAAAAAATGTATAGCACACTGCTGCAAGTATCTGGAATGCTGACATTTGTTTATTTAGACTAAGTGCCAGGCTGAACAGAAATTAACACGTTTTTCAAGTATGCTGGTTCTCTTTTACAAAACTCTTAGTGCCACACAGCCCACTGCTAGTGCTGTCACAGCCACTTCAGGCTCAGCTGTTACTGAGGTCATAGGAAGAGGAAGATGATGATGATGATGATGATGATGATGATGATGGCGACGATGATGTTTCTTGGGGACATATTGTGTTAAGGGTATGTCCTGGAACGGCCAAATGTCTGCACTACCGTAGTTTTCTTTATTTCTATTTGACGTATTGTTTACACCAAGTGGGTTTTTCACAGTTGTGGAAATAACACAGCTATCAGGAACAACAGACAGTAATTCTGACAGTTCATCTCTCCTAAGCGGTACACCCAAATGCTCAAACTAAATATTAGCTAGCACCTCTTGTACTTTGTCTTCATGGACATGGTACACACTGTGGTTATCCTAGTGGCATTCCCTAACTGATATTAGCATTATACAGCAAACAGAACAAAAACTAGATGTAGTTGAGCTGGTTAGTATTTGACAAGGGATGATAGCCTATGGCAGATAGGCTTGCCCACTGTACAAAAAAAGGATCTTTTGCAGGACTGGAAATAATTCAAAAGGGAATACCATGTTACAAACAGAGTACTGTTAAAATGCCATCTCTGACTTGGAATATGCAGCTTTGTGCATTAAGTATTTGTGCAGCTCAGCTTGTCATTGGCAACTTTCTAAATTGTTCACCCTGGTCTGTGCTGCATCTTTGTCGATGTGTGTAGATATCTAAAAATGATATGCAAGAGACAACATTTTTTTTAAAGAATCAATCGCTACCTACTTACATAGGTACTCTATTATGCAAGAAGCAACTTGAATCTCTAGAATGAAATTAGTGGTCAGTATATAGCTTTTATCTCTGTTGTGATCTCTAGACTTGTGTGAAAAGAAAAAAGCACTTTTTAATTAGCTGACAATGCTGTATCCAGTTTAGTTGATGAGCCAGTAACAGCAGAACAAGGAATGTTATGGTTGGATGGAATTGTGTAGTACTGCCTTTCGGCATCTCTCACCCCAATGTTTTTTTCTCAGGGTTTTTAGGGTATCATTTAAAAATAGGCTATTACATAGTAATTAGTCAGATTTGTCTCCTCTAACAGTTGTTAGATCAACTGTGGCGACGATTATTATTTGTTTTATAATCTTCTAAAAGTTTACCAAATCGACCTCATTTTGATCATATTTAAAACAACCACTTAGCTTTAAAAATTCATGTGAGGCAAAAGAGAGATTAATACAGCTGAACATCAAGATTTTATGCAAAATGGATGTTAAACCCTTACTGTAACATTACAATCAGTCGTTACACAGGGAAACATAATTTATAAGGGAAAAGAGATATATTGGGTTGAAAACATGCCATCGGAGTACCAAAGTGGATTACATACATATTGTTCAAATCACAACTGCACGCGTTGGGAATAAATTTTATAGTTAAAATTTTCTATTATTCATTTTGAAACTATGCATTTTTTTTATTTTTTATTGACACAGCTGCTCATTCTGTGATGTGGCTGCAGGAATTTGTAACTTAATGGTTTGTTTTATATTTTTCTCCAATCTGATATGTATTTTGTATTGCCGTTATATATATCTTAACGCTGATCAAATATTTTGGATCCTCTAATGGTGTTTGCTTTTTTCTAAATTGAAATTTGTGATGTTAAATTGAAAGTTTCTTTCTGGTGAAAGTTCAAGGCATAGTCAAGGGTATTAATTGAAAGGATTGTTTTGCTAATTTGGACTAAAGAAGTGTATAAGGTTAAAATCTGGTGTCCATGGAAAGTTAAACGGTTGAATTTGTGCCTGGAGATATCATCAAGACACACAGTCTGTTACGAAGTCATGTGGTTATTGTGGACTTTATGCCTTCATAGCCTTATGTCCGTACCAAAGAAACCACTCAATTGGAGGAAAAAAAAGATTTAATCATCATCGAGGAGGTCCACATGCTCTGCCGATAGTTTTTATGTTTGTCCGACACTCGTTCAAATGGCCCAGGTGGTCATCAGGATAAACCCTCTTAATTGTTGTTC
The DNA here is from genome assembly GCA_027475355.1 of Coilia nasus. NCBI lineage: Eukaryota > Metazoa > Chordata > Actinopteri > Clupeiformes > Engraulidae > Coilia > Coilia nasus. The sequence goes on from CM050207.1 coordinate 28,867,074, forward strand.
AAGTCAACAAGTTAAGATCAGTATTTGTATTTTGCAACTCGAGCAACGTTCTCTTTAGCACTGGTGTATTTAATTGATGAGTAAGCTGAAAACCACACTACTGTTATGGTTTGGAAAGAACCAGTGTAGCAAAATGATATGATTTACTGTGTGAATTTGGCTGACTGTTGTCTTCATATGGACTTTTTTGTTTATGTTGTGTAAATATCAAAAGCTGCACCTGAAGAGACTGCACTGTACACACACTATGGACAGTACCGACGGTGATAACTAAGCACCTTCACTGACACAATACTGATAGGAATGGATCGGGAGTTTCAAAGTGCTGTATGTGTTCATCCCTGGTCCTTATTCATGTACAGAAAAAAATGTGAGTGTGTTTTGTTTTAATTATTATGTGTGTTCATGTCTTTTTTTCTGCTTATTGAGATTGATTAGTGACCTGCCTTCGCAGCAGAGAGTACTTTGAGTGAATATAGCATGGTTTATTAACATAAGAAGTATTACCATATATTACCAAGTTGCATATCTTTCTGTGACAGATGGAAAAAATAGACACTGGAAATTCAAGAATTCAGATTTTTTACACACATCTGAGGTTCATGTTTATTGCACTAAAACTTTGTTTTATTTATGAACCATCTCTCGGGCAACTCATTTGGACTAAAAACTGCAATTGGAGCCCACCAAACATATATTTTTGAAGAAATTAAAAAAAAAAAAGTTCAAAAATGAAGTGTTCTCAAAATGTGACAGTCAATTGTCTTATGTAGCAATGTACATTAATCTCAGTGAGATAAAACATAATCTAACTTCTCATACGTGAGAATATGAATACATTTAAAGAAAGTGAAACAAGAACTAAGTAAGAATATGATAAAAACTGTTTAGGAAAACCAACGCCATGTTCATTCGACTTAGTAACGATAATGTGCATGTTTGTAGAATTACATTGTACAGAATTCTCATATACTTACAAGGCCAGGTTCTGTCAGTCAGAAAGGTATAGCTACTCTTAGTTGCATTGATGTTTACTAATTCTGACGAATTATCCTCGTTCATTTTCAATTGGTTCTGTTGATGTTTTTATCTTTTTATCTGTCAACATTGTATGTAAAGAGATGTTTTCATCGCGTTTTTTTTTCTTTTTGTTTTGTATTCCTTTTGTGATACAACCAATATTAAAATTAAGCACTGATTTTGGATGTAAATGAAGAAAAAAACTGTGTTCTCATCCAAATGAGCAGGAAGTGTAACTGCAGTGCTGTACCTGTTACTGGCCCTCGTAGGCTCCCTGTAAACCCTTTTCCCTCTGTAGGACTTGTAGAAAAGAATCGTCCCATGCCATGTATCTGTGCCTGGTGTACAACAGGACATACGATAGTTTGACAATGTTGCTATAGCATTTCAGCAATGTCTTTTTTAATTATTATTATTATTATTATTATTAACATTAAAAGTGCTCACTGATGTTGAGATTTTTTAAGTGGTTTTAAAAACCAATAAACTTTTGTAAGTACCTCAGTACATTCTTTGTCTATTGCTTGATTCTTTCCTGACGCTTCATGCCATTTTTCCTACACATGTAATTTTCTAACACACCAGTAGACGGCGATATAGTCTATATCTTGCACTACGTGAAGCGTATTTTGACAAACTTAAATTCAGTATTCAGATTTCGCTGCCCAGTGGTTGTGCATTTCTGTTTATCGTAAGATTTTTTCAGAGGCCTTGACTCCATTGGTAGAGCATGGTACAAATGCAGCATCATTAATAGGCTGCAACTTGTTCAGTTTACCTTCTAAAATAGTCTACTTTTACATAGCTACGACATTGTCCAACAGCACGTAGCTGACAAATGTTTTTTAAAAGAATTTGCTGTGTCTGATCTTCAGGTCTGCTCTGTTGCTGTTTCCATGACTCACTTGCTTCATTTCCATAGTCCATGTGGATCCATCAGACTTCCCGGTGACGTCATTCCAGTGGAGAAGGCGCTCTTTAACACTGCCGCTGCGCACGGCAGTTTCATTTTACTGTAGACCGGGTCGGTTGTGTGAGCTGGTTGACACTCTTCTCTTCTTAATGGATGTGAGTCAACCTTGGAATTAATTGTGATCAACTTTTGAAGCTTTACAAACTAAGCCGATTTGGGCATTGAACGCCATGGCTACAATAACCTGTCGAGTGCAATACCTGGAGGATACGGACCCATTTGTTTGCACAAACTTTCCTGAGCCACGAAGACCTCCGCCATACGACTTATATAAAAATATTCCTCTTAGCGAACAAATAGCCGGAGTTCACAAACTATTACAGGCACCCCTCAAGGTAAGTTGTGTTGCGTTAATTTTCATGTCTTCTTATAGGCTAACACTGGAATATTAGTACGAAAGCTTCTTGTGCAAGGTGCCAAACGGTGTAATCACACAGGTGTAAATCATTCAGTGTTGTGCCAATTTGTATCAAGTTAACCTTGTACAGTTTAGTGTCAAAGCCATTGTTTACTAACATCGCTCTTGGATGGCTTTCTTTGGAAGATGTATTGGATCAGTCTTATAGTAACTCACTAAGAAGTTGTAGTGGGTTATCAAGGTCTGGCTCACACTGTCAAAATCTTCACGTTACAGTAAGATCAAAATTCGAACACGACGCTGTCGTGGTATTCTCCACACTTCCCTGTTTACAAATTAGTCACCGGGGAACCGCACATACCACTGCGGAGAGGCTTTCTCCTTACCCATAACATTGCGCCCTTGCCTTGGGCGTCTCGTCTGTAGTTTTGGAATTCCCTCTGAAGAAAGTTCTGAGTGTCGAACATATTCCTTAAAATCTAAAATTAGATACAGAATTCTAATATACAATGCCCGCTTGATTAAATTAAAGCAGCCAGACACACATGCGAGTATCTCAGGTTACATATTGGGCATGGTAGCTATGTCCATTTTGGTGATGGATGCCACACACTGACCTACAGCAGGAATGCTAATCGCAGGGTAGAGCTGTGTGTAGCTCAAGGCTGAATTGAGTTAATACTCAAGGAAAGGGTGGGATCTGTAAACAGAAGATAAGCACTGGGAATAGGCTCCTCAATCACCCTGTTATTATAGGGGTAATGTGTGTACGACGTGGCTTGACCAACGTGGTTGTGTTGTTCATTGGAAGACCTGCTGCTTACTTAAGTTAGTAATAAAAGTTAAGACAAAGATTATGTTAAAACTGCCACGTTCATGCTCAAGTTTTAGTATTTAAACCCATATGCTACCCTATTTGGTGTCCTGTAGACTCACAGGAGCCAGTCGTCTGTTGTTTATATCTCTGTCTGTGGTCTGTGTCTTATCTGCTAGCTGGAAGAGTGTGCCTTGCAGGTGGCTCCCAATGGAAACTACCTGGATCTGGAGTCATCTCTGGTAGAGCAGAGGGAATACCTAGAGCACTTCTTTGAAGACGTGGAGTAAGACCTTGTTTACCAAACCACATTTCATGCCATGTATTATGTGTTTGTTTTTTTTCTTCCCATATTCATTTTCTCTATTGTCTTTAGTCAATCAAACACTTAACTGAGACCGGTGTGAAATGAGAGGTCCAATGACTTCAAGTAAGAGACCTCAAAACGACAATAACCCTGATGAAGAATGTACATGAGTTAAGGTTACATTGTCTATATATTGTTTTACAAAGAATAGAGAAGCTTAATGAAGCTTGCTGAAGAGAGTAGCACTGCATGATGAGAGAAAGGGGAGCCTTTGGCCTTTTCAACCTCTGTGGTGTTGTCATAATCAGGTGAGTCAGTTGACACCTCATGGTGGAAAGGCCTCCCTCTCTCCATTCTGTCGACTCAGTGAGAGATCAAGCAGATAATCACAACACTGCCCAGAACTCCCACACTGCTGCCCCTCCAAAGTGCATGAACGCAAAGCCCTCGCCGAGGTGAAAAACTCAATGTTCCCATTCAGTTCTGGGTAGGAAGCAGCTGTCATTACCCCAAACAGAAACAGTCTGGAGCAAATAGAGGCAAGTTTAAAATTAGCTTTGGATTATGGAATTCCCCCTTTTCAGGGGAAGAGTTTCCTTTGCGCTTCCCATCCAGCCGGGCTATTATTGGGGAAAAGAAAATGAGCCTCCTGTTGAGCGGCTTCTGTTGGAGTGCTGTTGAAACGCGTTGCCTGTTTATCATGGACATCTCAAACAGCGATGTTGGAGAAGCCGTGCTGACTGACTGGGCACCGGTTCTGAGCCCTTATCCAGCTGCAGTTATGATGAGCGGTATCCATTACACTGAATCATTTAGAGGCCCTGGCTTCGCAACAGGAAGCCGCTTCAACAAGCGGACATCGCATCGCAACAACTCCCACTCACCCGTCTGCCCTCAGCGAGCCTGCCAGCAACTTCTGAATCACTCACACACACACACACACACACACACACACACACACACACAGACCGTCATCTGACATGAGCAACACCACACTGAGTAAGTCAGCTTTAGAGATAACCCCAGGAAATGTATGTGTCTGGGTTAAAAAACAGTTTGGAACATAGTCAGAAGTTACGGTGTTGTTTATTCATGTACATGTAAGCGAACATTGAATGCTTGGGTGGATGCTCTCCTTGAAATCAATGATGGAGGATTGTGTAAATGTGTATTCTCTGGGGTCAGGGGGGATTTTGTCAGACTTGAATGACAATGAAATGATTTATGATAATGCAATGCTTTGGCATGATTTAAATCTGGATGTGAACAGCCGTGGGCCCCTGTGAATTCCCTGCAGCAACAAGAAAACATGTCCTCTTCTGCTCTTGTCAATGTTCTGACACGCATCTCCCCCAGAGGTCTTATGCTGGAGAAATCACTCATGTACATCACTCATTGGAACCGTACCCAGACTGTCATGCTGATGAGAAATGCAAAAAGATGCAACACAGAGACAGGAAAAAAGACCCTAATGTTGTTGATGAACTCTTGTTCTTTTTGGAGGAAGAACAGAAGAAAGAACTCAATGTTCAAGCACTGCTAAGTTTGTTTGCCTTGGATCCATGTTGCTCTGTCAGAAAATATAACATGTTACCCAAGAGGACCTCCATTTATAAAGCTTTTGTCCATGGCCGTGATGATTGCTGGAAAGAGAACACGTATGCTAATAGCAGCGCTGTAACGTGTGGGTTAGTTCTCAGTACACAAGGGTCTCAGCTGGAAGCCAAAGAGGCCTTGGTTGAGGAGAGCTCCACAACTACTAAACCCATCACTTGATTTCAGGCACTGAAAACTGAAAGAAATGCTGACTGTACTGTACATTAGCCAAGCATTTATAGATCGTATATATGTAGGAGTCACCCATTCCTCGCTCTCTCCGACATGCACACATGCATGCACAGAGGAGAGGTGGTCTGCTTTAAGGCTGTCTGCACTCGGGGTGCATAATTTCCATACCACCAGTGTCAAACCTCACCATAACTTTCCATATGATAATCTTCCATTGGCTTTCTGTAGCCCTCCAAATAAGCCCTTCTCTCCCTCACTACACCGTCCCAGAAACAAATATGAACGCCATTATAAGACCTTAGTCTCATCAGCAGACTCTGTAGACGTTGTTTTTCTAAACGGGAACAGCATGAATTTTATTCAGTATGTCTAGTTTGTGCTGAGGTCTCCCTCTCTCCTCTTTCTTTCACAGGAAGGGAAAAAAGCCCATCTTGATTCTGCGCACTCAGCTCTCCGTCAGAGTCCACTCCATCCTTGGTAAGAACATCGCATTTATTTTCCCTCAGACGCATCTTTTAAGTGCAGTATGTGTTTTTTTCAAATTGGTAGTCTTGCGTTTTTGAGCAATTATTGCACACAGCTTTTAAGTTGCCATGTACAGTTCAAATCCAGTGCGTTTTCAATCAATGTCAACTAATTGTTCCTCACAGTCCAGCCACTGTCCATACATTTACTCTGAGCTCCAGCAGACATGGCTTGCTTGGCGGTCCAACTTAAAAATCAGTAATCCCTTTCCAAAATTGCAAAAGTTGCAGGATGTAACTCGTCTGTCTGTCTATCTCTCTCTCTTTGTCTCTCTCTCTCTCTCTCTCTGTCTCTCTCTGTCTCTGTCTCTCTCTGTCTGTCTCTCTCTCTGTCTCTCTCTCTCTCTCTCTCTCTCTCTCTCTCTCTGTTTTGCTCTCTGTCTGTCTCTCTCTCTCACTGCTGTGCGGATTTGTCAGTGCATTTAAACTCTGAGTCTTTCCACTCGAGTCGTGCATTTTTTGCCAGCTGCTTTGTGGATAGAGGAAAGTGGCTCACTTTTCCAGAAATGCTAAAATGATCCTTTATCCCCTCTGGGTTTTCCTTCATTTTCTACCTCTTATTCAGATCTTTCCCCCATGATCCTGTCATTAATTCCATTTGTGGCACCTTGTCCAGCAGCTTGTCCTGCATTTAGTCTGCATGGGCCTCATCTTTAATAAGTGAATTGATGGATTTTTATCAACAGAACTACATGTGTGTTAATGAGAGGAATGGAGTCTTTCTGGTGGAAATGGGGGGAGGCACAGAAAAAACACGATTAGTGTGTGTGTGTGTGTGTGTGTGTGTGTGTGTGTACATGCACTATAAAAAGCTGAATACTTTAAATGCTTAACATTAGATTGATTTGATATTTTCACTAAATTTTTTACACTAAATTTGACCAATGATTTGGCCCAACTAGGATAACACTGTTGTTCGCATTAGGAATTCTTAGTTAGGTCAATCAGCGTTATAATGAGCATTACCTTCACTTCCTCATTCATTAGTAGTATTATCATAATACTCTGCATACTTTTTTTCATTGGTGTGAAAAAAGATGTGATTTTGAATCCCACATAGTGCACACAACAGAATTCTACCTCTGCATTTAGCCCATCACACACACACTACCATGCTCAGATTCCCTCTGGTCACAGACCCGTTGCCTTACCCTGGGGAATTCCACCCTGTGACCTTCCATTTCCAGGTCAATTTCCTGAACCTCCAGGCCACCACTGTCCTATTGTTCTACACTATTATAAAACTTAACTAATCAAATGTACAATCTACATGATGTACAATACAGACTATATTTCACTGATATAGGCAGTAACAGCCTGGTGGCTAAGGACCACAGACCTGCAACCAGAGGGTCTCAGGCTCAAATCCACCAACTGCCAGAGGTACCGCTGAGCTACCCTGAACATGGTAACGTGTGCGATGGGCTAAATTGAGAGGTGTGGTGGTGTGCACTGTGCAGGAATGGAAATCACACCTTTTTTTCACACCAAACTGGGAAAAAAGTATGTATAGTTCTGTGGATACCACTATTTAGTGAATGAACAGATATAAACTGGCCAAATGAGGGAGTGAAAGTAATACACATTGATCTCACGAAGAATTAATCATTTGGACAACAGTGTTATCATAGTTGGGGTTATTGCATGACAAATCGTTGGTAAAATGAAAAAAATCTTGGTGCATAATGTTGCCTTGAAATGCTAAGTATTGTCAGCTGTTATTTTTGCAGTGCCATTATGGATAAAGCTACAGCTGTTCTGACATGCAGGATGTTTTTGACATTTGTAAATATTCTGGACAAAACATTTCTTCTGTTCTTATCAGGACAAATGTCACTTTAGAAATACTGTGTCCTTGTTAATGGGATAGATATAGTCTTTATGGTGAAAACAGGCGCTGCAACGGCTGCAGTTTGACTTTAAAGAGCGCATGTAATCATGAGGGAGGCAGAGCAGGAAACTCATGATCTTATAAGCAACTGCATGGATGACATGAAGATAATGTACACATTCACAAACTGGCTGATAAAGTGGACTGATAACCAGACTTTCAGGGCGCAGATAAATGTTCTTCCTTCCTAGTGAAGCTTTTAATTCTCACTTTCTTAAGCCCAGAACAAGCTGAGGCATGACGTGCAGCAGTGTCCTACAGCCCTGTACCAAACGAGGAGTCCTGTTTGAATTTAAAAGGAAAACTATTATAGCCAACAAAATGTTACTGATTATACTGGCCCTTGCACAACTACCCACCTCATTTGTCATGATTCAGTTTTTTGTGGAGTTGGCCCAGATTGTGGTTCAGGGCCCAAATAAGGCATGCAGTACGTGTCAAACTGTATGCAGGGACATAACCTTTTCCCCTTTTGGATATCAATAGTTGGCTGCTGTCATTTTAATATGCTTTTGACTTGCAAATACAGGAAGTATGTAGGGAAAGGGAGTACCCAATCTCAGGACAGCATGACGAAGCAGATGCCACCATCTGAATGGATCCGATGTCGCCTTGAACAACTAGGCTTTTTTTTTTCGGAATTTGCTATGTTTTTGGTCTATGGGGCATGCATGGGAAACTGGCCATATTGTGTTTCATGGACAAGAATTTCACAAGAGTCCTCCATTCTTGTCTAATGACCTGTAGCTAATGTCAAAGGCAGCAGGCGTTAGTGGAGAAGGTGTTTTTTTTTTTTTTTAAATAGAGAGAATCTGGTTGCTTAGCATGCTCAGAAAGCAGTGTCAGATGGGAACACAGACCGATGGCTCAACAGGCTAGACTGGTTCCCTCACTCTGTCTTCTTTTACATCACGGATCTATTCTTACGCAGACGCATTGTTATTCTTCGGCTCAGTGGAGCTATCTGAGAGCTTTCTAGAGAGCTACCCATCCTGCCCTCCCTCTACAAGTGGTTCACTAGTTTTCTCATTCTTTTTTATGTTGTGTTCAGAGAGTGATCAGGGTTTCATCTTTATGGTTAGGACTCCGAATGAGCCTTTATGGAGACAATTCATACACTTTACATGAACCAACCTTTTATGATTATCTGCTTACTGATGTGATATTTTTAGTTGGCCCTGGAAAGTGTTGTGCACGTAAATGGTGTAAGCCACTCATAATGTGTAATGACCGCTAACAACCCTCTGTGTTTTATGTGTGGAACCTTCCAGAAGTGAGTCACATATGTGCGTTTCCTATGCTGGCTTCTCCTTAAGTGTTTTCGTCCTGAGTGAGCGAAGTGAAGTGAGGTGTTTTCCAGTCACGCCCGAGCATTGTGGGCACCGCAACAGAACAAGCTGCCCTCTGTTTACCGGTCCTGCCTCAGCTTCCCTTAAAACACATCATTTAATCCCTTCTCACCCCAGTGTTATGCTGCTCGAAGTTCGACTCAATCACAGAACTCTCTGAGGCATATGCATGTCCAACACAGCTGTGCCCTCACCCAGTTCCCCACATCCGTCTAGGAACACACAGTGAATAGAGGGATCACATGGCCTCAGCGCAAGGAAACTCTCCTTTCATACCCTTGTGAGAGTTGGCAAGGCCTCAAAGAGGAATGGAGAATCCATCAACTACTGAGTTCAGGGCAATTAAAGCATAGATTGCGGCTGATGATTGACAGTTAGTAATTGACTTTGTAGTCTAGTGGAGGCCATTTTACTTTCATTGCTGTATGCAGATTGCCGCTAATTTTTTTTTCAAGTATGCAGTATAGCTATTATAAATAATGATTCCCGTTTTATTTTTTGCACTTCAGTATTTTATGTAACATTATTTGTAGTTTAAAATACTTTTTGTCCACCATGTTACTACTTAAATGGCCTTGCCCACTGACAATGACTGTTTTATTAAACAAGTGTCTGTTAATCGAACTACATAGATAAAATTTCCAGGAAGGAAATTGCACAGTGCAAGCGAGACCCTCAAAGCTGTATATCACGTTGGCAGGTAATATATTATATTATACTGGGTAATAAAATGCTTTTCCTTGTAGTCTGCATGATGTAGATGGAGTAACATTTTTCTGATCTTGGGCAATAAGTCCTCAGGCCTTTTCACCTTCATACAGGATGTTGTCAGTTTCCCTGTGAATTCCAGAGCCTATTTGTGTCTAGCTTTGTCACTGCCAAAAGAGTAGGATGTTTTCCACTTCTTTCCCATTTCTCCAGATGTATAGTCCTGGCATGTTAAGAGTAGGAGTGAGACAGAAGAGCCTATTCTTCAGTGATGAGCAAAGACTAATAACTAATAAAGTCTCAACTTTAACTAAAGCTGGCAAAATCTGTTTTCAAAGTCTGTACCATGATCAAGATCCTACACACAAACATCAGGGTGATGTCTCAATGCACCTATTTGCTACATGCTGACTTCAGTTCATGCAGGAGAGCCTTCACTAATTGGCTGACTTTGCCCTTTACGCATAGTATTAATGGTCTCTGTGTTGTTTTTTCCTTCCCCTTCTCTTTCTTGCCTTATCCCTTTCTTTCGTTTTTTTGCCCTCCCCTTCCCAAAGAGTCTATCCTGTTTTGACACGTACATGGGCCTATTGTACGGGAAACCAAAGAAGGGAAAAGGTTTTTAAGAACAGCCAACAGTCTGAGAGCGCCCGTACGTAGTGTTGCTGTGTGGATTCATGTCCTGAGTTGACTCACAGTCTGTTCAGACATGAGTCGGTTTCTCTCTCTCTATTTTTTTTTTCGGTCGTTGTCGGTATTTTACCCCTTCTGTGGTGCAGGACCATTTGGGATGTGGCAGTGAGCGGGCCATGGTGCCAATAGTCAGTAAGCTGTTTGGATTTTATTCCCTCCACTCGCAAGCAGCAGAGAAGTTGCCACATCATCTCTGAGCCTTGCAGTGAAAATTGACAGCTGTGAAACATTGAAAAGAAAAGTACTTAATGTCTTAATGGCACTATTATATTGAATGGTTTAAGCACTGTACAAACTGCTTTCACCCTGCTCCGTGCACTTACTGGTCTGCATAGTCTTCTTACGGTGTGTGTGGGGTAGTCATTTTCCTGCAGTACTATTATTGGCTCTATTATGTCATGTGAAACCTGGTGTTTACTGTGTGGTAATAGTTGAGTGGAATTTTGTTGCTTTCTTTTCAGAGAACAGTATGAAGAAATTTTAAAAATATGCAAGTTCAGGGTTATAAAAATTAGTTGTATTCTGTTCTTTTAGAGACGCACAGTGAAGTACTGGTACACAGTGAAATATTTGACATAGATAGAGCATAGTAAAATCGACCAAATGCTCTTGATATGCAGTCTTATGGAAGCAAGGCCCGTCTCTTATATAAATATTTGTATGTGGAAGAGAAGTGTCAGTAATGTCTGTAACCATTACATTGCTGAGTGCTTTAAACATTCTTAAAGTTATACATTACAATGTATACATAGCAGTAGGAAATGCTAATCCTCTGAATCTAGGTCTTCGTAGCATGGCCAGAGATGTTCTAGTAAGTAAAGTCTCTGTTTCTGGCATGGCAAAGTCTTCTATTTCTCCCCCCTGCCTATTGCATGTTCATGCTAGCATATTAGCTTAGCTGTGCCAGACAACAGGTCATAAGTCACACGGTCCATCCCGTGCTCTGTATAAACGCTGCCGTGCAGGTCAAAGTAAACTGTGTCTCTGTGATTATTAACATAACACACGGGCCTTGTTTTTCTCACCTGCAGCTGTACCAGCCGGTACAGCCAAAATGCATACTTTGCACTCCAGTGCTATCCCCATCCACAAACTGCAGCCTGGAAGCTACCGTCATCCTGCCTGCTTTTATGGGTTCTGTCTGTGCCTGCAGTGTTTTAGACCAGGCAAGTTCTTACACCGGTGTCAGCCCTGTGCTTCCTAGGCAATTGAAATAACTTTTAATTATTTTTTGTTTGTTAATTTGTTTTTTGTGAATGAAGCCCAACAGTGATCCAGTTGATTGCAACAATGCAATCACCTTTATCAAGCTCCAGTATAATACAAAATTGCAAATGCTGTGGTGTTTTGTTAAGCCCCATGGCTTCAGCTGTGAGTCCTCTTGGGGCCGTGCGGGCTAAAAGCAGTCGGGTTGCAAAGCCTGTGCTGGGCCCAGTGAGTCTGGCTTGCCCACTCTGGGCCATACCGCACGGCTCTGTCCTGAGGGCGGCCGCTGGCAGCCGCCGCTCCCCGGGGACATGGGTGGTTAGCCGAATCGCTGCTTCCTATTGGCGGATATTTATAATTTGTACTTCCTGCCGTGGAGCTTGCAGAGGGGTACACGCAGTGCTGTATGCAAACACACTGGTTTGGTGTTTTTTTCTCTCTCTCTTTCTCTCTGGGGTTTCTTCTTTTTTATGTGCATCCTCTGAGTAAACTTCTTCTCATGCTCTCTGTCTGTCTGCAGAGAAGGGCGGGGGATCTTTGGAGACGTATTAGAGGGCATCTGACTCTGCTGTCATGTCTGCTCAGTGACTCACATTGTCATTATAGATCTCTTGCCTCATATGGGCACTACAGGGACCCCTTGTACTGCCAGGGAAGTTTAGCCCGTTAAACATCTTTAAAAACATCTTTCCATGATGCTGGTGCCGTGTCCCAGGCACCCATTGCCCTCTCGTGTTCCCCTCTGGGTTGCCCTATGCTGTGGCATGTTATTGTTGGCTTAGAGGATTAGTACTGCCCACCCCCCACCCCATCACACCTCCCACCACTCACTCCCATAGGTCATAACTGTTATGTCTCTGACCGCATGTAACTCCGCGTCTGGACGTGGACCGAGTTCCACAGCCACTTGGCAAAAGCTATCTAAAGATGCGCGCTCAGGGCTTAAGCATTTGGCGTCTCTGCGCTGGGCCTTCTTTTACTGGGCTTTTGCTAGCACCTGCCTTCCCTCGACACTGTTGTCAACCCCTCCACCCCCAAACCCCTCTCCCCAAATTGGGGATGTGACCTTGAGACTGTTTTGGTGCCTGACTCAGGACTGGAAGGTTCCTCTTGGCACAGTACTCGTGAGATGTTTTTTTTGGTCCTCAACATTGTTAAAGATCTTATTTAATCTGGGATTTGTAGTCATCATATTAATTTGCTATTGGACTGTGTTCTTAGTTGGAAAAAAGTATATAAAAATAAACCAACTCACCAAAAACAATATTAGGAAATTCCTTTGTAATCTAGGGACAAGGCAAGAGAATGTTTGTTTCTCCTCAAAAGCTTAACCATGGCATAACTCTTTTTAAGCATTAGTTCTCTGACCTGCATCTTTTTTATAGTGGGACCGCATTGAGAAATTGCCTGTAAGGTGGTTGCCAAAAGCCGTGATACACCACATTAACCTTTTGACATGTTGACATTCAGGTGTGACCTGAGCACTGTGTGTTTTCTCTCCACATCCTTCCTCTCTCGCTCATTCTCTTTCGCTCACTCGTTCTCAGTCTTTCTCTTTCTGTCTCTCTCTCCCCCTCTCTTTCACTCCCTTACTCCTGCGGAGAGGAGGGTTGCCAGACTCCCTGCTTCGAGCCTGTAGTTATCGAGCGGGCCTGGAATAATAAACCTGGCCCAGCTGCTTATCGCAAATTAAACCTCTAGCTCTGATGACAGCATACTTCTCCACTGCAGTGCCCTTTGGCTCAGGAACCATGAGGTGTAGTGGCTCGAAAACGGATCTTTTCCTCACCGCCCAATGCCTCATTGTGTGCTAAAACTATGCTGTGTCAAACTGTCAAATGCTATGAATAGGTTTGTGTGTTTGTGTCCCTGTGTGTGTATGCTAGTGTGCATGTATGTGTGCATGCATGCATGCATGCATAGGGTGTGTTTGACATGCTTGGCTGCTTCTGTGTGTTAAGTACACACAACTGGCTTGAGTCTGAAAGCTCTGCAGAAGCTCACAGTGCAGTACATGTGTTACATGCCGTTCTGTGTTCTGGCCGCGTTGGATCTGTGTGTGTGGGACTATTAGTCCCCGTGGTCTGCTACTGATGCCAATCTGCGCGGCCTCCACCAAACGCAGGAGCTAAGTGGTGCCAGATGCCCAGCAGTGGCCATTCGCTTCGCCCACGGGCACCAGGGCTCCTCTCGGGTTGGCCTCACATATCTCTGCTTATCAGCCATGTGTTTTCATCAAAGCACCTTTTGAGCTGTGGAACCGTCTTGGTGGAGTCTCATATCTGCTTATGGAGCTTTTTTGTTGTTGTTGCCTGATTCTGAGGAAAGAAAAGGCTTTTTGTCTCCATTCCTAATATCTGCTGCATTTGTCCTGTCACGCCTGATTAGGTTCGATCTGTGCTGCTGAGACTCTGGGACTCGCGACGGCAGGTGATTCAGTGCTGTGCTGTTGCAAAGACAGGCCCCGTTGAATGCTGGGAGTCATTTCGATTACTTTTGCCTTGGCCACTTTTTCTAAAGAATGTTTTCTCCCTAATGATGTGGGTCTCTGCAAACTTTACGTGTGTCCTTATATGGGTATGTGTAGACATGTTCCAGTGTTTCTCTGGCCTTACCTTGAAAGCAGACCACCTAGGGAATCTTGACGCCTCGCACATGTGAACTCTGACCTTCGACCCCAAACTCTGTTTAGTGGACCTTTTAACGTGTGTTTTTATATGACCTTCACTTCAGGGGGTATTGCTGCTGCGTTTGGTCAGTAAAAAATGTCCCCGGGTGCTGTGGTCAGTAAAAAATGTCCAAGGGTGTCGGTGTACAACTTAAATGCTCCGGACCAACTGCTGAGTGTTTGCCCCTTTTAGTCTAGACAAGTAGTGCATGTTTATTTTGGGTGCTTTCAGTGTGGAAACCCTCTTTTGGCGGTCCTGTGTTTGTCAAGGAAGTAGAGGAGACAAGACAAAAGGACGGCCCCAGGTGTCACGCTGAGAGGAATGTTGACGTGGACCCCTAGCCGACCACCACTAGGAAGTGAGTGGCCAAAAATTGATTTTCCACACAAAAGGGGTTGTCAATCAGCATGTAATCCTCAACGCACAGTTCCTCCTCACCAAGGCAGACCCTGAGAACTGTGGATTATTTGTTCCTAATGTAGTATATCTCTTATTTGGGGTTGCACAGAATGCAATATCCTGTTTGTAATCCTGCAGTATTGTATCTTGTTTTAATTTTCACAGGACCACAGCAAGAGGCACCTAAAGTCTCCAACATTCTTTGTTTAGGTTGGAGAAACTCAGCTGTCAATCAATAACACACTAGTCCAAAGAGCAAGCTTGATCGGATTGGATATCAGTTACAGTTAAACATGAGCTATGTGTGTATGGACAGTAGTACTTGTGGATTTGACAAAGAGCCTATTCCTGCAGTGGCTTGAGAAGCCCCTTTAAGACGAGTGGTTAAGCACTCAGACAGTAAAGGTTTTTTTTAGGTCACAGTCAGTTTTAGCATTAACGTGATTGATTTTATAATGGCACTCAAGTGCATAGTGAGCCACTGACCTGAAACCTTCCTTTTAAGTCTAGCTCCATTCACTGTCACCCTTCAATATGTTTTCCTTCTGCTTTCCTGCTGGGGGATGGCAGGGTTTTGGGGAGCTGTTCACTTGGGCTTGCTGTCTGCATTGTCCAGCTTTCCGGCTCTGGATCCTGTGACCTGAGAGAGAGAGAGCCGGAGTAGGGCAGAAGGAACATCTCAACTCGATAATCTCATCCTATCTGACTCAAGTGCAGCAAGAATGTACTGATATCTCATTACCGACACTGCCAACACACACCCACCCACACAAGCACAGCTACACACACACACACACACACACACACACACACACATGCACACACTCTCAAAAACAGATACACATCACAATCGCTATGGTATTTTTATGATGTTGTTATGGAAATGTTTTTTCACTACCGGTAAATCCAAGCACACACGTGAAGGATTTAACCATAGCTAGATTGGACCATTGGATCTGATATGAACAGATTATATCATGCTTTTTTGATGGGACTTTCTGTAGGGAATTTTATATCGTATCTCAGTTTCGATTATGGGGATACTATGAATGATCCAACAGATTCCACTCCTGTCTCGTCATCATCCAAACGGCACAGTCACCTACATAAGCACATCTTTTACGACGCACAGGAATGTAATCAGTCCTGATTGTATTATGGCCGTAATGACACCTTGCGCTGATTTCCTGGACAGGCTTTCCTGTATTGTTTCACAGAGATAAATAGAGCTGTGCATGAGGTAAACACAGGGTTGGGGTTGTGGTGTTTTTTTCTTTCTTTCTCTCTTATGAAAGAGCACTCCTTCACACAGCTCTTCTCGGAATAATTTCCAGCGCACCATTTGGTTGTCCTTGCAAACAGCCCCAGTGTTTGGATATTGTGTGTGTGTGTGTGTGTGTGTGTATATGTGTGTGTGTGTGTAGACACGCTGTAAACATTTTTGCCTTGTTGAGTGCAGCCACCTCTCATCATACTTTGGCCATGGTGTCAACAGCAGCTCGCAGGGATTCACTGTGAAAAAGGGGCACTATGTGCCTTTGGCTATCTGCACATCTCAGATGGTGACACAGTGAGCTTCGCGTTCTGAGAGGGCTCTATTGCACACACAACATGCCTGGGATGGCAGTGCTCATAACGGAAGAATGGGAAGAATGGTGGGTGGGGGGCATAAAGATCAGATAGGGACACTGGAAGCAGTTGGGTTCAGTGCAGTCCTGTGTCTGCGAGTCATATTTATTAGTCCCATTAGGGAACACTATGGTCATGGTGACGTGTCTTGTGACCACACAGGCTGAGGGAAGGCTGACTTCTGGCATAATTAATATAATGAGCTCAGTGAAGAGACGGGCAAAAATGAAAAGAAAAAAAAAAAAACTTTGGGGAGCTCTTTCCTGTGTGACTGAATTTCACAGAGCCTGTTGGCAATTTAGAGAGAGAGAGAGGATCTCTGTCTGCAATTTGTGTATTTATTTGGCTGAAAACATCCTGCACTTTTGATAAGCTTGCTGTGGGGTATTGCAGTTTGTTTGTATGTGTGTGTGTTTGTATATGTGTGAATGTTTCTGTGGGTGTGTGTGTGTGTGTGCAAGATAAGTTTTCCTGTCTCCTGCAGAATTAGCTTGGTCTTCTCATGGATGGCATTGTGTGTTGCATTATCTGGGTGAAACAGGCCCTTGTGGTGTGTCGCATGGCTTTCTCTTTGTCCCTTCTACAGCCGGAACTTGTCTCTCTTCCTCCTGCTGTGACCACACAGGCTCGAGCTGAAATGCTCACAGGGAATGAGTAAGTGAGTAAGGGAGGCAGAGAGACAACAGAGCAACCACCACGGAGACAAAACGTAGCTCGTGACCATCATAGAGACAGACTGGCCGTTGTCAAAGCAGTAAGGCAAACTGAAGCTACCGCAGAAACAGAAGGAACTACCTCGCCGTCCCTCTTTAAGTCATGCTCCCATTGATGTTGCTGACTGTCCGTGAAGATTTACAATGGAATGTGTTCAACCGAAGTTTTTTTTTTTTTTTACGGAGTATCCTCCGGAAATGTGCTTAACCATGGTGGAATTCGTGCATGACCCCGGTGCCATGCTTTCGAGCGCTGCCATCTCCTTCTCTCGTGCACTACACACACCATCAGTGTGTGTTCCAGCTCCAGAGCGCGCTGAATTACTGTACGTGCAGGATGTCTTGGCCTGCCCCTGAATGAATGACATACGTGTGGGTTTTGGCCGGTTCTTGTTTAATGCCACGTTAAACCAAAAGCTAGCCATGGCCTTTGTGTGTGCGTGCAGAAGCACCAGCAGCAGGCAAAGTGATCAGGGCCCCAGCTGTGTTAAGAACAGTCAAACCCTCTCTATGTCTGAGGGTGCAGTTGAGGCAAAGTGATCAGGGCCCCAGCTGTGTTAAGAACAGTCAAACTCTCTTTACGTCTGAGGGTGCAGTTGGTGTTTAAGCATGGACTCCCTTCCAGTGTCTGTCTCTGTACAACAGCATATCTCACACACGTGCACAGACACAGACACACACACACACACAAATACACACACACATAGAAACACACACCAGCACACAGTTGCGGGGTGGGTGGTGGAGTACAGTTGTGGGTACGCATGAAGAAAACTATCAGGATTTCTCTGCAGGCTCCACATAGAAACTCATGTTTGTTTTTACAATTGGCCTAAAATAGGTTGAGTGCACGCACACACACACACACGCACACACACACGTACAGACATTGATACAAGTGCCTGCAGATCCTAGACACACATCATATACTCATGTACGGAACCAGGAACGCTTCGCTTTTTTGGCACTGTTGGTGCAATATGAATTTCCAGACAAGAACTCTGTCAACTCTCCTCCGTTTCCCTCACCACCTCCCCCCCATATCTCTCTCTCTCTCTCTCTCTCTCTCTCTCTCTCTCTCTCTCTCTCTCTCTCTCTCTCTCTCTCTCTCTCTCTGTCTCTCTCTCTCTCTCTCTCTCTCTCTCTCTCTCTCTCTGTCTCTCTCTGTCTCTCTCTCTCTGTCTCTCTGTCTCTCTCTCTCTCTCTCTCTCTGTCTCTGTCTCTTTGTCTCTCTCCTGTTTTCTTTCCCTGTGCATGTTGTTTCCTTCCTTTACGGATTCTTTTGTCCGCGAGATATGGGAATTTCTTTCTTTTTCCATCTGGTCAGATGTGCTGATGATTAATTTTTAGCTTACTCCACTTCAAAGTTGAGTCATCGTCTTACACATGCCATTGTTTTATTACACAACACCGTTGCGCACGCTGGGAAGAGAGGGAAGACATTCAAAAGGAAGTGTTGTAAGGCTATAATTTATAATATTAATAATTTATCTGAGCCACATAAGAACCAAAAATCTCCCAGGTTTTGGCCTGACCAGTATTGGTAATACTGATGTGTCACGGTCTTGCAAACATAAACAGGAGATTGTTGAGACAACAAAGAAAAGTAGAACACTGACCTCTGTGCGGAGTAAACAGGAAGCCATTTTCTTCTAAATGGACATCATGCCTATTGTTTTGAGTCTCACACTCTTGTCTCTAGGTAACCGTGAGGTCGGCTAAATAACGGTCACTCGCTGCCCAGAGACGCTGGGTTACGGCAAACTCAGTGGCCCAATATTGTTCTGCCTCAAAAGCAAATACCACAATAATTCCGAAGCTTTAGCTGCTGGTCTGGTCATGGTTTCAGAAGCCCAAATCCCAAAACCCACAGTTTTGATTTAATGTTTAAATATGTGTGTCTAATACAAATAATCTCACTGGTTTTTAGGAGCCACGTCTCAGTCTCAGCTCAGGTTTCGGCCTCGTCACAGTAGGTGAAAAAGTGGTTGGCCGTGTTGCTTATGCTGGATGGCCTGTCTTAACTAATGACAGGCAGCGGACACTCTTTTGGGCACGTGGTGCGAAGTTGTGGCCGCAGCTTAATCTTCGTGACGGTAGTTGCACTGAGTTTTCCCCTTGGCCAGCAACATATGGAATTTCATTACGAGGCAAATTTGCTCAGATTTCTCCAGGTCCGTTTTTAGCACAGCTCTGATACAAGCAACTAATGAGCATGTTTTTGAGAATCTTCTTTCTTTTGAATTATGTATCTGTTACCTTGTTTTCTGATAACATTTCCAAATATTTCTGGATTTACGCAACATGATTGTCTCGGGAATTGACTGGAGGCGTAGTTGGAAGTCCTTAAAAACGATACCAATTGGAAAAAACAAGTTAATAAATTGTTCCAGCTATTGCTCAAAGATCCACGAGATTTTTGATTTGCTTTTGTCTGTGTGTTTGTGTCTTCCAGAAAAGCTGTACAACTCCCATGGCCCCGAGCTACGGCGGTCCCTGTTCTCCTTAAAGCAGCTCTTCCAGGTAATGCAGGCTTGAGTCACCTGCTGGATGTTGCATCAGCACCGCAAACCACCTGTGTCATAAAGAATAAAGAAAGAAACAGCACCCAGTGTCATTGTGATTACGCAGTACACTACAGTGCACAGTGTACACACACTGTGAGGGGACGGTACCATGCTGAGGGTACCTCGGCAGTACTACTGGCAGTTGGTGGCTTCAAAACCTGTGATCCTGCGGTCACAAGTCCGATACATTAACCGCCAGACCACCACTGCCCCATGTGGCAGCCAT
>CM050207.1:28891907-28916907 GCA_027475355.1 Coilia nasus
TTCCTGCCTGCCTGCCTGCCTGCCTGCCTGCCTGCCTGCCTGCCTGTCAGTCAGCCTCTCAGGAGAGGTCCAACGCTCAGATAAAACCCCCCCTAAAGATTACACTGCTGACTGATGACCGTTATTTAGCCAGCTGTAGGAATACCCCTGTGCCCTCTGTGCCTTGTTTATTGTAGCGTGTGTGTGTGTGTGTGCGCGCGCGCGTGTGTGTGTTGTCTTTTTGTCAGACTGCTGCACTCTGTCTTTGTGTGTGTCTTCTTTTAAGCATGCTTAATTGTGTACAGCCTTATGTAAGACTGAGACAGCATATTTGTGTCTATTTTAGTCTGAGTGTACAAGTTTGAGAGAGTTTAGCTAAATTGTCACAATCTCAAAACGCAACTACATACTGTATCTACATAATTAGATACATATGAAATTAGCTATATTGTGTGACACAACCCCCAGTTTGATTTGAGGTGTTAGGAATGTGACTTCATATAACTTGAACTATCCTTGAGATTTAGCACCACCTTGTTAATTAGGCAGTCTGCGTCAGGCAGTTATCATACTGATCAGAGAGCAGGCTGTCACATGCCTGTGTGTTAAAAGCTTGAAGATGAGACTGGTAGGGATCATCACTTAGTCAGCAAGCATTGACTGGTCTGCAGCATTGAAGAATTGCTGTGGCAGAGGGAGGAAAAAAACAAGTGGTAGAAGAAGGTAGAGAAAGGTTAAGGTTAAGAGTCCAGGTTAAGTTTAACATTAAATATTAACATTACTCATTAAATTACACTAAACATGCACATGGGTCATCCTCAGAGTAAAACAAGTGGTTCTGCCTTGTCTATGTGTGAAGCCATTTTGTATGTGTGAAGCCATTTTGAATGCGAAAGTCAAAGGAGACTGAGGTTTGATTTGTGAGATGATGGAGCAAATGGTCAGCGCTTTATGTAGGCTTTAGAAGCATCTATTTATGCCAGAATTAGGATCACAAATTATTCTAGGGACCTATAGGCCTTTGTGTGTTGTTATTGTGTTTGCTGACAGGAAAGATTGGCATGTTGTTGGAATTCAGCTAAGGTGTTGAGCTCACTTTTAGATGTAAAAGAAAAACAAATCTATGGTCACAATTAATCACGTATTTTTACTTGCTTAATCATCCATTGTAACTGCATCCCAACTTATGGAGAAGGTTGACAGAATGCACAGTCTTGCATACTGTTAATGCTCTGAAATACTGTCTGATAATGTAGTCAATCCACAATAACTTCCCAAGATGTAACGTAGGTCTTTCATTTGGTACGTATGGTGCCACCATGATAATTTATTGTTTACAGTCATCATGGGGAAATTTGAATGTTAAGAAAGCATGCCTTATTCTGTGTCTGAGTCTACATGCATGATGCTATATGTGTGTGAGTGTATGAGTGTGTGTGAGTGTATGTCTGCAGACATGTGAGTCAGTTTGACTGTAAGTTTGCATGTTTGTGCATGCCAGTCAGTCCATGTGTATGTCTCTGTGTTGAAATCTGTGTCTGTGTTGGCTTTCTGTGTGTGAGTTGTTTTATGTGTCTGTGTGTGTATCAGACTGTGAGAGCAGGGGAGACAGACAGACAGACAGAGAGAGACAGACAGACAGACAGACAGACAGGCAGAGAGAGACAGACAGACAGGCAGAGAGAGACAGACAGGCAGAGAGAGACAGACAGACAGAGAGAAAGAGAGAGAGAGAGAGAGACAGACAGACAGACAGAGAGCAAGAGACAGAGAGACAGGCAGGCAGAGAGAAAGACAGAGAGACAGAAATAGAGACAGACAGGCAGAGACAGAGAGACAGGCAGGGAGAGAGAAAGACAGAGAGACAGACAGGCAGAGACAGAGAGAGGAAGACGGAGACAGACAGGATTCCAGAGCACAGCAGCAGCATGACTGTGCATGTGGGAGAGACAAATCACATGGGCAGTGACAGCGCGCTGATTGATGCTGGCCCTAGGCCTTTCCCATATGCGGTAATGCGCCATAGTGGCAGCCATGCTGATGTGCGCGCCGCCGCTGAGAACCACCGAGTAGCCTTTAAAATGATTTAAGCCCGAGAACAGCAGCATGTATCCCTGCCTTGGCTCCTAGCCCTTCGCCATCAGACCAGAGTTTGTTTAGAAGTTAAAAAAACTCTGCTGCGTTTTGTAATCTCACAGCTTGCATGTTGCGTGCGAGAGACTGTCCCATTCAGCACTACATGTTTGTACACAGTATAATAGTGTTCACATTTGTCCTACTACGCTGATTGATCGTTAGCTCTTGATGATTTCTCCATATATTTAAGCTGGAAAGTGCTTCCCCCCCCGTCGCTCCAGCACATTCATTGACTGGCTCGTAGGCCGTACATTTTAGCAGACTGCTGGGCTGCAGTGGTGGTATTAAACTTTCATCAGGTTTGCTCCCACATGAACACAGCTGTGCACCTGGTACACGTCCCAAATTAAAGACCAAGGCAGGCCGATCGCATTGTAAGAGTCCGGTTCTGTATACAATTAGCTCAGCGAAGCGAAGAATATGATTATATGACTACGTTACATCACAGTGGAAGTATTGTAGTCGTGGTTTCTTTTCTTTGGCCTCAAGTGCTGCCAGCAATCTTTTTTTGGACGTGCGTACTGATTTTAGAACTTTCTCGGGTCACTGGGATTAAAACTGGTGCTCTGAAGTCATAATTTTAGAACATGATCTTAACGCTGCTAATAGTCTGATTAGATTGGACGATTGATTGTCAGGTAGGATTTGTGAGTTCCCTTCACAAGCACTAGTTCTCCAAGTGCACCTCAATTGCTACATGCCATTCCAAGTATAGACCCGTGGCCAAAGAAAAACATTTTATTAAGTTGACAAGCAGTATGTATAAGGGGAACACAAATGTTTTATCTGGAAACCGCTTTTCACTTAGTAAACCTCATGGAATTCGTGCCCTCGGATTGCTCAAGGCCTCCGGGTCGTGTTTTCAGTCTGGACCTCCGCACAAAGCAGCCAGGCCCTCGCAGACGTGTAGGTTCTTATCGGCTGTTTACATCGCTGTGTTTCATTGGAGTGCCGTAGGCCAGCCCTCGAATTAAACATTGATTAGGATGTCCCCAGAACATTTCCTCAGTTTGCCAGTGTACCAAATTACAGCCTCACCCATTCACTGTCAGCTCCTTTTTATTTTCTGTGTGAGGACTGACATTTTCACTAACATCACCACGTCACTTTTCCACAACCCTGAAAGTATTTGAAGAAGTTGTAAGAACTAAAAAGGGTCGGTTTGTAATTTCATTTCCCCTTTTCTCTGCCTTTCACTCAGGCTCTCTGCATGCTACACTCTGATTTTTAATAGATGGGTCTTTTGGTGGTTTTTCTTTGAATTGCCTTTTGGTGTTTTTTTGGGGGGTCTTCCAATGCAGCTAACCCCTGTCTTACCATGTAACCACGATTGTTTCCTCCTCATTTCTCTCACTTCCCTGCCCACTCTACCAGGGGGCGATCTTTCGTCAGTCAATACATGTCATCTATGGGGATTTCTAGAAGGTCAAGGTTGTTTAACAACAAGACTGGGTCAATAACTGAGGAGCCTTCAGCAGTCTCTAACAGGTTTGTATGGTGACTTCAATCACCTTTTCATTTCTGCCTTCAACGCCAGTTACAGGGTCTCGGTGTGGGGAAACCTTTACCTGATTATGTCTACATCAAATGAAGACTTTTGTAAAAAGGGAACCATTTTCTGTCCTATTTCAGACACAGAAGCCATTTTTTTTCCTTAGTGTTTCTTACTTAACATTATTCAAGCATAAAATAAAACACACACACACACACACACACTTTTAAATCCACAGGGTTGCATTTAATGCTGCTGTGATACTGTATGTCTCCAGAGATCTCCAGACAGGATTGGCAAAAGGAGATGAGTGTTTGAGAGGAGGGGATTAGTGTTGTGCTTGCTTGTGCACTGTTCCCTCTCTCTCACTCTCTTACTCTCTCCTGCACACTAGAGTGGTTCTGCTAAAAAACACCCTGTGTGTCTGTGTGTGTGTGTGTGTGTGTGTGTGCCCGTGTGTATGTGTGTGTGTGATGTCATGTCATATCATGTTATGTCCTCAGATCAGAAGAAGGGTCTGAAGCAACAGCCATGTTTGGATTTGATCCCGCTGGATTCGAAGCTGTGCATGTGTGTGTGTGTGTGTGTGTGTGAATAAGTGAAGAAAAGTTCCAAAATGATACTAATAGGTGCTTAGTCACTAGAATTGCTCCTCTGGTCAAAGACATTCTAATAATATGCATCTGCCAAA
Organism: Coilia nasus; assembly: GCA_027475355.1. NCBI lineage: Eukaryota > Metazoa > Chordata > Actinopteri > Clupeiformes > Engraulidae > Coilia > Coilia nasus. The sequence goes on from CM050207.1 coordinate 28,896,206, forward strand.
GCTGTGGTTTACAAAAAAGACAAAAAATCCTTAATCCTAACCCTAATAAATGGTGGTTGTCCGCTGATATGAGTCGCTCAACAGCACAGATGGTTTTCCAGTTCCTCCTTCGTTCTCTTGGGGGGGCTGACTAGTTGTCTATGGTCAGTTTAGAATTCGTTGGTTTGTTCTTTGTCCAGGGCTATAAATGAATGTTGGCTTAGTCAGTAGTTCAGGAACTGAATTGCAAAATATAAACTTTTTTTTCAGACAAGAAAAAATAGTATGGTATCAGATGGTTTCATACTTTACCCAATGTTTTGACAAGCCATTTAGAGATGTATAATCGCTTAAGTATTTTTGTAGCCAATTGTAACCCTGATGAAAAGATAGTACAATTGTTAATTTCCCTTTGTGTTTACGTATGTTTTCATTCCTTTATCCTTCTTACTTAAATGTAATGTATTTTGAAGGTAAAGGATAAGTAACTGTTGAGCTTCTAAAGGATACTGTTGCAACTGTCGCACATCCATTGACCCTCTTTTTTTCTCAACATCCACGTGATGGCAGAGCATACCAGCTAATCATGCTAACATTTTGAGTAACTCTACAGTGGTTTGTATGTATAATATTGACTAATACTATGATACCACTGATACAAACATAATAAAGACTAATACCATTCAAAGTGTAAAGTTAAAACGGCATTATTGTAAAACTTTTAATACTTCATCTGTATTTTCTTTTAGTGTAAGTTAAGTCACACAAATTCTCTTGAAAGCCTTACACACACACACACACACACACACACACACACACACACACACACACCATATGATTTGTGAGCAGCAGCTCCCCCGTGTGTGTGTGTGTGTGTGTGTGTGTGTGCGCAGCCTCCGCGGAGCACTCCGACAGGAAGCTCACTTGTTTGGAGACACAGTGCTGAGCTGCCTGGGCTGACGGCGCTACTGCCTTGGCTGAGCGCACACTCTTACTTTCTGTTTGTGTCTGTGCGCATGTGTGTGTGCGTGTGTGTGACACTTTTTTTGTCATCCTCTGGGTTGTTCACAGCGAGTCTCCGACAGACACAGCTCCACAGGAGAACCATTCCCAGACGACCACAGAGCAGCCAGTCAAGACGGAGAGCCGGAACGTCTTCAAGTGAGTACCACAGCACTGGGCTTAGCCCACCACTGCACTGCATGGTCAACAGGGTTAGACAATATAATGACAACGCTGTGAGAGATGCTGTGTCGGGCTGATTTCATTTGATTTTTTTAGTTTTGGTTTGTCTCTTTTGTTTTTTTCTTCGCTGTTGTAATTCGTTAGAATCAAGTTGGATTTTGTTTTTAGCAAAGTATAATGGTTTGCTAACTGAAGGGGTAAATGTGGCTGACTTGTAGAAAGACACAGTGTTTAAAAAAGGGGGATGGTGATCCTGATGTTTGCGATTTTGGCTGTTGATAAGGATGATGATGAAGATTATGATGATGGAGAAAGTGCTGTCAGTATTCTGTCATTCATACAGTGTACAGGTAAATGTCACTCTGACTTCTAAAACTTCCTGTGGAGATTTGACAGTTCTAGGTAATAGAAGCGATTAATGGCCATTTGGTTCTCTTCGTTCTGTATTCTGAACACTTCTTTTCCTTAATGGGTCCTTTCTTTTCTTTGTCTCAAGAACTTTTTTCCCCCTTTCATTTTCAATCTTGTCAAGCGTCTCCTCTATGTTTGTCTCATGGCTGTCTCCCTGTCTTCTCCCTCCCTCCTCCTCCCTCCTCCTCCTCTCCTCTCTTCCTCCTTTCCTCCTTCTCCTTCATAATGTTTGGCCGGCTTCCTAATCTCTTTCCTCTCTGCTGCGGAGTCCAACATTCCTCCTCTTCAACTCCTCTCTCCTTTTACAGACTGCACCAAGCCGGCAGTGTTTGGTGAGTAGCTGACTAGCGTTGCCAAAGAATTTGGCTTTTTTTTCCGGAGGTGCTATGATTTTATATCATTATGGTGTTTGCTGTCCAAGGGTGAGGCTTGGCCAAGGGAGAGATGGAGATGGAGAGTGAGAGGGAGAGAGAGATAGAGAGAGAGAGGTTAAAGCTTTTTGTAGAGGGACGGGGGTTATACTTGAGTGGCAAGTCTCACCATTACCCCTCTGACACAGATTTTGGCATCAGCCCCTATAGTGGTGTGCAGTACATTTCCAAATTGGGTGGAATGCGTCCGTCTCCCCTGTGAAGGGTGATTATAGCCAATGTACTGCAGCTGAAGGATAAAAACGTTTGGATGGTTAAAGGTTTATTATGTGAGCAGGTGTTCATGTGAAATGAGCAAACCGAGGCTCCTGCTGCACTATCCTGGCTCTAGGCTTTCATGTCTCTCTTTCTCTCTGTCTCTCTCTCTGTCTCTCTCTCTCTCTCTCTCTCTCTCTCTCTCTGTCTGTCTGTCTCTCTATTTCTTTCTTTTTTCTTTCATTTGTTTCTCTCTATAACTCTTTCTTTCTCTCTTTCTCTCTCTCACTTATTCTTTCCATCTGTCCCGCCTGTTCTTATTATCTTTTTCTTTCTCCTTTCTTACATCCATCATCTCACATTGTAGAAATCTTCACTGAACTTCAAAGTACTGAACTTTGAAATTTTATGATGGTCTTATTTGTTCTGCTTTCATGCTTTCTTCAGTTCATTTGTTTTATTGTTCCAAATACAGTGCCTCTCTTAGTTCTCTTATGTCTTGCCTAAAAACCCACAACAAAAGAATCACGATCAGGAACTGAAAAGGGATTTGGATGTGTGCGGTTTAGCAGAGCTCATCTCATGACCTCCACACTTGTTTCTGTGTCAACTTGTGCGCATTGACATGTCTTCCCCCTAGCCCTGCGGAGGTCGACGTGCCAAAGGCCCGTCCCGTCCTTCTGAACTACGAGTGAGTATGTGTGTGACGGGGGGGTCGTCACGACCACGCTCTCTGGCTGCATGGTGATCGGTGGCCTTGGGTTCGCAGGGTTGCTGTGCTTTCAAAGCCTCAATGCTTTCTCTGGGTGTGCTGACTCGTACAGTTTTGGGTTTGAATTGATCCTAGCTGTGTGATTTGCGAAAATGCTTTGGTGGTTGGAATTAAATAAAAAAAAATAATGCTTAATGATGGTGTTTTTAAAAACAACTGTTTTTTATTGCTTTGTGTTTGATAAAGGAATGTTTTAGATGTACATTTGTAAGGCCACAAGTAACTTACAGAGCTGATTGCTGTAAGAAAACAGCCTATTTTCCATAAAGAAAATGCCTTTATGTACTGCAGTATGGTTAAGGTGAAGTCAGCCATTTTGACCAAACTATATTTTTCTCACATATCCCAAGACAATGTGCTGCATGTGATGGTTATTTTGTGGCCAAACCATGTGAAGCACATGGGGCAGTTAAGGTATACACCGTACTACTGGTCTGCTGTGGTGTGTATGACTAATGCATGTAGCACCAGAATGATATTTAACCACAACAGATGGTAATTTATGGCCATGTAATGTATTTATTCTTTAACTGAGATCCAGGGGCAGGATCAAATCTATACCCAACATCAGCAATTTTTGGCATAAAAAATAGCATTTGTGATGTTTACATTGTTCAGTCAAGAAACCATAATCATGTCAGCTTATCGTCTTTTAACAAGAGTAGGTATCAACCAAAAAAAGACTATTAGGTCATTTGTTTGTAGCCATGTTTCGACTTGTGTGTTAATGTGATGGAGATGACTGTGTTTTTAAAAGCGATACGCAGGGGCATTGGGGGCCTTCTGTGGTTGGGGTGGCTTGTGGAGTAGGGAAGGGGGCAGGGGGCAGGGGGCGTTGGACGGGGAGCTGCGGTGGTTTGGCCTGGCTTCTGTCGCTAGCCACAGTCTGACTTCACAACTGTGGGCAGCATATCTGTGGCCAGGAGCATTCAAGCAAGCGCTCCTTTTTGAGGGGTTAAGTGGACCAGATCACATCAGGGTGATATACTATTTTTTTTTATTTCATCTATTTTTTTTTTCTTAAAACCAAGAAATGTTGCTAAAAAAGCCTTTGCCCTTTTATCACTACTTGGACGTTCCCACTGTGGCTACAGACGTCAGCTCTCTGTATACCAAAACAAAACAACAACAAAGTTTCAGTTTGGTCAGCCTCCATGTTTGTGTGTGTGGATGCTCCTGTCCTGCAGAGACACCTTCCTGCGAAGCCTGGCCGCCACACACAGGGACAGGGACCGGAAGAAACGCTCTCTCCAGGCCAAGGAGCGCCGGGCGTCCAGGGACCAGAGCAGCCAAGGCACTGCTGAGAGCGACGTGTGCTCCCCTACGGATCCCTGCCCCACCTCGCCCACCGAAGGTATGAACGGACACACTGGAGGAACAGGAAACAGGAAGTGCCCCATTCAGAGTTCATAATGTGGAAGAATGACCTCATGTTATATACAACTTTACCACACCTCTTCTTAGTTTAAAGAGTCAAGCTATGTAAATTGCCTATATTGTATTCGATTATTATGGTGTCGGTATATGGTATTATGGTACAATCGCAGAAAAATCTTGTCTCACTTAATTGGTCCTTTAAACAAAGACAAAAACTTTAAAAGAGTGGGGGACAGGCAGGACTTGGCCAAGAATAGGCACAGGCTAAAGACTGCATGCCAACAGATTGGAGTTCAAGTTAATGTTACTGCATTGGCTGGATTTAAACAGAGTTGACTATAATCTTAGCACCCCGCCCTAAAAAAAACCTGTGTGAGCAGAGATCAGCTCCCTGCAGTTTTGCCTCCTCTCTCACCCTTTGTTCTCCCAACCCTTAACCCCAGTGTATACGTTCACCCTTCACCTCCCCTGTTCAAAACCCCACTTGCTTCCTCCACCCTCCACGCCTTTGTGAGGCACTCAATTGAGGTACCCGCTGCCTTGTGTTTGTGTGTCATGTCATAAGCAATTAGCACTACGGCAGCCATTCTCATCCTCATCCTAAGGGTTCACGCCCCTCCTCCTCTTACCCTCCCCTTCACCTGTTAGGGGCAAGAGCCCTGAGCAGTGGAATCTGGCCTGCGATTGGCCCAGTGCGGGTGTTTTTATGTAATGTACCCCCAGCTGGGTAAGTTTGGCACTCCTAGCAGACCCTGACAGCACAAAGTGCTCATTGCAGCTGTGCGGCTGTTTGGTTGCTGTAACGTTCCAGTGAGTGGCTCCAAGGTACAGGTTAAGCCCCTTATACAAGAAATCCGCACCGTTAATCACCTTTAAGTTCATATACAAATGCAGCCCCCACCACAGTCTTTATAGATTCACCAAGGGCTAATTTGAAAATATAAAATACTCAGCTATTGTACAGCCATAGATTGTTTACACTAGCATTGACAAACACAGCACGATTAAAATAATTTTTCTCTATGGTTAAAAAAACCTTAAAGACTTTAGTCATATTCAGCTGAAACCATAATTTCAATCATTTCAAATTTCGATTTATATATATATATACAATAGAATTTTAGCATATAGAATTTATAGTATTGTTAATGATTTTGTCTACATAACACCTACATTTCTTCCGAGATCAGTAAAGTATCTATCTGGCTATCTATTGATTTACCCAGTAATGCTAGACAGGACACGGCCTACTGAATATGCCGTGACAGGTTGGCAGTGCCAGGGATGGGTGGGCCGGGTGTGTGTTGGGGCTGATCGTGGCACGCCGAAATCTGGGTCTGCAGTTTCCCATGAGGGCTGCGTGACCCCAGCGTGGTTTTAGGAAGACTAGTGGGGTGAGCGCTTTAGACAAGCCAAGCGGGGCCCTTTCTGTCCGGCCCCAAAGAAATGCAAATGAGCGCCCGGCGCCCAGAAAGCGCTCTGTACACACACACACACACACACACACACACACACACACACACACACACACACACACACACACACTCATCTAAGCTCTCACTCAAACACACACACACACATACACACACACTGAAGTGCATAAAAAGAGAGGCTTGGCACTCTGGGGGATGAGGGCACAGAGGGCTTTTCACATAGACGGGAACTGAAAGGGTCCTAGTAGGGGTTTATGCTCCCTGTCACACCCCCAAAACACCCACACACTGCTTAAGCAGCCGCAGAGAATACGGCAGTGATGCAATGTCAACAATGATGTAGCCGTTATGACCAGAAATGTTTTTTTTGCCGTGCATATTGTTGGGTTGCTTTTGCTATTTTAGGTTGATTGTTTCTGACTGTTATGTCTTACTGTTCCTTTTGTCCTCATTTGCTATCTCGCTTGCTCTGTCTCGTTTTCTTTCTCTCTTCCCCTCTCTGTCTTTCTCTCATTCTCTCCTCCTAATTCTTTCTTTCAACTCTCTTTCGTTCTGTCTCTCTCTCTCACACACACAAACACGCACACACAAATACACCTCTCTCTCGCTGCCTCTTTATTCTGGTGAGGCAGCGTCCACACTTTTGCCCCAGTGTGTATGGTTTGTTCTAGCTGTTCTAGCTATGCGCCATGTTTATATCTGCTCAATGTGTGTTCTCATTTGTCTCTCTCTCTCTGTCACACACACACACACACACACACACACACACACACACACACATCAAACGCACACGCACAAATGCACTGACACCCACACACACACACACACCCCTCCTCAGGGACGTCAGGGTCTGGTGGAGCGGAGCCCCTGGCCCCGGGGGTGAGCGCCACAGAAGCCCTGCCCACTCCCAGCACCCTGGAGCAGTCAGGAGACGCACAGGCGACCCATAATGAAGCAGGCAAGAGAGATTGCATCTGTCTGTCATTCCTCTCTCTACCTCCCCCCATCTCTCTCTCTCACTTGCTCTCTCTCTCTGTCCTCCTCCTTTCCTCTTCCTGTCCTCTTCTCTCTCTTTCTCTCTCTCTCTCTCTCTCTCTCTCTCTCTCTCTCTCTCTCTCTCTCTCTCTCCATGTTCTCCTCTTTTTCCTCAATCTGTCTCATCTTCCATCTCTCCCCCAAGATGGTTTGTTTTTGTTTGTTTTTGTTTGTTTATGCCTTTGATACAGTGATGCGCAGTGTGTTCACCAAAAAAAAAAAAAAACGAAAGAAAAAAAAAGTGTGCATTTGGTACATTTTTGGCACCGGCGGCCATGTTGCCATGTAATGAACATATCAGTGCAGTGAGCTGCAGCCGTCCCCTGCCGCGAGCAGTGCCAGCTCATTGTTCCCATGACTTCTGTGTGAGATCAGCAGGCAGCTATCTCAGTCAGTGGCCATTTTGACACCGCAGATAGATGAAGGCCCAGTCAAGCAGTGGTAATAAGGGGTTTAGAACAATAGTGTGTGTAATGTATGATGTGAAGGCTGTATAATAAGTCAGAAATGCAAAAGGCTTTAAAAGAGTGGTGTGTATGAATTTGGGTTGGAATTATATGGCCTGTTATGATGTATCTACATCATAAGGTACAGAGAAACACTGTGTAAGAAATGTCATTCTATGTACTTACACTGTACCTTAGTGTTAGAATAATGGTTAGGATTAGGGTTAGGGGAAGTGTTAGGTATGTGCAGAGTAGGTTCATAAAGTTACATGTTGCATGTAGGTACACTGTGATGGGGACCGTTAAAATAGAGTGTTACCTGAATTTGAGAGGCATATTCTTTCACTGTAAGATGCTGAAGTGTATTGTCAAGTGAAGCAACCCCTGTGTGTGTGTGTGCTTTCCTTTCAAACAAAAACATACTCATTGAGCCAGCTTTGAAAATGTAGTTGAGATGCAATCTCATTTCCCACCCCTCCACCTCTCTGGTGGCCGAGGTCCAGTCGTGCGGGTCCCAAGCAAGCCCCGTCGCCCAGGGAGCGTAAATTAGGGGCAGGGTCTAAACTGTTTAAAGTAGCTGATGAGGATCTGTGCTTACAGCTTCCTCTATGTTTGGGGCTTTTTTGACAAAACGCTCAGTCAGTCTGGAGCTTAGTTTCTGCGCCGTGGAGACGTGCCTGCGTCCCCTTCACAGAAGACTCAAAGATGGTTTTGTGTGGAAATAATGAACTGTGTTCCCATGTTAGTGTGCTTGAAGGTAGGATGTCTCTTCCAGCTTTTAAATGGCTTTTGTTGTTTTGTGTGGTTTAGTTTCTTTATAGCTAAGACAGTTTAGTGACCATGAGATTCGATTTATTTATTTATTAGTGTGGTTGTGGAGTTAGTGTGTTGTGTTGTGCTGTGCATCAGTGATAATTTTAAACAGTGTAATTTGTAGCTCTTTTGGCGCTCATTTTTGTAGTGTTTTTGCCAAATATGAACATGCAGACAGTGAAGGTACTCTGGCTCCAATAAAACAAAAAAAAAAGAGAGAGCACGCTGAGCTCATGCGAAGCGAGACTGTTTTCCCGTCTAGATGTGAACGTTAGCCGCGTGCCAAAGAACAGCTTGGTCCTGCAGGGAATGCACTGGCCCTGACAGCACACACTGACTGATTCATGCTGCTCTCCTCTCTCCCTGTTCCCTCCTGTTCCCCTGTCTCACCGCTAGGTGGCGCTGTCCAGCGGCAGGGCAGTGTTGCAGAGCAGCACAACACCCTGTCCAGCGAGAGGAAGTTCATGCTGGACATGCTGTACAGCAAAAACAACAGCGGCGGCGGGCCGCTGAAAAGCCCAGGGCTGGGAGAGGGCTCAGATGCGGAGGCCGGCCTGGAGCACCTGGGCATCGCCAGCCTGGCAGGGCGGCTCTCCAGCCTGCAGGCGCGGCCGACGCATCCCACCGAGGACGCCACGCGCCGGGCCGAGCTGGAGGGCCTGGAAGGTACCGCCCAGGCGGCACGCGCCCGTCTGGCGGAGGAAGCGCAGCAACGCAGGATGCGTCCCCAGTACAGCATCGACGCAGAGACGCACGCGCGCAGCCTGGAGAAGACCCAGATGACGCCACTGTCCCGCGACAGCCAGGACGCCTGGGAGCAGCTGCAGCCCAGCTCGCGGGCACTGCGCATCAAGGACCTGGACTTCTCCGACCTCAAAGAGGAGGAGGACATCGACGTGCTGGACATGGACTCCTTCGACTCGGGCATGCCCAACGGAATACCCCCTCCCCCACCCCCCATGCCAGGTCTGGGTGCCGCACCTCCGCCGCCACCTCCTCCTCCTCCTCCTCCTCCCCCACCTGGCCGTGCACCTGGGCTGGCAGCTCCTCCACCACCACCCCCGCCCCCTCCCCCACCTGGTGGTGGTCCACCTCCCCCACCCCCTCCCCCAGGCATGCCCCCTCCAGCCCCGATGCTGGCGGCCGACCCGGTCTTTGCCAAGAAGAGGAAAACGGTGAAGCTCTTCTGGAAGGAACTGAAGCAGCCCGACAGTCCCAGGAAGTGCCGTTTCGGCTCCGGCACGGTTTGGGCATCTCTGGACAAGGTCACGGTAGACACGGCCAAGCTGGAGCACCTGTTCGAGTCCAAAGCTAAGGAGCTTCCCGTTGCCAAGGTAAACCTAGTTTTGGCACCGATGGCCTTCATGGTCCCTTCATTTTTTTCAAGGGGGAAGGGGGGGGGTGTAATAGATGTTGTATTGCAGTCGACTTTTTCTTTGCTTATGTTGGCATGATTTCCTTGTAATGAAATGTAATTGCTTGCACAGTCAAAGTAGGTGTGGACTAATTGACTTCCTATCACTCGCAGAAAGGAGCCGAGACAAAGAGGTCCGAAATCCTTGTTCTGGATTCTAAAAGGAGTAATGCCATCAACATAGGCATGACTGTCCTCCCTGCTGTCCATGTCATTAAAACGGCTATTCTCAACTTTGATGAGTTTGCCATCAGCAAAGAGGGAATTGAGGTGAGACTTGTTTTGACCACTAGAGGGCAGTATTGTTCCAGGCTTACATGTACCTCTAAGTTCTAACTCACTCGAGACCCTTGTTTGAGATTTGTCTGATTTTGATGTTTTCATGTTTCTCTTCCAATAACCTTGACCCACACACCTTACTTTCCTTTGATGACAGCGTGGCACTCAATGCTCAAATGTCCCATGTCCCTCTTTGTTGTCCTTCACAGAAAATACTCACCATGACACCGACTGAGGAGGAGAAGCAGAAGATCCAGGAGGCTCAGCTGGCCAATCCCGACATGCCCTTGGGGACGGCCGAGCAGTTCCTGCTCACGCTCTCGTCCATCAGTGCCCTGACCGCACGCCTGCAGCTCTGGGCCTTTAAGCTCAACTACGAGACCCTGGAGAAGGTCAGCACCACACACCTCTTCATCTCCAGGAGCTCTCTTAGTGCAGCTGTGACAGTGTACTGACCTTGTAGTGTTCTGTTTGGAAACTCTTTGTTTATGTGTAAAACAAGCTTTGGTTATTTGGAAGGGATTACAGAGATCGTATTTGTTATTATTATTAGTAGTAGTAGTAGTAGTAGTAGTAGTAGTAGTATTAGTAGTATTAGTATTAGTATTATTATTGTTGTTGTTATTATTATTATTATTATTATTATTATTATTATTATTATTATTATTTATCCTAAACTTTCCTAGAATTACTTTTGTTAATTTTTTGCCATGTTTGCTTACTCACCTGGAACAAAGTATTTTAACCATTTGGCCATTTATCGAAGCGAATTATGCTTTTCCTGAAAACGTTTAAAATTGACAGTGGCTTTCGTGTGTGTGTGTGTGTGTGTGTGTGTGTGTGTGTGTGTGTGTGTGTGTGTGCGCGTGCGTGCGTGCGTGTGTGCGTGTGCGTGCAGGTGCGTGTGCATGTGCGTGTCTGCCCGCTAAGAAAAGCAGCAACTATACAACATGTTGTCTGTGCTCCTCAGTGAGCATAAGTATTTTCCAGTGCGTGAAGTCACATACATGACAAGAATGCACTTGTTGAAACCGAGGCTGTACACTTGACCCTGATGTGACAGACTTGTTGTTGTTTTTGTTGTTGTTGTTGAACTTATTATGGCCCCGTCTGCTCTCATCTTCGTAGGAGATCGCCGAGCCGCTGTTTGACCTCAAGCTGGGCATGGAGCAGCTCGCCAAGAACAAAACATTCAAGCGCATCCTGGCAACCCTTCTGGCCATCGGCAACTTCCTCAACAGCTCCAGCGTAAATGCCCTTGTTTATTTTGTGTTCCAGCTTCACACTAACCAATTACCCAATGAGCCATACCCTCAAGAACACCACAAATAGGGAGGGCAGCTTGGCTGCATGCACAGCTCACTGCCTGGACACTTGTAGGAGGAGTAGATGTCCACCTGCAATCCTCCTGCTTTTCTGTGTGTGTGTGTGTGTGTGTGTGTGTGTGGTTTGGGTTTGCTTGTCTGGCCAGTGACCTGGAGGAGACTCCTGGGAAGGCGATTAGCAGCAGCCCATTGAGATAGGATGGAGATGTGGTTCAGAAGGCCAGCTCTGTAGTGCGACCTACAACTGAGACAAACTCTGACACACCCTGTGATGTCTCTCTCTCTCTCTCTCTCTCTCTCTCTCTCTCTCTCTCTCTCTCTCTCTCTCTCTCTCTCTCTCTCTCTCTCTCTCTCTCCCTCTCTCTCTCTCTCTCTGTCTCACTCACACACACACACACACACACATTAAAACTATTACATACTGCTACATTACAGATTATTTCACCAATTACCTTCTGGTCTCTGGCTGATGAGTTGAGTTGGTAGTGGAATCAGGTGGTTTTGTAAACTGCTGGAACACATATTATGTGCCATGGCTTTTTTACACTCTGAAGCCAGATTTCCCACTTCTACTTACTTGGCCTTCTGTCTCACACTGCGCACTATTTTATGTGACGCTGTCTGTCTGGCTGTCCACCTCCCATTCATTTACCAGTCTTTCTGTTCCCAACCCCTGCCCCCTTTGTGTACGTGTTGTAGGCGAAAGGTTTTGAGCTGAATTACCTGGAGAAGGTCACTGAGGTGAAAGACACCGTGCACAGGCAGTCCCTCCTGCACCACACCTGCAACTTCGTGGTGGAGAATTTCCCCGACACGTCTGACGTTTACTCCGAGATTCCTGCCATCACGCGATCGGCCAAAGTTAGTGTCCCTCCTCTCGTTCTGCCTCCTACCTTTTCAGCACTATTTTCACCAAGCAGTCCAGCTGTATTAAAACAGACACAGACATTAATGTTTGTTGTTATTATGTATCATTATTTATTGTGTTACAACGGTTTACTTGCTGTCATGTCTGACTCTGAATGGTCAGAATGGTCTGAATGGCCTGAATGGTCTGAATGGCCCTCACACTGACATTTCTGTCTACTGTAATGAGTAAAATCTAGGATTATTCTTGAAACATACATTTTAGTAAGATTTTGGACACAGAGGACCATTAAAAACATAACTCATCTCTTTGGGAAGATGCAGTGTGAAAATGAGCCTCAGTGATAAATCTCCACTGTCTGGCCTCTCCCAGGTGGAGTTCGAGCAGCTGTCCGACAACCTGATGCAGCTGGAGAAGAGGTGCAAGAACTCGTGGGACAACCTGAAGGTGGTGGCCAAACACGAGACCAAGCCGCTGCTCAAGAACAAGATGACCGAGTTCCTGAAAGACTGCACCGAGAGGATCATCATCCTCAAAGTGGTGCATCGCCGCATCATAAACAGGTGCGTGATTACGCAGCTGTTGTTGCAGATACCAAGCAACAGCATGCCAGAATCCTGTACTGTTTCTGTTAGATATCACAGGGGAATTCAGCTGTGCTAAATGGTACTATGTGTCGTCCAATCATTGGATGAGCAGAGGCAGACTTCCTGGGTTCAGAAAGTAAATGTCCTGTCACATATTTGCCCCTGCCAATTCACCGAACCAGCTAATCCTTATTAGAACAACTCTTTAGCCAGGTAAATGAGCTAACTATAAAATCACTTATGTTACAAACACAGGCTGAAGGAATACATGGCAGGGTTTTTACATTCTCAAATTTTCAAGCCAGTTTGTCCACCTCAGTAGATGATAGGTGTGTGTGTGTATTTATGTATCATATATATATATATATGTATATGAATTGGGTAAATACAGTATATATCCTGTATCTCTCTCAAAGCAGATGTTACACTTCCACTGTTGCTGCTAACCATGTTTGTTTTCCACGAACAGGTTCCACTCATTCCTGCTCTACCTGGGCCAGCCGTCTTACTCGGTGCGAGACACAAAGGTCACCCAGTTCTGCAAGATTATCAGCGAGTTCTCCCTGGAGTACCGCACCACTCGAGAGAGGGTTCTGACCCAGAAACGCAAGCGGGCCGCCCACCGGGAACGGACAAAGACGCGAGGGAAGCTGATTACAGAGGTTAGGTTCATCCAGTCTGAATGATGGGTGACAACTGACCTTACAATTAAGAATGGTTTTTCCAAACATAAAAGGGCGTTTTCAAGGGCAATCAAAAAGCTAAACAATTGGACACTGGCTTACGAGTTCCATAGATGTATTGATTGTTATAAAAATGTATTTGTATTAGTGTTTTTTTTATCCGTATCAATTGTAACTGATGTGTATTTTTGTGAAATACTGCACTTGCTAAGTGCCTCTGATGACATTTTGGACGTGTTTTGAATTCCAGACGGAGAGGTTCTCTGGAGCTGTTTCACCACAGCCTCAGGATAGTGTTGCTCCAGTCTCCACAGCAACAGATCCTGAACCTGCTGAAGAGGATCATGAGAACATGAAGAACTTGCTCATCGGCAGTGAGGACAACAGCAAGCTGAGAAGATCACGTGGCATCAGAAGTATGGGTAAGAGCAGTTTTTTGAATAAAAAAACGTGGTACATATAAACCACGGTATGAATAAAAAGAGGTACATATATTCCAACTTTTATTTATGACTCTAATTGCCCCAATCATCTAGGTAAAGTAAATGTTCTCCACCTTAAGACTCAAAGTGTAAAACTTTTTTCAGGCATAGGAAGGGTCAGCCCATCTCAGATGTCAACAGCCAAAGAGGACAGCGCTAGCTCCCAGGATGATGCTACAGATGAGATCATGGATCGTTTGGTTAAGTCTGTCACACAGAATCCCTCAGAAAGAGCATCCAGTCCCAAGACACGCAAACGCTCCCGTCTCAACCGGAAATCACGTCAGTATTCACAAATGGTGTTAGAGGCATTAGAATATGTGTACATGACCCAGAGGAGATGCAAAGAAAGTAATGTGTTGGGTTTATAGAGAGCTAACACCTGCCAGAGTCACAATCCTTGTATACAAAGTGTACTTGGCCAATAAAACTGATTCTGATGTTCTCATACACACTCAGGCCAAGAACTTCTTTAAGAGTGGTCGAAATTATTTGAGTAGGTTGTCTGCAAATACATTAACATCATGGAGCAGTTACTGGAAAAAGAAATGAAGCCACAGAATTGCTGGAAAATCCCTGAAATCCCCTTTTCATTCTCTTGCTATTGCAGAAAGGTCATGAGGTAGACACTGGACCATGCACGACAAGATTCAAGATCCATTTCTGTGTCCATAAACAGCACTTTATCTGTGTCCAAAATAGGTCCTAATCGCAACAAGCTCTATGTGCAAGTCTGCATAGATGAAAATCTTAGTTTTCCATATATGCCTGTGCGTTAAACTAGGGGAAAATAGGATGCTATACTACAACTGCAGTTTTACTGTCAATATTACACAACCAAAATAGTTGTTGTTCCCCAGTTTGTACTGGAATTAAAGTAACCCAGTTGATACTGTCTTTTCTTTGCTACAGTACGGAGGACACTCAAGAGCGGCCTCAGTGTTGACGTGGTGCAGGCCCTTGGACTCAACAAGGCCAATGAGAAGGTCTGAAGAAAAAGACATTTTATTGCATTTTTTCTAAAAAACAAACAAGAGACAGCTAAAAAGGCAACTGCAAGAGCTGCATCTGAAAGTGACCGAAGGCCCAGGTCTGATGAGAATGCAAAGGCCCGAACTAAATGGCCACTCAGAGGTGTGCAGTGAAATAAGCCCAGTTGATTGGTTGTCACCAGAGACCTCACTGTCATGGACAATACTCGAGGACTGAAACAACATTTTAGGATAGTGTCATGCCTCAAACACACATTGGCGGGGATAGTCGAACTGCCCTGTTTTATTCAGTGAAACAAAGTATTATTTTTAACATATTACAAATGTAGATGTTTGATGTAGCATATTATACAGCCATGATGTAAGTTTTTAAATGGGTATTTTGTACATATTTGAGTTACTTGTTAATATAAATGACGAGCCTGTTGAAATTGTATTTCTGAAATGAGCACACATTTTAGGAAATCTGTATTATTGTTCTTGTTAGTAATATTTTTTCACTTGTGTCATAGTGTTTGTGGAAGGGATTGTTAAAGACTGGTGAAGACAAAATCTATATTATAAGAAGTTCTGAAGGTAATGTCATGTAGTCTTCACTTTTAGGCAAAGAGCAACTCCAAACCATCAAACCAACAGTATCTCAAGAAGATCTTGCCAGAAGGCATACTACAAGTCATTTGGTTTTCTTTTGGGTTCTGTGTGTTTATTTGCACCAGGGACAGTGTTGATTTTTTGTTAACTTTCCACTTTAAATGCAGCTGTTGTGCTGTAGTGTGTTTGGTCATAGTGCAACAAGACAGGGTGCAATGTCAACACAACATTGGTTAGTGTTATGTGTCCATGACATTAGTGTGTTAATAGAAGGAGGATCAGGCATACATTTTCAACTTCTTCTGTCATGCAGATCACTTGACTGTGTATTTTATTTTGTGGATCCACTGTTACTAATTCTAATGCTTACAGAGGTTCTAGACATAAAATATGTCATATGTCATGTTTTAAGAGTCATGCACAACCTCACAATTTAATATATACACTAGTTCGGCTATTATGAAGCGTTTCAATTGATTATTATTATTTTTTTTTTTTTACTTATGAAACAACTTCATGAATGCTGTTGTTTGCACAAATGGTTGTACTGTTTTGAAAGGTTCTTGGTGGTATTGATATTGTTATACAACAATGCATTCATTCAAGGTGTATTCACAAATTTGTTGATACTAGATATCAGAATAATGCATGTTTACATTGAATGTATAAGTAGAAATTGAAATATATATATATATGTTTCTTTTGATTAGGCACATGTTTTACCCAGAGAAATATTTTAGGCTGTGACTTGCGTTATTTATTGCCATGATAACACAGTTGTGGTCACTTTGATAAAACTAGGCCCGCGTGTTTTTACACACAAAATGCATATGTATTTTTAAGCTTTGTTCCCAAAAGATAATGTTTTATGGAAATTAAAGGATCCCAATCGACAAATAATTCTCAATTCTTTCTGGAAATTGCTTGACTTGTCCACGTGGGGGAGCGCGCTCTATTATAATTTGATGGTTGAGAATTAGAGATGGTTTAATCATATCGTGTCACGGTGATTTAATGAACAGAAGTTAAACTTGTAACTTAAACTTAAACTATATATTTCAATAGGTTTTATTTAAAACTTTAATTCACATATAGGATAGGCCATTAACCGTGAGTCATGCCTTGATCAGCAGACATAACAGCAACACAAAGCAATATACACAGGGAGGCATGCAGCTATGAGTTGTTCCAGTTTTATTTCTCAGAGCCATCGAGTAGTACTCATTCTCTAAAAAACTGCCTAGTCAGAAGTGCTAACATGGTGGCGCTTACCGCGGTGAAGTTAGTTTCACGTTGGATATTCGACAGATATTGGGATATTCGTAGAATCTGTTATAGGCTTAGGGACCATCAATAAATTACTGCCCAAACAGCACTGTTTCTCACTAGCCCCGTGCTTTATGTCGCCTACTATGTGATGTCCAAATCATGCCCCCTTCAATATATATACACATCGAATTAAAATACCAATATTTCCTATATGGAAAACTCTTTTCTTCAATAGTTTTCACATACAGCAACCTTCTGACCCCAAACCTTGCACCATGCTTTGGCTGTTTGGGACTACTAAGATACACCACAATTTATTGGGATTGTATGGCCCATGAATGTATAGCCACATCAAATTAAAATACACGTATTTTCTATGGGGAAAACTCTTTTTTTTTTCTCAATAGTTTTCACATAGAGCAACCTTGGGACCCCAAACCTTGCACCGTGCTTTGGCTGCATGGGACTACTAAGATACACCAAAATTTATTGGGATTGTATGCCCCTTCAGTGTATATCCACAACAAATTAAAATACCATTGTTTTCTATGGGGAAACCTTTTTCTCAATATTTTTCACATACAGCAACATTGGGACCCCAAACCTTGCACCATACTTTGGCTGCTTGGGACTACTAAGATACACCACAATTTATTGGCATTTTTGCCCAGTTTTCACATAGAGCAATGTTGGGACCCCAAACCTTGCTAAAAGCTTTTTATGAAAAATGACTTTTTTCCACGAGCTTCCATATCTATGCCTTTGGGACCTCAAATCAGTGTTGAATACTGTGTATGGGATTTGTCTATGGGCTGTATTTTACAACCACAAGTTTACATTAACTCTGTAATTGAAACAGATATTGTTCATCCTATGTTTTGGTGGAACTTATCTCCATCTCAGTCAGCCCTTCATATCATCAGGACCCCAGGATTGTCGTCAACATACAAAGTCATTTTTCATAAAAAGCTTTTAGCAAGGTTTGGGGTTCCAATGTTGCTGTATGTGAAAACTATTGAAAAAAAGAGGTCTCCCCATAGAAAACAATGGTATTTTAATTTGTTGTGGATATACAGTCATGGGGCATACAATCCCAATAAATGTTGGTGTATCTTACTAGTCCCATGCAGCCAAAGCATGGTGCAAGGTTTGGGGTCCCAAGGTTGTTCTATATGAAAACTATTGAAAAAAAGAGTTTTCCCCATAGAAAACAATGGTATTTTTATGTGATGTGCATATACAGTGAAGGGGGCAAAAATGCCAATAAATTGTGGTGTATCTTGGTAGTCCCGTGTAGCCAAAGCATGGTGCAAGGTTTAGGGTCCCAATATAGCTTCATGTGAAAACTATTGAAAAAAGAGTTTTCCCCATAGGAAACAATAGTATTTTAATTTGATGTGGCTATACATTCATGGGGCCATACAATCCCAATAACTGTTGGTGTATCTTAGTAGTCCCAAGTAGCCAAAGCATGGTGCAAGGTTTGGGGTCCCAAGGTTGCTGTATGTGAAAACTATTGAAAAAAAGAGTTTCCCCATAGAAAACAATGGTATTTTAATTTGTTTGTATTTATACATTGAAGGGGGCAAAAATCCCAATAAATTGTGGTGTATCTTAGTAGTCCCAAGCAGCCAAAGCATTGTTCAAGTTTTGTGGTCCAAAGGTTGCTGCATGTGAAAACTATTGAGAAAAAAAGAGTTTTCCCAATAGAAAATACGTGTATTTTAATTTGATATGGCTATACATTCATGGGCCATACAATCCCAATAAATTGTGGTGTATCTTAGTAGTCCCAAACAGCCAAAGCATGGTGCCAGGTTTGGGGTCAGAAGGTTGCTGTATGTGAAAACTATTGAAGAAAAGAGTTTTCCATATAGGAAATATTGGTATTTTAATTCGATGTGGATATTGAAGGGGGCATGATTTGGACATCACATAATAGGCTACATAAAGCACGGGACTAGTGAGAAACAGTGCTGTTTGGGCAGTAATTTATTGATGGTCCCTAAGCCTATAACAGCTCTGAGCTCTGTACACCACTGAGTGCAAGTCAGATAGCGTATCCAGCGCGATTCTACGAATATCCGAATATCTGTCGAATATCCAACGTGAAACTAACTTCACCGCGGTGTGGCGCTTTAATAAAACTCGTTATGGTCCTCTGAGAGTTGAATCACGTGTCACAGACGCCAGCGGCACCTTCGCGAGTTACCGGAGACTGAAGGTGTTTGTATTGTAAACCGGTGGCAGGGCGCCCCGCTGTACCCCTACTACAACTCTGGACGTATAAAGGGAAAGCAAAATGACAGACCACTGAATGTACCAGGAACATGCTGTCCGTCAGTTTTCTCTTGCTGGTAACGGTTGCCGGTGAGGCTGTGGCTGACCTTTACTTGACAGAAGCATCGCTGCCTCCCGAGCTAGCCCTCAGTGTTCCGCCGGTGCCTACCCCCTCCGCTCATCATCAATCGGAGTACGGTCAGTCCGGCAGTGTAAGATCTGCCAGGTCTGCAGAGGATCCAGCAATAACCCCGGACCACAGGGAGTCGTCCCATCACGGAGGAGGTTACAAGATAGTACAGTGGGAATGGCGTTATGTCCAGACACCTTACATTATTGCCATATGGCTTCTTGTGGCCAGTTTTGCGAAAATACGTAAGTTAATTCAAATTTCCTTTTTGTTTGATACATGCTAACCTAGTAGAGCATACTTCTACAAAGTAGGTTAGTGCAGCTTAGGTGATCCGTTTGGCTTACACAAATATTTAAAGACCACTCTGTATAGTCTTAAAGTAGCAGTTTCTTTCTGTAACCTTGTAACCCAAGAGAGGCTCTTACGTTTTTCATTTCCTTTCACCTTATAATTTTGGCCTAATGTGTGTAACATTTTGAGGAACTGTTGCCTCAAAGCAATAACGTCTCTCCTTCCCACTAGTCCAGACTGTCCCGCACCATCCACCACAGTCTTATGAAGCCATCATGACACATTCTGCTTACATGCGACTTCTTTAGAGGGGTGAAGGGTTGAGAGAGGTTGGTTTGTGATCTCAACCTTTAAACATGCGAGCATAGCAATGCTATGGTTTCATAAATTCGGCATCCTCTGTCAAAATCATTCAAAATTCTGATGCATGACTACAGTCCAGAAACTGGATTTTTGTGCCATGCATGTGGAAGTGTAAACTGATGGCACATATTAAATTTAAGATCTACTTTATACAAAGCTGTATTATTCTTATTATTAACTATTTGTTACAATGTATAGCAGTGCATGTAAAATACAAATATATCATGCAAATTTCATCAGTTCTCACCACGTAGTTTGTTATGCCAACCAGCATTCTTTCTAGATAGGCACATTGGCGTTTTGACATAGTGTGACTGGTCCACACAGCAAGATATTCTGTAGTTTTCGAGGCTACTCTTGATTGTGTGGGTGGTTGCTAAGCATCTCTGCCCACTTCATTTTCACCCAAGCTGTAGAAATGCTGTTTGTGCTGAACAGACCAACTGCTTAATGTGGGGCAAACAGTATTACATGAAAAACCAGGACTAAGAACTACATATTTTTACTACCATTGACATTAGTGTTATATAATTTGTGTCTGCAAAATATTTTGTGAGTCATATCCAGTGACTCAACACCTAACCAAAAAGCAGCACAGCTAAATATTTGTAGGCCTCTTCATGATATGATAGTCAACTTCACACACACAAGGAGGAAGACAAATATTTTTTATGCCCTAGTGTCCATGGAATTGTTGAATTTAAACACTGGAAATGATTTCACAAATTGTCACGGTAGTTTTTGGGTTCAACCTTCATGTCCACGGCCTGGAACTGAGTCACCAATCGTCTGAGGTGACTGGTTGGACTGGTGTCCAAGTGTGCTGTAAATGTGTGTAGAGCAGTTGCAGCTGAAAAAAGACAGTGCCATCATTCTGTAACAGTATTCAAACAGGTTTCCTTGTACTTTGCATATCGGAGTATTACTGTCAACTGAATTTGATTTGTTATCATCTTGTCTCCCTCACAGTCTATAAGTAATATCCCCTCTAGGGTGCAACTTGGGGTGTTTCACTGTCTTGCACATACTTACAAAGACATATTTATATACTCACACACACATATGCAC
>CM050207.1:28921907-29144407 GCA_027475355.1 Coilia nasus
GTGGAAACTTTAATCCCATGGTATTAGAAAGAAATGAAAGCTCAACAGTTTAGAGACATTACACCCTTCAAAATGCACTTCTGTTCATTTTCATCATTACATGGTACTTACAATTGATCAGTAATTGTAATTATCTTTCTCAGAATTGCTTGCCTACTTTGTAAGAAATGTATTATCAACCTAATTATTTCACAGCTACATGATACCTGATGAAGTAGATAGGTGGTACTGGCCATTTTTCTCAATAGTATTTGTAATAATTTGCTATAACTTTAATTGGTAAATATGTGGAAATTAGTTCACTGGAACAGTAAAGTGGAAAATGTTACCAAAAACTGTGGTCGTGCATGTGCATGTGTGCGTGCATGTGTGTGTGTATGTCTCTGTGTGTGTGTATATCTGTGTTGCATGTGTGTACAGTATACAAATGCATGCGTTCATATGTCTGTCTATGCACAGACCAAAAGGTGGAGGGCGGCCTGATGGAGTTCCTGCTGTTTGGGGCGCTGATCTCCGCCGTGGACCCCGTGGCTGTGCTGGCTGTGTTTGAGGAGGTGCATGTGAACGAGACCCTCTTCATCATTGTGTTTGGGGAGTCGCTGCTCAACGATGCGGTCACAGTGGTGAGTCATCTCCCCACTAGGAGCCTGTTGACTGGCTGCATCAGCACTCGTGCAGAGCTGTTTTAGGAGCACTTCAGGGAGAGCCTGAAAGGTCATATAATGCTGAAGGAAGCCAGACCAGGAGGAGATTACCCTTTTCTCTCTTTTGCTAGCTTTTTCTGTCAATGAACAAGAAGTTTCCTGATATCTCTCATGTGGAAGGCTGACTAACAGTGCTTTTTTAAAACGCCTTAGTGGCCAACAGAGATGACTCATTTCTAATCTACAAAATTCTCAAGTGCTCTGTTTCAATGTCAGGTCATACTGGGAGTATTTACTGAGGAAATGAAGGGCAGCATAGTAATTTACTGATATTGCTCTAGCATGACTGTTGCTGTAGTAAGTGCTGAGCCCATCTGTAATATTGCTGCGTTTACCTCAGCCCAGACCCATCTCATATGCTCTCCCTGTAGATTCGGTCTTGACTAAAGACCAAATTAAAACCATGGTTAGAAGAATGTGGAGTGTCACTGCACATAACATATGAAAACACATTTGAGAGCTATTCACTTTGTTGATGCAGTGGTCAGCACAGAAACAGGCATGCACAAACACTCGAGCGCACACACACACACACACACACACACACTACATAGAACCACACTTCTGTATCCCTTACTTTCTCATTCTGTTATCCCTTATTCTGTAGCCTATACAGAAACAGGCACACACACAGCATTAGTGTTAGCGCTACCGTGCCACACGTGCTCAACCCTCCGCTAGTTGTGTGCATAGGCCCTAGCCAGCCTGACAAAGAGCTCCTTTCCATGACAACACATCCATATGCTAGCTCTCATTTGTACTTTGCTGGGCTAGAATTACCACTAATTTGGTAAAGACGTAGAATTGCAACTTGTGGACACGATGTGGTAAAAAGCTGTCAAATTCCAGTATTAGGGTTTCTTAGGGTGCAATGCAAGCACCACCCCTCTAACTGTTCCCCCATTAGAAATACTTGGATTAGAGCACATTAAGAGTTTGACCCATTTGGAAAGGCTTACGTCTGAGTGACCCCTGACATTCCTGGGCGCTGCCCACTGTACCTACTTCTGTGCTAATCTGATCAGAGTTAGCCTAGCAGTGTTTGGTTCTTTTGGTTCTCTTCTGGGACAGTTCTGCTGCATACCCAGAGCAGAGTCAGAGCCAGGTGTGCCCACAGACTACCTCACATCGAAACACTTCAAAAAGCATACTCCTGTACAGTTGTTATACAGAATAGTAACACTATACACTCTGTTTACATAAAAAGACTTTCTGATGCAAAGACTGAAGGTGAAGGTGAGGGAAAGTTCATGAATTTTGAGTTTGCACAGTGGCGTGGATCAGCGGAATAAGGGGGTAGGGGCCTCTAAGTTTTCCTGGCTCCATTTCTTACTCTCTTAAGCTCAAGGTCATTTCAAAGTAACAAAAGCTCCTTTCCTTGAATGCCCAGTTTATTTACATCAGTGCGTGTAAACAGAGAGAGCATTAGTTAGCCCCCTCATATACATGTTGCTCTTGTATTTATTTCTTGTATAACCGGATTTAACCGTAAGACCCCTCCCACCCCATGGCCCCCTGCTCTCGCTTGCAAGATTAGTGAGAAGTTAACAGTCACATTAAATGGATTTCTCTTTTTCTGAAACTGGTTCCCACCATGCCTGCTCAGCATTTTGGCACCATGTTAGTGACGGCTTCTGTGATATTACATGTGGTATTTCATTAGGGTTGCCACCTATGTCTGACAAAAAAATGGGACATTTCGGCAACCCAATCAACCTTTTTGCTTATAAGCAACGGTGTCAGTGTCCCGGGAGAATATTTCTCCCCACGGGACAGACCATTAAAAACTGGGACAATCAGGTAAAATTGGGACAGATGGCAACACTTTATTTCATACATTACACAGTGCTGCCAGGAAATAGTGAAATGTGATCTGCCTTCCTGCCGTAAATTTGATAAGCAAATGATGGGTGAGTTTTTGTTGCTTGCTTTGTGGTGCCAGTGATATCAAATGAAATAAAGCTCGTGAAGACTAGGCGGTACCTCCAATTTGTGAGTTTGAAGAAAAAGAACGAGTGATGGATTTGTCTGGGTGAATGCACAGCACTGTTATTGTGTGAAATGTATGACATTACAAAGGGATGAGCATAACATAGTCTCCCAGCTGTTGTTGGAAATAATAAAATGCTGACAGACGGTCTGCACGCTGCTAAATGCTCTGCAGCATTTCATCAAGCATTTAGAGCAGCGTATGTGAGCTCTGGCCTTGGCTCCAGCATGTGTCTATGCTGATGTGCTTTTTACCTCCACTCTCCTCTAGCTGTTCTTGTCAGAGCATTTGAGTGTGGGGGCTGGGTTTTATTACGCATGGGACCTTAACCGAGCAGCCATATGGTAGATGGAGACTAGGGAGCAAGAGAGCTTTTGGTTCCTCAGGCCTTAGGGCTCATTCACAACAAACACTCTCCGTATTCAGCGCGTGCCCGTTTTCTGTCCGTATTCGTTTAGAATGCAGGTTAACAAATTAGACTATTCACATCGCTAGCGTGATCTGCGCGTATTCTGTCCCTATACAAACATATTGTATACGGATACACGCTGTACACGCTCAACTCGGTGTGAATGAGCCCTTAGACAGAGCCTTACCCCCTGACCTGCCCCCCCAATGCCCACCCCTCTTCAAAGGACCTCAGCCAGTCAGTCAGTAGGAGGATGCCTGGTTCAGGACTCTTAATTAACCAGCATCTTCAGTGCACTGAAGGACCATTTTCAGGTCTGTCAGTCTTTGAAGCCACTGGGCGGATGAATCAGTGTGAGCAGTTAGAGGAATAATTGTAAAAGGAAGCTTTTAAAGCCAGGGAACAGGGCTCTGTGATAGAGTTCATTACCATGATGCCAGCATTTAGGCTTGCAGCACTGTGCACTCTGGATAAACAGGAAATGTAATTAGGATGTGCATGTTCCCAGAGTGATTCGTGAGGGCTTGTTAGGGCATGAGTATTTCTCATAATGCATTGTTGACACAAGAGAACCAAAGAATTGACTCTGAGAGGGTTTCATTAGCTTTTCCAAAATAAGGGCCCGCGTGACCTTTGGTTATCTAATTTTCAGGTGTTGTACAAAGTGTACATCTCGTTTGTGGAGGTGGGTCCTGGCAATGTTCAAACTGCGGACTATTTTAAAGGAGTGGGTGAGTGTAAACCATTTTAATTTAGAAACCTGAAAAAGAAAATAGACAAAACACAATGCTTTAATAATACACAGAATTCTTTACATTTCCCCATCATCCTCCAGAAAACTGTGTGCTTTTTTAGGTTGAGTTGCCATAGTATCTGTGTAGCATTCTGTAAGTAGGCCATACAATCTTACAAAATGGAGGCACTGTGCCATTTGGGCCTATTCATATGAATTCTGACTCATGCAACATAGTAAAAGAACATTTAAAAATAACCTGTGCAGATGTGCCCATTCCTCATTGCATTTATTTATTTTTCTGAACGCTCTCCTACCCTGTGCTCTGCCTCATATTTGTCTCTGTCGCTGCCTCTGCCAGCCTCGTTTTTCATCGTGAGCATCGGCGGGACGCTGGTGGGCCTGATCTTCGCTGTCATCCTGGCCTTCACCACGCGCTTTACCAAGAAAGTGCGCATCATTGAGCCTCTCTTTGTCTTCCTGCTGGTCTATCTGGCCTACCTGACCGCTGAGCTCTTCTCTCTGTCTGCCATCCTGTCGTGAGTAGAGCCTGCAGACTAGCCATTTTGAATAGCTCAGTAGGCACAACACTGTTAGGATTCGGCTGTGCTCTGCGATGTTACTATGTGTGCAGGTAAGTCAGACAAATGTAGAGGCAGTTGTGGTGTGAAATAACAGCAACACCTGGGCTGCTGCCAAAAGCAGGGAGAGAATACTACATTGATGCGCCCACGTCAGCTTTCAGCATTACAATTTATTGCATAATACCAGTCTTACAGTTCTTACCAATCATTTTCACACGTGTCTCGATACCATGTCTACTTTTTCAAAACTCTTAACACTTTTGCATAAACCATAGACCGTAGGAGCCAAACACTGTTCTTTTTCGCATTGCTTTGAAACAATTGCGTTCAATCACCACTTCAACCAAAATTCATTAGTACTTCTCTCAGTTGATGTTCACAACCAACAAAATGATGTGCAACTACAGCTAATTTTTGCAGACATTTGGATACTCTTATCAAAGCGGTTAATTTTAGGGTCAAAACCTAAAACAAATCAAAGACAATGTTACAAAACACAACATTTAGCATTTTGTCACACAACTGAAATAATGTAGTTGAGACAATCATCTTTTAGCCAATATAATTATTACAGTAATAATTAGCACTTCTATACTTCTTCTTCTTTATAGTATTTTGAATTGTTATAGTATAGCTTGTTACCAGGTATACAAAGAGATTACATTTGCTACATTACCATGTAAAAAGTTGAAATTGCTGTGTGTTCCATTACCAGTATGTACTGTAAGTCATTGCTTATCCAAAATACAGCAGCACCATAGATCAGCATTACAGTAGGTAGGACCACAACCAACTTCTACAGACAACAACTATCTTTACATACATTTGCATGGATTTCCTTTTGTAGTATGGCATACTGTACTTTCAGGAACTCTAAGTGATGCAGGTAATGGGAGCTGACCTTTTCTGCTGTGGAACACAATGTAATATATGTAAGCACAGGGTGAAGGTAACACATGTTACAGTTCATCCTGGTGTGTTTCTGGATTTGTTTTCTTTTTCCATGATTGTGCATATTTGATTGATACAATTTATCTTTAGGTTTGAAATATATACTGCAGTTATAGAATTCTGGAAAATTAGAAAATATATAAAAACCACTGAAAACCACTTGTTTTTTGTGATTAGTTTCAGTATTTTCTAATATGTATAGTGCTTTACCCAGGTACAAAGAATCATCCGTTTGTCCACTGTACAGGCCTATACACTAATGCAGCTATTGTCAAAGGTGCATAAATACATTAAAAAATGTCACTTACATAGTTTGATACAGTGTGTATTTACATTGCATATCAGTACAATGTGACAAACTGTAGAACAAAGGCTAGATTTTAAGTGATTTGTTTCAAGTTGTTTAGCTTATTGGACATTGACCGCTATTGTCGTCTTGCCAATGGCAGCATGTGTTATAGTTACAGCAGCAGTAGTAATTTTGGGTGATGTGTGAAGAGTTTTGGTAGCTGTAGTGAATTTTGCAGCAAATGTCTTTTCATATCTCCTTCCTTTTCCAATACATTGTAATGACCCTTCTTTAAAGTTTATCTCAAGAAGAAGGAGGCTGCATACTAGAGAAGAAGTAAGCTTTGTCACCGTGAGCAAAGCTGGAAAACTAAACTGTAGGCAGAAAGAGTGACTCATATCTGTGATAAAGGAAAAGTCAAGGTGAGGAGCCATGAAAGAGTTTTTGGCAGAGAATAGAGTAGAGGGATACAGATACAGAAGTGTGTCTCCATGTGGTGTGTGTGTGTGTGTGTGTGTGTGTGTGTGTGTGTGTGTGTGTGTGTGTGTGTGTGTGTGTGTGTAGGGACACACAGCAAAGACACAGTGGCATAACTCCTGACTTCCTCTGTGCAGTGACATTGATAAGGTGGCCATAAATCTCCATGGCTACACCCTGATTAGCAGACATGTAGTCTCACAACCAGGCCATGAGTCAACACTGCTCATCACTGCTAATGTGCAGGAGTGGTGTGCCTGACTGGATGCCAGCACACCACAAATCAGGGTAACGGTGACGGTTGGATATGTGGCATTTGGAAGACTTCACACTAACTCAAACAGGGTATCAGTGGGCTAGCACTGCTGCAGTCAGATTAGGTGATTAGGATATGAAATGGTATTTCAGATGTTGTGCATGTGTGCGTATGTGTGTGGGTACGCTGGCTGTTGGTACGATGTCTGTGGGTAAAAGTGTGTGTGTGTGTGTGTGTGTGTGTGTGTGGGCGTGCGTGTGCGTGCGTGCCTGTATGTGTGTACTGTCTATGGGTAAATGCGTGTCTTAAGTGTGTGTGCGTGTGTGTGTGTGTGTGTGTGTGTGTGTGTGTGCAGCCGTCAATAACGCAGCAGTGTTCAATAAAATCTTTAATGAATCAATATGGCAGCAGTGACCATTAAGAGCATCTGAACAGTGTGTGATAAATTGCTCCCATGTCAGCATGGGGGAGGCTGAGGGCCAGCACAGCTGCCATGACATGTAATTTAGCTATGTGCTTTAAATATCCACTCTACTGGACTACTTTCTCAACTATTGCGGAATTGTTGTACCTGCATTGTGTTTACATGTGTTGGTTTTTTTTTCAAATGCAAAAAATTAAGAGACATTTTTTTATGAGAGAAGAAAATTAGGAATTATACATTTCAGGACAATAAACCTTTTGAATCAATCATACATTATAGCACAAAGACCCATTTTCACTCACATAGGCATAATGTACTGTTATTTATAGAATAAAACTGCATGAATAGACAAAGATAAAAGACTTCTCGCTTGCTTCTGTATTGCCTCTAAGTCTATTACCCCCTATAGGCGAGTCTAAGACCAAAGTAGCCAATTAGGTTCCTTGGGTATGTCACATTACCTAATATGATTGATCGTGCTGAAATTAGATTCTTTAACTAAAAGAGTAGTGTATTTAAAAGGTAAACGATTTCCAATGTGTAGTAGAGACATAGCTAAGATGGAGACATGTGAAGGTCAGATGGTCTGAGGATTAATTAGCTTGGCTTATTGCTGTGAAGATGATTGGAGAAGAGAAGATAGATAGATAGATAGATAGATAGCCTTTATTGTCCCCAGGGGGAAATTTGTTTTCACCGCTGTCACAAGACTTGTCACAGCCAACATAACATTGATGACAGCAGACAACATATAACACCATGAAAACACAACATTTGTAACAGACATCGTATGTGCTTCCAGGAGGGCCAATGCAGGGTTATTGTGGGAGGTTGTTCAATGCAGTAATGGCAGATGGGACAAAGCTTTTGTTAAAACGCGCCCGTCTCCAACTTAGTGTCCTGTACCTGTGTCCAGACGGAAGGAGTGTGAAGTGTGAGTGAAGTGGGTGGGTGTGATCTCTGGTGATTGAATGTGCAAGGCGTGTGACTGCTTTGAGGTTGAGATCAGTGAGATTGGGTGTGGGGTGATGAATGATTTTGGATGCGGTGTGTGTGATTTTAGTGAGTTTGTTTCTGTTGCTGGTGGAGAGCATGTTGTAGAAGCAGGGTGAGCAGTACAGTAGAATGGTTTGGATGATGCTGGAGTACAGAAGAGACAGGAGGTGGGGGGCAACAGAGAGGGCACGAAGGACAACAGAAGGACAAGAGGAAGACAATGTCACAGGCGCCCCCTTCTGGTCACAGAATATGTCTGAATTTAATTATAGGTCTTGGTGACCATGTTCTATTGTGCTGACAGGATGTGGCGTGGGTGTGTTGGAAGGGCCGTATTGTTAGCTTTTGCAAATATGGGATTATACTGTGCGATAAGACATTATCACCTGCAAAGCTCAATGGGGACATGGAATGAAAATCAACCCTGTCAACAAAGGGCACTGATTTAGGCGCCATGAAAAGACAGTCAAGCAGACGGACAGTTAAACAGCAAAAAAAAAAAAAAAAAATACAGCATCAACATAAGACGCCAGATGTTGGATAAATTCTGTGATGTGTACATATTTTGCCACAAACATTTAGTGTGTGCTTTAATCACTGTCTGCCAGCTATTCCACATTATGGCCCAAGTCATTATTTCAGTCTCAGAAATGGAACGGCAATTATAGCAACATTAGTCTGGCTGGTATTAAATTGCTCTGATTAAAAATGCTGTCTGGAAAATGCAGACTGTTATTATCATAAATTAAGAGATTAATCAAACGTGATGGTATGAATGTGTTTGCATGCGTGCTTTTCAGGTTGTTTGTTGCTGTTTTTGTGTGTGTGTGTGTGTGTGTGTGTGTGTTTGTGTGTACAGACACACCCCAACATACAGATTAATTTAGTTTAACATTTAACATAAGAATTAACCTCTGTTCTTGTCCTCACCCTGCCAGGCTGACGTTCTGTGGCATTGGCTGCAATAAGTATGTGGAGGCAAATATATCTCAGAAGTCCAGGACTACTGTCAAGTACACCATGAAGACCCTGGCCAGCATTGCAGAGACCATCATCTTCATCTTCCTCGGGATTTCTGCGGTGGATATGTCCAAGTGGGCCTGGGACACCGGCCTGGTCTCCTGCACTCTCATCTTCATCTTCGTGTTCAGAGCCATGGGTAATAGCACAGTCGCTCTGTTTGTTCAGGATGCAGGATGAAGTATAGATAGTTTATGAACTATTTGTTTGTTTGTTTTTTTGTTTTTTTCAAAATGAAATTCAACATTTTGTAGTTTATCATCACTGTCTGTCAAATGTAGTGAAAATCTTACTAGAACATTTCTTTATATGTTGGAAAAAACATTTCAGAATTGAACAACATTCATAATTGAAAATGGCAATGCAAAAAATATGGCAGTATCAGCATGTTGAGTGTAATGACATAGAGAAGGAAGCTGTTCTTGAATCTGATATGGTCTATTTAGACAGCTCTGAGCTGTTAATCATTAAATTTATATGTCTTACAGTTATGATTATAGTGTTTGATGTGTCAGATCATGAGATGCATTCTCTATTTGTCACATGGAAGGGGTTGTGGGCCAAACATGGTTCCTGAACTGGTTCCGATTGGTTCCCCTGGACAAGATTGACCAGGTGGTGATGTCATACGGTGGCCTGAGAGGGGCAGTTGCCTTCGCCCTGGTGGTCCTTCTGGATGGAAATCATGTGAAGGCCAAGGACTACTTTGTTGCTACAACTATAGTTGTGGTTTTCTTCACAGTCATGTGTCAGGTGAGAATATTGTGTAGGTTTTGTGCCAAATGTTCTTAAAAAACACACTGCTGGGAATGGATATCAAAATCCATTCGTCTCAGCAAAATACATGTGGCATCTCCACAGTATGTAATCTAATACAACAAAAGGTATGATTGCTATCACTGCTCCATCTTCCTTTCAATGTGTTAACTGGTTGGTTAGCATTCCAATGAATTCACCACTATAAATGTCAGACTCTAGATACCTTCATCTATCTGCTGTGTGTTCAAGCCTCGGTTCCCCTTAGGCTCTCTCTCTATCTCTCTCTCTTTATCTCTCTCTCTGTTTATCGCTCTTTCTCTCTCTCTCTCTCTTTCTCTCTCTCTCTTTATCTCTCACTCTGTTTATCACTTTCTTTCTCTCTCTCTGTCCCTCTCTCTGTCTCTGTCTTTTTTTCTCTCTCTCTCTCTCTCTCTCTCTCTCTCTCTCACTCACTCTCTATCTCTCTCTCTCTCCCAGACTCCTTTTCTCTCTGTCCCTCCTTCATTTCCCCCGTCATACCTTTGCAGGGGGGTAATTTATCTGTCTAGGCTAAAATTTACCTCTGGCCAGTGTTAAGTTGTCGTTATTACAAATGCTGCTCGGAAAATCTAGACTGTAATTATTTACAGTTCTTCTCAATTGTTAAAGCACAAATACCTACTGGTTGAACAACTTTCTAAATTGCTTGAGCAATTTCTCAAAATTCTTCACTCTTTTGTCAATACCTTAAAAGGAGTACTTCCACGAAAAACTGTTTAGTACTTGCTCTTTTGAAATATGACAGGTCACCACGAGTTGCATATGCATGCTGCATGTGAAAATGTTCTTCTAACCCGATTGCCTCCATTAGTCAGTGAAAGAAAGCAGGTGGAAAAACGAGTGAATAAGAAAAAGGCCAACAAAGTGACGTAGGTTTGTAAATTAGAAAAAGCTATGCCACAGTTTTTGATTACTGGAGAAGTTTTGTTGCAGCACACATTCACTTAGCGAAGTATAGGTAAGTATATGTGTTTGTGTAGAACGTTTAGATCTTCTATTTGGTTCGCTATGACCGAATGGGCTTCAAATGATTGTAGCCTGTGACTAGCATAGCCGAGAACCTGTCATTCTCCTTGCTCCATCTCCTCCAGCAAACTAGAACAGCCTGAAGCAGAAGCACTAAAGCATTTCTTTCACCAAAAGGCCATTCATTAATACTAGAGACCACTGCAAAAGAGAAACATGATGGAAGTACACCTTTAAACAATTTTCACATAGTAGAACACAATTTGCAAAACTCCCTGACTCCTCTTAGCACAACTGTAAACACATTCTCATTCTTAAAACACATTTTGCATTATTTAACACGTGATTCAAAATGGTAAACCTTCTTTTCAACATTTAATCACAAATAAAGCACACATGCCACAAGTTAAGCACAACAAGTCAGAATTGGTTGCACCTCATGTCAAATGAGTGAACACCATCAATAGAAGTCATTTGGGAGCGCAAACAGGTTGTTGGAGATTGCAGCTTCAAAGTGGATGAGTGAGTGAGAGAGAGGGAGAGAAAGAGAGAGAGAGAGAGAGAGGGAGAGAAAGAGAGAGAGAGTATATGTGTGTTTAGATGTGTATGTGTGTGTGTGTGTGTGTGTGTGTGTGTGTTGTGTGATAGCCCCTGTCTGTCCTCATCTTTCCCATCATTAGGTTGCAGCAGGTGCCTAGCTGAGAGGCCACAGGTCCACTGGCACATATACTGAAATGAGTTTTCTTGCAAGGGCCCTTCCACAGCACTCACCCCTCTGTCACAGGAAACAGATAGCGACCGTGATGTTTCCCCACAGTGAAGATTGGTCTCAGCTTTGGACAAAAACAGCATTTATTATTAGCTAGCCATTGTTAGCACTGGTGTTATGCACCTCAATGCACTGCTGTCTGTGTAATTTACCTCAGTGATACTTTTAAACCCAAGACCAGAGTGCTACATAATGCCAAGCATGACAGAAATGACAATGCATATTATTGCTTTACAACCTATAACAGCCAAGTTATGATCTTGTTATTACTGTTCGTTCATGAACATTAGAACATGTTTTCACATTAGAAATGGCAGATTTTAATTATTTTTCGGTTTCCACCTTGTAGGGATTGACTATTAAGCCTCTGGTGGGGTGGCTGAAAGTTCCTCGAGGCTCGAAGAGGAAGCCGACCATCAATGAGGAGATCCATGAGCGAGTGAGTACTGTCTGATTATGTCTTACGTCATCCACACCCAGCACCAGCTATGAGATATAGTTATGCAGCTGTTCGCCCTGTTTATCTATCAGTAAAGCAAGTTGTGTCTGTCAGTGTGTGTGTCTGTGTCAAACCTTCATGAAATACATGGCGAACGACTGACATATTGTTACATCAGCAACTACAGTTGCATTGTAGTTGCACTGTAGTTGCTAGTGGCAGGTGTGTACCAGAGCTGATAAAATAAAGAGCAAAGCACTTTGAATTTCCTCCTTCAAAGAAAAGAACGAGTGCACACACAAAGAAATCAAGTGCGTTCTATGTTTGAATGAGAGCGAGAGTGAGAGAAAGGGAGAATTACAGCACTGTGGCAGTGTTAGCCTACACTGATATCCTATTTCAGTTAGCATGAAGTCTCCCAAATGACACATTTTTAACCCTCACTGTTACCCTGATTTCTGGTGTGCTGGCATCCAGTCACGCACACTCCTGCACATTAGCAGTGATGAGCAGTGTTGACTCATGGCCTGGTTGTGAGACTACATGCCTGCTAATCAGGGTGTAGCCATGGAGATTTATGGCCACCTTATCAATGTCACTGCACAGAGGAAGTCATTAGTGTCACACAGCCTGTTCTTAGTCTGTAATGATAAAGGCAGTCAGGAGTTTATGCCATTGTGTCTTTGCTGTGTGTAACTACACACACACACACACACACACATACACACATATGCACACACACACACACACATGCACACACACACATGCACACACACACACACACACACACACACACACATACACACACACGCGCGCGCACGCACACACACACACACACACACACACACACACACACACACACACACACACGCACACACACACACACACATTCATTGAGCCTTGAGCCAGCAATCAACGCTTGCCTTATCACTTCAGCTTGTACAAGTGTTTCTGGCAAAATTAAATCATTATGAGTCAAACCCTAATACCTGGTGAAATATGTGCTTGATAAGTTGATTTGTGTAACTTGTTCAAAGTTCAAACATTAATTCTCAACTTTTTGCCCCCGGGTATTTTTTGTTTAAAAGCCTTTTAGTTGCAAATGACAAACCACTGGCAAGTTCACTATTTAATCGTTTATGTAGTTTGCAAAATTATGCGTATTCCAGCTTATGTGTGTTTGTTGGTGCACATACATGTATGTTTTGAAGCCCTTCCAATTGCAAAGGTAACTATAAATACTGTTATAAGTTCACCATGATCCCTTATTTCATTTGCAGACTGTGTGTTTGTTGGTGTGTACATGTGAGTGTGCATGCACATGTTTATGTTTGTCTGTGTGTGTGTGTGTGTGTGTGTGTGTGTGTGTGTGTGTGTCTGTGTGTGTATGTGTGTGTGTGTGTCTGTGTGTGTGTGTGTGTGGGTATGTGTGTGTGTGTCTGTGTGTGTGTGTGTGTGTGTGTGTGTGTGTGTGTGTGTGTGTTTTGATGGGATTTATGTGTGCGTACGTGCATACAGCTGCGTGCCTTTGAGGTGATGACCTTGCTGCTACTGTGTTACACTACTGTGTATTCAAGCCCCTGCACCAGCAACTGAAGGAGGTGCAACAGCAAGAGAGACAGACAGACAGACAGACAGACAGACAGACAGACAGACAGACAGAAAGACAGAGATGGAGAGATGGAAAAGAGATAGAGTCTGTCCCTCCTAAATCAGTCAGATCAGATCCCTTCCCAGCCAGTGTCCACTCTGCTCAGTCTGGTTCCTGGAACCTCCTAGAACAGAGGGAGGGTCACACTCAACTCAACTCTACTTAGCTGCTTGCTTTGTGAATTACTTTACACTGTAGTATACACACAGCCAGTTTACTGTCTCGTCATACCATGCATATCCACACTTTACGAACATTTACGAAGACAATGTGACCTAGCCTATCGTTGTCACTATGAGGACTCTGCATGTGTCACTCGTATGTGATTCTGTGGTTTATTGATCCCTTTGGTTTCACACAAATATATCACCACACATACCAAAACAAATGTGTATAAAAGGTAGTCATTTTGGTAACATGGAAATGTTCAGTAGGCGTCAGCTGTTGGTGCCAAAAATGAGAGGTGAGACTTGTGGAGATCAGCGAACTGTAACTCATCCTCTTCTCTTTAGGCATTCGACCACATCATGGCTGCAGTGGAGGACATCGCCGGTCTCAACGGGTACCACCACTGGAGAGACAAGTAATTTTCTTAAACCTGCTCCCTGGACTGTTTCCAAAATAGAACTCCAGAAGGAGGATTAGCTAAATTTAGTTTGAGAACTGTGGCTCAAATTGTAATCAGTGCCAGCTTTGTCTGTCTTCAAAAACTTGCGATCAATATAGTATTTGTTTTTTTCTTCTGTATAGGTGGGAGCAATTTGACAAGAAATACCTGAGCAAGTTTCTGATGCGCAAGTCTGTGTATCGCAAGAGTGAGCTGTGGGAGGCCTATCAGAAGATTAACATTAGGGATGCTATCAATGTTATTGATCAGGTAAGTTTACTGGCTCTCTAGGAAACCCTGCCTGAGGGCACCACTGCTCGAATTGCTTTTCTGGTCCACTTGACAAATGGTTTTAACAGATTCCCAATTTTCATTATAGCAAGAGTTGAACTGCTGTTTACTTTTAATCATCTGGTGTGTTTCTTGAGCACATTTAATCTCCTCTCTCATGTTATCAACAATGTGATGTCTGGCCACAAGATGGCGCTGCACTTCAACATGTCAGTCTTCTGATTTTTTTTAAAGAGCTTATTCATATTTCTCTATGGGTTGCTAAATACCTACCTTTGGTTATTATTATTTCATACGCAAAGTACTGTTTTTGTTTTGAGCCTTCTTTTGAGATTCATGCCTACACCTCCCCAGCCATTCAACAAAAAAACAGACATTTTACTGAAACCCTTTTTGTTAATGGGTGCAGAGATGACGGTGTAAAACACAGGTAGGTAGGTGCAGAGAGGAAGAGAGATAGAGTTAAGGGAAGCAACATAAAGAAAAGTGTGTGTGTGTGTGTGTGTGTGTGTGTGTGTGTATGTGTGTGTGTGTGTGTGTGTGAATGTGTGTGAGACAGAGAGCGTGAGTGTGAGGTTCTGGGGAGTGTTCTTTAGTCCAGCGGTCGTCAGAAATGGGAATAATTCTCTCCTTTGTCTCCATGGCCGACGCCAAACTGCCGGCGCTGGCTCCCTGCAGGCATCTGATACCTGATTGTTGCCACATCAAAGATAGTCATCTGTGGTGGTGACATCACAGCGGCACTGGAAGAAGGCCCCAGCAGGGTGGTGCCAGCAGGAGCAGTCGGCCTCCTTACAAATCCACACGGAGAACTGAATTACATTAGAGCGCTTAAAAAAGAAAAAAAAAGTGAATAGCAAGCTGCAGGAATAGCCCTCCAAAGCAATGTCTATCTCAACATTCTGTATATCTATATTTAACCGCATATCTTTTTATACGTCATAATATTAATGTATAGATAAAAGGAGTTTTTATTGTGTGTGTGTCTGTGTGTGTGTGTGTGCATGATAGTGCAAATCTGTTTGCATGTGTTTGCATTGCTTTCTAGATTAGTTGTTTCTGTGTGTGTGGGTGTGTGTTTGGGTGTGTGTGTGTGTGTGTTTGTGTGTGTGTAATAGAGAGAGAGAGAATGTGTGGTGTCTATCTATCTATCTATCTATCTATCTATCTATCTATCTATCTATCTATCTATCTATCTATCTATCTATCTATCTATCTATCTATCTATCTATCTATCTATCTATCTATCTATCTATCTATCTGATTCCTAGTGAGGTGTCAGGGCTGGATGCCAAAGCTACTCCTCTGTCAGGGAGGATGTGATTATATTACATGTCAACATGGGGATCCCCTAAGCTGCTGCGCTGGGCTGTTGAGTGGAGGCTGCATAATGAAAAAGTGCCTGACTGACAGGGCAGTGGGCAGTGAGAGGTGGAGGGCGGACTCGTGGGCCGGAGCAGTGATGTCTCCAGCCCGGGATCAGACTTGTGTTGAAAGCGCTGATATGAAACTACAGAGAGAAGGAGGCCTCATGAAGGAAGATGTGGAGATTGTGAGGATTTGGTCTGTTATATACGGTCCAACCTGTCTTCCCTGAAACGTATTCTGTACGTCGTGCATGGCTAGAGCGTCTTCGATAGTCTTTTTTGTCTCTTTACAACCTCTGCTGACCTCCCTTTATCGTCACGATAATCCACTTATTATTGTTCTATTCCTCAGTAATAACATAATTGCTTAATTATTTGTGTTGTCCAGTCCTGGATAATACTATAACATTTGTCATGGCAAGAGTTGTTCCCAGAAGACTCAGGGTACATGACATACACGATCTTATCTGCCTGTGTTATACCCTTTATTTTTACTGTAATGTGCGCAAACTAGCTCAGGCCACAGGAACACAAACAAGGTGGGATCCGACCGCCGTGTGGCCGGGCCTGTGTGAATGTGATGGTGGGAATACCGAAAAGGGGTCGGCTGCGCCAACTCTCATGCCACGGCACTTTTCTCTCTCTCTCTCTCTCTCTCTCTCTCTCTCTCTCTCTCTATGCCTACAGTCGGCCAATACAACAAAAAAAGTCATTTCCTCTGTCCTTGGGTTTTATACATCTCAGCTTCCTGAGCTGAGTCAGACTGTTAATTTTAGTACAAATATAATGAGCTAAAAAAGACCTTTCGCTCACTTCTAGGCCACCCATTGCACTGGCAAATGGGGAAAAAAGTTGTTACAGTTAAAAGAGTACAAGGGGAAAATTATGCTATACATTAATTTTAAAGCGACTCTGTTTTTAAGAAAAACCACTCAATCCAGATCAGCTGTCTGTAAAAGCAAAGCACCCATAATGAATAATTTAAATATGGAGCACTAAGACTTCCTAGCCATAGACTGTGTCTGTGGCTATGAATGCTGTTTAGATTTAACCACTTTTTTTTCATCTGTTGAACATTTATGCATGGTGCTGTTCAGAAATGTCCAATGACCATTCTCGTCTGTGCAACCACAGGATATAGCAGGAAAGCCTAGAGGAATAGGCAGTGGTAGAAATCACCATACTTACAATGTCAGGAGTCATTACCGAAGCACATTGCAGAGATTTGAGGTGAACAAACCTCAGATGTATGGCCAGTGCCCACGTCAATCATCAGCGGGGGGGCTGTTTTTTGTCTCCGACATGTCGTCTACACGAACCACAGAGGGCCCAGCGGGACGTGGTGCGAGTGCTGGTGTGTGAGGCTGTCGTCCGCGCCGGACGCGTAGGAGGGCCCAGATGACATCCATTTAGTTTTTCCTCTGGGCCTTTTTTTAAGAGCACATATTCCACACATACATCTAGGCTACATACGCTATCTCTTTTTCTCTCTCCCTCTTTCTTTTTGCTCTGTCCTGCAGGGAGGTAATGTGCTGACGTCTGCTAGACTTTCTCTGCCATCCATGGCAAGTAGAACGTCCTTCCCTGAAGCCACCAATGTCACAAACTACCTGTGAGTATAACATGCGTTTCTTTTCCCCACATAGTGCAGTTATGTCATTGTGAGAATAGCATTGTGTTAATGCAACACACATACAATATACTATACACGTTATTTTCCCAAAGGGTCATTTGTCTTATTTGCTGCACACGTAGTGCTCCAGACATTAGAAACAGATAATAGACAATGTCAAATACATAACACATAGCAGACTGTGATATCACACACAAAAAAAAAAACAAGAAAAAAAATTGTGCTTTTATGTAACATGTTGTTGAGATGTTCCTCCTTCCCTTGTGGTCCTCAGGCGTGAGAATGGCAGCGGTGTCTGTCTGGACCTACAGGTAATAGACACGGTGCCAAGCGGCAAAGTGGAGGAGGAGACCGAGACTCATCATGTTCTGGCTGGCAACCTCTACAAGCCACGCAGACGAGTATGACTCATTGATTCATGCCTAACCACTCATTTATTTTCCTTTGGACACCCTGCCAAATGCTAATAAATTAAAGCCATAACCATCCAACAGCCACATTCAGACTCAGTGAAGTACAGTATATAACTGTTTCCTCAAGACTTCAAGACTTAAAATGAGGACGAAAAATAAGGACATACATAGACAACTAATGCTTGACTTAAAATTTGCTAAGTCTGTCCCAGTAGGATTTCAAGTTCAGCTAAAGAAAACCATAGTTTTGCGGCAAGTGAATTTCACTGATTCTTGCAATTGTTAGTACTGTGCAGGCTTGTAATGATGCAAACGGTAGACATAACAGTAGTTTCCTCTCTCTGGTGTGGCAGCATGTAACCGAAAATAATGGTGGAAGGAAAGATATACAGTACATATGGTCACTGACTGTAGAGCTGCATCTGGAAGAGGCTTGTGTGGGGTCATATTTCCATTCTGCTTATCTGGCCCACAGTACCACCAGTCCCATTACAGTCGCCACTTCATGACCATGGGCGACCAGGAGCGGCAGGACAGAGAGGTCTTCGAGAGGAACATGCGCAACCGCCTGGAATCCTTCAAGTCCACTCGCTACAAACGCCACAAGAAGGACCGCAGCCAGAAAAAGGTCTTTTTTTTATTATTCAGATCAGTGCACAGATAGACATATAGGACAAACCTACATGGTGTGTGACAGATACATGCTTACACTTGTTTTTTTTCATAGGTTAGTGCAAAGTGGGACAGTAAGTAAGATGGGTTTGGGTAATCATATTTGAGCCAGCTGCACCACAGCACCCCTGATTGGTTTACACTTTCCAAAGAGCACTATTTATTAAATTTCATACTCTAACTCAAGCAGGAGAAAGCAAGATGTAGGGAGAGCGGAAGTGTTGTAAGGGATCTCTCCTGATGTGTGCAAAGGTCACACTCATAAGGACATCAGCAGTCATGCCAGCAGAGGAGAAGGCTTATCATGACTGATGGGCTTTTTCACAGGATGTTCTTGGTGGGTCCCAGTGGCAAAGATTACTGATAAACATACTCTCCCCATCTCCTCCCTGTCTTGCCCAAGAAGGCACATGCCCCTGCCTGCCTCGTGACTCAAGGAGAGAGTATCATGTTATGGATTTTTTCCCCCTCTCCTTGTCTTTCTCTCATCACTTCATAGCAGGCACTCTGTTGTGTAAGAGAACAAGCATTGTAATTTACTCAGCACACACACACACACACACACACACACACACACATGCACAAACAGAATCAACAACAGGAGTGTGGGAGTAGAGAACATGTTGGCGTGCTTATGAATCTTGATGTGCCCCCACCCCATTTTCTCGTAAAAAAAAAAAAAGCCTGTCATGCTTCTCCTTAACAGCGAAGAGGTTCAGACGTGAAGGAGAGAGACCTGGAGCCTAATGACAAACCCAGACGCAATGTCAGCTGGCAGGACAAAG
Source organism: Coilia nasus (assembly GCA_027475355.1). Classification (NCBI taxonomy): domain Eukaryota; kingdom Metazoa; phylum Chordata; class Actinopteri; order Clupeiformes; family Engraulidae; genus Coilia; species Coilia nasus. Next base: position 28,941,132 of record CM050207.1, read on the forward strand.
GTATGATGTTTTATTGCAGGAGGGAGGGCTGTCGAGAAGTTCATTGACTCCTTTCCTCTCCAAACCAAACCTTCCTATGTTTACATTCTGCGGGCGTGTGTTCCTGAAGACCATTTTATATTACAGAGAAGACACTCAAGCCTGGAAAATTACTTTGGCTGTGATATGTATAGTGTAGTGGAAATGGATTATAACCCCTGGGTCAATGTGTGTGTTTATTTAGTCTTGTACAGTATTAACAAAGGGTAAGTTCTGAAAAAACAGCAAAGTCTCTATTTTTAGCACTCAGATGTTATTTGAAATTAATGTTATTATAAACATATGCAGTTTAAGTAACATTTTAGAACTTTTAAATGTTTTACATATATTGTGAAAAGTGTTTTGCCACAACACTTACATAAGTTTAGTGAATGGACATCCCTTTTTCTCCTTCCAAACATACTTTTTTAATAGCCTGTGACCTGAACCTCCTGCTGCAGTGCTGTAGTGGGGCACGCATGCATATGATGCACATATTCCTCATTTTCTTCAATGTGTCCTTCACGCAGACCCAGTGGCTGTGCCCATTGAGCAAGAGGAGAGCAAAGGTGATCAGTCTGAACCTGAGAAAGAAGAAGATGTGGGGATCACTTTTGTGGTGCGCAAGGCCCCTGACACTCCAAAGGAGAGACCCAAATCAGGTGAGCAATCAAGCAGGCGAGTCTCTTTTCCATTAATGGTAAATGAAGATTTAAATGTAATGACATGTGGCACATTCATTCACTATAATCACACTATATTAATCACGGAATGTCGTTTTAGTTCCATCTGCCATGGAGGTTTGTCAGAGCCCGTCCGCTGCCCCTCCGTCTCCTACCTGTGCCGAAAAGAACCTCCCATGGAAGGGCGGGGTCGGCATCTTACCTGTCTGTGTCTCCATGGAGGCCACCAAGATCATCCCCATAGACCTCCAGCAGTCCTGGAACCAGAGCATCTCCTCCCTGGAGAGCCTGGCCTCCCCGCCGGTCCTTGCTGAGCCCCAGCACCCACGCGTAAGCGCCCTTGCTGGGAGGCTGGGAGGTCCGGTGCGCCCGCTGTCCGCCGTGATTCCCTCAACAGGGATTGGTGCTGGTGAGAGCTCCACTGCGGCTCCCGCCAGAGCCTCGGGCGAGTTCTGCTTCCCGGGAAGAGAGGAAGAGAATGAGAGCTCCCTCTCTCAGCAGCAGCAGGAAATGCAGCCGCTCATGTCCTCCACACGCCCGCCCCCTCCAGCACCACCTCCATCCGCACAGGGTGCGGCCCGCAGGAGGAACCCCTGTGTGTATCTGAGGAACCTGGTGACAACACCACCAGGCAATGAGCCTTACAGTAGAGGGCCAACACAGCTGTAAAGGCCAGAACAGCACCATCCATACGTCCATACCCCATACCCTATATGTTCTCTTACCACCACTCATTTGATGTATTCTGTCACTCAGTGGAGAGGGCATTCTTTATAGCCTAGGTGGGCCACTAACAACAAATGTACACTGTATTTTGTATATAAATAATAATTTGTTGGAGATATGATGATGTGTTTTTTAAAACCAGGGTACGGCTGAATGTGAAAGAGCTATGTTTGAGTACAGCTTAAAACATCTGTTAGTTTTACAATGTTTTACAAATACGCTAGACGGTATCCAGTAAAATTGTAGTATGGACAGGGCAGTTTTCCCATCATGGTAAACTTTCCATGATTTCAGACAGTGCCCTTTTCCATAATACTTGGAGGTGTAATGTCAGTCCTTGTCAGCATGTACGATTACTGAAAAAGTGTCTAGACCCTATTAAGCATATCCTTAGGGTGTGCTGATTAAACAATGGCTTAATTTACACCATCCTTCCCCTGCAGAGAAATAGGACAAAAGTGACGCTGGCATTGACTCCAGGAACTAAATGGCAGTGCTTAACTGCTTAACTTTATTCTGGATATTGGCTTGCCCATCCAAAACAAAACAAAAGCGAAAGGCTGCGAGGACTCAGCCCATCCAGCCCTCACTGTGAAGCCCAATTTCTTCTTTGTGAAGGCACAGGCGAGACCTTTTCCTTTGCCCACAGATTGAGAGGAACCAGGGACACCACGTGACTTGTGCTTTGGGGGTAGCCACAGTGGGCCTTCCAGCTCTCTGGAGGCACAAAGCTAGCCAGCGCAGTGAAGCCTTACAACCCACTCACTTGCAAAACTGTGGTGATAAATCTTTATGATATGAATTGAAAGCAGACAGTATTACCAAAGCTGCACAACCACTCAGAGTCAGGTCAGAATGCTGACATCGTAGTTATGCTGAGGTGGTGTCTGTTTTCCTCATCTCTCACAGTTATGACACACTCTGGATTAATCAATTACTCTCTCTAAATAACAAGAAAGTTGCACTTTCAATCTAATCAGCTTGTGCTTTGGTCATCCATTTTGTTTCAAATGTGTTAAGCACAGAATTATTTTAAAATTAACAATATTTATTTTGCTTTGCTGCTTTTTTCCCTCCTGCTTTGTGCTTGCTGGGGAAGGTTATTTTTGCACAGCTGAAACAAAATTTTCAAAAAATGACAAAGAATTGTTTAAATGACCAAAGTGAAGGTGGAAAACAAATTAAATGTGTCTCGTGTGCCATTTCTCACTGCCTATTAGATTGTCTTCGTCTCTGTGTATGTAGAAGGTGATAGATGATGTCCTGACCTTTGTAATTTAGCTTTTGGGGGCGGACCAATGTGTATGCCCTTGTGCCTATAATCTGTATGCATTTTAAGGTCAACCAATCGAATAGACATGTTTTCAGTTTTGATGTGATGTGTCTGTTGTTAGAGGTGCTCTATACCCCTTTAAGCACACATTAGCACCAATGCATTTTTTTCTTCCAAAATTCATGTAAAGCTCCATTTTGAAGTCCTGCTAAATTCAGTTGTATTTACTGGGCAAAATGGTGTGAAAGGAATATTGACATGAAAGAAAAAAAGTAGATTTTTTGTTATATGTGTGAATAAACCCTTTACTAATGTTCACCCAATGGTTTGAATCACCCCTCCCTTCTGATAAACAGAGTGAATCAGAGTCAGAGTGAATTATACCACATTTAGATGGTTTTACCATTTTTACATTTTTGAAGGTTTTCAATTCAATGTCACTGCATTTGTGGAACCTTTTACACCCCAGTTCTTGCCTTTATACTGTGAGTAAATATCCCTATATTCACTATAAGAGCCTTTCGGCTTAGCCATATTCCGCATCACTTAAGTATGCCAACAAAGCTGCATAATCTCTGTTGAGCATGTGAGAATGAGTGGTGCTGGGCTTTTTCTTTGAAGGGAGAGAAAGGTTTATAAAGAGGAAGAGGCCTTGCTAATATTTGTTGTGCCTAATGAATGTGGTGAACCAAACCCAGAGGACATTTTGCTTGGTACAGTAACTTGTAATTATGAATGGTCATATGCCCTGTTTCACTACTTTGGGTTAATGTTTAAATTGTTTTACAGAAATGGAGGATGTATTGTGCCATGTGGAAGTGCAGGTTGTCCAGAAAGAAAATACAAATATGTAAATCAACACAACTTTGTTTTTGCTTACCTTGTTATTTATTATTTATACCATTTTGTGGACTTACAAAAGGGATTGATATGGCTGCCAAGTCCAAATATTACAGTGTTGCATATGGAGGCCCAAAAAGGAGGATCTGATGAATAATTTAATGGTCTCTCCCACCCCCCACTTTTCAAATCCCAGTGCTGAGGTAGGAGTCCCTTAGAAAGGTTCTCAAAGGGGATTTGTGCATTTATGTGCTAATGTGCCATTTACCCCACAAAACCTTGCAGCACCCTGAAGTGATGAGATCATTAGAGGGAAAACAAAACTTCAGTACAATTCAGAACAAAATGTAACCTGGTGTTGGTTTCATTGTGAGAATTGTGACTTGATCATCATGTAATTTAATATTACGACTAAAGTCTGAAATAATTTTGGTCTTTGATGGACTAAAAAGGACATGTAACTCCTCTTTTATGTTCTTTGCACTGGGTCCTTGCTGCAGCCAGAATTAAGTATCTTACAGTGGCTTACAGGACTATTACTGGATTACGTATTTCTATTTTAATTATATTATTATACTCCATCTATACCACTTTGCTTATCCAATGACCGCTCGTTGTGTCGGCTAATTATTAGTGCCAGGTAGCTGCCATTCTTAACCAACACGTAGATACTGTCGGGTATAGGAACGCTGCCACTAGGCTCGCTGGTTTTCACTTTCCCTCCCTCCCTGCGGTACAGTAGTGTTGTCTGAGACGGTCAGCCAGTCTATTGTGGGGAACATCATCTTCTAGCAACCGTCTGAAACCAAAAGTAACAAATAAAGTAAAACATTAGAGTCAAACATATCACTGAAAAGCGACATAATCAAGAAAAGGTAAGATATCAAAGTGGTTATCAATTACAACTACTACAAAGTAGTTACAGGTTACATTAGCAAACACAACTGATTTATCTCTATGTTGCTGCTAAAACGTTCTAGCAGACTTCAACGCAAAAAAACGACTTTTTAGCACTGCTTGGCATTCCTGTTTTCCCTCGGGGTAAGTACTCAAAGGCTAATAATCATTTTTAACGTAAAAAAATGCAAATATTAGCGGTGACAAGATGTTCAGTATAGCTAAAAACGACTGCTGGACAATCATGTAAAGCCAGGTGGTTGGATTGGCATGCTAACAGTAGCACTGTCAACCGCCAAAACAGTTTAGGACTAGCGGTTAGCCAGCCGTTGCGTGTGTGCCACAGCTAAGACATTGCTAAACATTAAAATGTCGCATTATTATTTTTCCCAATTTTTAACAGCTGAACAATTCAATTCTCGGAGAAGGCACATGAGTACGTTTTAGCAAGTTTAGCAAGTGCGCATATCTTAGCTGGATAACTATCCCAGCTAGCTGTTGCTTTTCAGTGTAGCATTGCAAAAGGTCTATCCTCTTCAACGTCTAGACAGCTGCTATTTTGATAATACAGCAGGCTGTTCAGACACACCAGCCTAGGACAAGACATTATGCTATTTTATAGTAATGTGTCAGGACGACCGGATACAAGTGTCATACTAAAGTTATTCATCTTAACAGTGCCTGCTTTATTATTTGTCCATAACTTTGGACATACAAGAACTTCGAGTCCAGCTAGATGAAAACAGTGTTTAATAGGGGAAGGAAGAGTTCAGATGCCAAATCCTCTAAACGCCATCTTTGTAAAAAATGAGATAACAGGGTTGAGTAAAAGGGTCATTCCATGCCAAACCACTCAATTTTTTTCCGCCCCCCCTCCAATTTTGATTAAATTTGGCATACTCGTGGGTATCCTTGAGAAATGGTAACATACCAATTTTCAGCTCATTCGGACCATTTTTCACGAATCTAGAGAGTTTTGAAAATTTCACCGGTTTTGCATCGATTAGTGACCATGCAACAGAAAAGTGGCTACATTTTGCAAACCCATCACTCGATTTTCATAAATTTGGTATCATTACAAAGGGGAGACATTCCCCTTTCAAATGATATATAACACGATGACCTTTCAAGGTCATTGCATTTTCAAGGTCATTTCATATGCGCTTGACCTTTGACCTAATTTTTCAGACAATAAGTATCGATCAATTTTGACGAAATTTTATTATCTGTTAGGCAAAGAAGTATTAATTGTGCATGCAAAGTTTCAGTTTGGAGAATCAAATGGTTTGGGAGATATTCAAGGAAGACTTTTTGATATACAGGGTGTTCCAGAAATAAATGCTGGCAAATAAGCGATGTCAAGTAGTAACATTTATATTTACATTTAGGCTACACAAATTTGCTGTAAACAGTGCTATGGAAGATATTCAAGGAAGTCTGTTTGATATACAGGGTGTTCCAGAAATAAATACAGGCAAAAATGCAATATCAAGTACCAATTTACACTCACATACAAATTTATGGTAAACGGTGCCATAATGATCTTAAATACCTTGAACCTGCAGCTAAATGGCAAGGTTACTTGATTAGAGATGCTCAAGCCATACTAGATTCTGCACCAAGTAGCAGCCAAGTACTATATGTAAAATACCACAGGTCTGAATCTCAGTTATAGTCACTTTCCCCAAACTGGTCAACATTGCCACAAATGGCTGGATGCAAAACATGGCTGAAAGGCTGTTTAATGGAAATGAATGAATCTTTCTTCATGGAAGTTCACCAACAGAAATCCTGACAGTACTTACTACTCAGTACAGTACTAATTCACAGTCTGAAAAGAAGAAAATTGCAAATTCTGATGTATCTGATATGACGTTACAGAAACTGCTGAGAAAGAAGCAATTTGTAGTTTGTTGATTTTATGGTCAGAAGGTGAAAGTCCACAAGCCTAATTAAACAAAAATGTGTAAAACACAAAATTGGCCCAGCATGACCTCTGCAACTATATTGGGCCGTATCTTAGAACCACCACATGCCACTTAATACCTGTTTTGGTGTGATGGGTCACATATACACTTGGTGTTTTATCATGATAATATTTTAATTGTCTTTTTTTTATCAAGAGCATGATCCAGCAGCACAACCAAATACTGACATGATTTCTATTGGTAAAATTCCATGAAGAAAGATTCATTCATTTCCATGAAACAGCCTTTCAGACATTTTTTTGCATCCAGCCATTTGTGGCAATGTTGACCAGTTTGGGGAAAGTGACTATAACAGAGATTAAGACCTGTGGTATTCTATAGTACTTGGCTGCTAGACAACTTTGTGCAGAATCTAGTATGGCTTGAGCATCTCTAATCAAGCAACCTTGCCATTTAGCTGCAGGTTCAAGGTATTTAAGGTCATTATGACACCATTTACCATAAATTTGTATGTGAGTGTAAAATGGTACTTGATATTGCATTTTTGCCTGTATTTATTTCTGGAACACCCTGTATATCAAACAGACTTACTTGAATATCTACCATAGCACTGTTTACAGCAAATTTGTGTAGCCTAAACATAAATATAAATGTTACTACTCGACATTGTCTATTTACCAGCATTTATTTCTGGAACACCCTGTATATCAAAAAGTCTTCCTTGAATATCTCCCAAACCATTTGATTCTCCAAACTGAAACTTTGCAGGCATAATTGATACTTCTTTGCCTAACAGATAATAAAATTTCGTCAAAATTGATCGATACTCATTGTCTGGAAAATTAGGTCAAAGGTCAAGCGCACATCAAATGACCTTGAAAATGCAATGACCTTGAAAGGTCATCGTGTTATATATCATTTGAAAGGGGAATGTCTCCCCTTTGTAATGATACCAAATTTATGAAAATCGAGTGATGGGTTTGCAAAATGTAGCCACTTTTCTGTTGCATGGTCACTAATCGATGCAAAAACGGTGAAATTTTCAAAACTCTCTAGATTCGTGAAAAATGGTCCGAATGAGCTGAAAATTGGTATGTTGTCATTTCTCAAGGATGCCCATGATCATGCCAAATGTCATCAAAATCGGAGGGGGGGTGGAAAAAAATTGAGTGGTTTGGCATGGAATGACCCAAAAGCTATTCACACGTAGTAGTTTACAAAGAACACAAAGTACTTGTGCATGTAGGAAGAGCACCTTAGGGAGAAACTATAGCTATTACACCTACCCCTACACTATCTATAACCAAGTAAATAGTTCAGGCTGTTAGTCCCTACTCCCAGGAGTAACACGCACAACTGGCCGCTGACTACAGCTATTCACGCAACGTCATGTGAGCTGTACAGGACAGAGCAGCTGAGGGGATGGCCAACTGTATATATATATGATGTACATAGTATATATGTACATCAAATTATTTTGCTTCAGAAAACGCTAAATGCCACATATTCTAGCTTGGTCTTCAATATTAATTTGTAGGCAAAAACCTAAACACCACTTCCTTTTCGTTTGGCAGCAAAAGCCTCTAGGCCTATGTTCCAAGAACCAATCTGAAACCAAGATCAAATCATGTCACCTCAAGTATTTTGTGCCATTGTGGCACCTGGTGAATTCTTTTCAGATCTTTTTAATGATATGCTTTGGCCTTTTGCCGTCATTCATACTGGGCAGATGAGTAAAACGATGACGCAAAAGAAAAAAATAATTTGTTAAAAAGTAGTAAAATGGTGGCAGTTACATTTTTTTCTAACCTATAACCTTATCATTGCATTACAAATTAAATTACTGAACTTGAAGGTAGGGGCCTGATAAAAAAATGCTCTTGTATAAGAAATGTGGTCAGGCAGATTTAGAGGATTTTGCATCTAAACTCTTCCTGTAGACAAACTATGGTGAGAATGAACGGATAAGCCATTGGAATCAGCCGTTAATCAGCTGTCAAAATGACATACAGTTATTATGATTACTTAAAGGAGAAGCAAAATAGAGACACAAATTAAAACTTGATGGTGTGCGATTGGGATTCTGCTCATATAAAAAACCTAATGCCTAATTTCAATGGTTTGCAGTTGCGTTGTAGTTTTGTTTTCACCTAGCTAGACTCGTTGCCTAGGGGAGAGCTCTAAGTTCCTGGATGCCTGCGGTTACAAGTAGAACAAAATGTATTTAGACAGCTGCATAAATTGCCTAAAAATTGAATATAAATTGATAATGCAAAATTGTTCTCTGTGTGCTTTGACCTCGACTTCCGGTATATTACTTGCCTGATTCCACCACCTATAACCGCCACGGCTTTTCTGCTGTCTAACAATGTGCACCAGATCTGATGTATTACATTTAGATAACCAGGGTTTCTTGTTCCACACCATTCTTTAATATTTCAGCAGGTCAGCAGTAATGTGTAACCTCCGTTTTTAAGTAGTTTAGTATAGTATAGTTTAGTAGGTTTAGTGTAGTATATTTTATGTTTTTTAGTTTTGCTTTGCCTCCATAAGGTAGAAAGCAAATAAGCTCAAGACTTACAGGGCAGAGTGGGTCCTTGGTTCAGTGTTCTTCTATGGTATTAAAAGTGATAAGAGTGAGCTATTCAGGCCTGTCTGCTCAAGTGTCTGTTCCACTACATTCCTTTCCAGAGAGCTAGGGATGCAGTGGAGTTTAGCCGCAAGGCACATGTATCAGCCCCTTCAATGGGAAATGTCTGTGATTTCATTCTTGTCATTTTCACTGGAGGCTATGGGTGTTGTGCAACCAACCCCAGGGTTTCAGGAAATCATACCACAGGTGGGAGTGCTGTTTGTACTGAGGATAGGACCGAAAGAATGAATACAGGAATACAACTAGGATTTATGACCCAGTCCTTTTTTCATCACTTGTTCATAATAACACCTCAGAATGATTATTTAATGCTAAATCTTCTTCTTCTCACGTGTGTACATGTATGCCAGATCTAGGCTACATCTGTGTTGGGCCTACACCCATGCTTACCTTTGAGATAATTAGACCTATTAAAGGTTTGGAGAGCAGCAGTGTCACATAGCCTATTAGCTGGGAATACAAACACAGCTCTCTGTGTCCTCCGAAATTTGTTACAGCTGATTTCTCAGCTGTTGCTTTGGTCGTTAGTCTGTCTTTGGTGAGCTCAGCACACCTTTCCAATGACACCTGGGTCAGTCAGCGTTGTGTCTTGTGGGAATGAGTCGCAGAAGAAAACACACACACACACACACACACACACACACACACACACACACACACACACTACACACACACACACACACACACTGACCTCATATGGGAGTAATCATTGCCAGTCTAGCCGAAGGTGCATGGCCCATAGTGTCAGATTGCGTCGCTCTTGTGTCTGGCACTAAACTGTATGCGCAAGGATGGGGAGACCCTTAAACCAAAACCTAGGCCAAGGCTTTTGGGCCATTTAAAAGTGCTCATGATATGTCTTTCTCTGAACGGAAACGGGGCCATGAGAATGTGGAGTAAGGGTATGACCTGGCCCCGTGCTCCAGACACACAACCCTGTGTTCATTGAGAAGGCTGGCGCACAAAGACCAGATGCCAAAGTAGGGATGATTGCTGGCAGAAGGGTAGCACATCTTAAATGTTAAAAACAGATGCAGACCCACACAGATACATATCTCTGTGACAGGAGAACCATTTTTAAGTTTTAGCCTAAAGTAAGAAATAGCTCAACTTTTAGCTGTAAGCATTAGGCTCACTCACCCTCTATTAGTATATTATTAGTATATTATTTGCGCTACAATTTTTAAAAATCATTTTAGTGTAATGCCTAATTTACTTCCAGATATAAAACATTACAGGATTTCCCTGTTTGTCTAGATCTTGTTTTTATATGGACCAAGCTACACCTTTCACCAAGTTTTCTGAAAACCAAGGAAGTATTTTTTGTTTAATTCTGCAAACAAATCAACCAGCAAAATATTAGCTACCACATCTGTATCCTTAACCGGAAATACATTTGAGTTAGGCCTGTAAGAAGAGGGAGAACAATGTAGCCTAAACTGCAGTCTAGACCTACTGTGTTGACTGAATGGGCACTTTGTGTCTTCATGTCCATATTTTTTGTCTTATGTGTGAAGTATATTAGTCTGTACACCTATTTGTTTCCATGCAGAACTTTCTGCAGATGAAATAGCAATTAGTTTGCAGTCCGTGCAAAGTTCATGGTGAAATGGTCACCCACATTTCCCATGGCATGAGTCAAAGACAGCCATTATTTCCAAAGTAATTATGTATCAAACAGACAAACGGTTTTACCTTTCACTGTACGCCGCATAAAGTATAGAGTTACAGGCAGCTCATTTAGGAGCCGTGGTCCCCCCACCACCGCACCAAACGCAGACATCCAAGAATGAGCCTATTCTTTCAGGGCTTAATTGTGGCCCAAGCCTCTGTGTGGATTAGAGGGTGCTGTTCACCCATGCGTACTTGTCTCCCCTATTGGCTGGGCAGAAATTGTTCCCCCGGGTGGAAAGGCTGCTCACATTCTTAACGGATGATTTGTATTGTCACAGAGCAGTGGCGCTATCAGATAGTGTTATCTGCGTGCCAGCGAGAGCCCCAAACTTGAGAATGGTAATTTTCCATGCACATGGTCGCATCACGAACGACGGACTGGCTGCTTCTTAGCTGATGAGATGTTTGCCAATGCTCCAATATGGCACTCTGTTTTTGTCACTTCTGGCCCGCAATGGCGGGCTTAGTGGGAAAAAAAAACATAGTGTATAAATTTCCCCCTGGCTTTTTTAATGGAGCCCATGGTCATGTTGGCCTACGTTAGACTGTGGATAATTACCACTTTGCACTCTGTGCCTGGGACAGAGTGTTTGCTGCTTGCATGTAACTGCATGCTGGTCTAAAATGTTTTGGTGTGTGTTGCTCAACAGCATCTCTCCGCAAACACCCCCCCACCCACCCTCACGTATTGGGGGTTAAGGGGGGAAGATAGTCACTGCCTTTTAGACAGACACACATGCACACACACACACACACACACACTGGAATCCTGTCATTGATCTTTGCTCTGAAGCATTTTGACTGGGGGATAGAAGAAAGGGGAGGTTGTCAAAAGCAGAACTTTAGACAGAGGTACCTCAGAGAGAGGGTGGGGTTTGGGGGGGGGGTTGGATCCCAGACATTTGGACTGGTGGGGTCATTGGGTCTGTCTCAGGAATAAATAATACAGCATCCTAAAGCTGCTACATGTGACTATGGAGGCTTTCTACCTACAAAGAGAACCTTAAGTGTTTATTTTAAAGTATAATGATGTGAGTCCGGCCAACAAAAAGTCTTCAAGGAGCTCAGGGATTGAACCTGTGGACTGACCCTGCTCTTGACTTCAGACTTTCTTTACCTCCATCAATTACTGTGTCTGTGTAACCCCCAAGGGTGGCTGTGAAGGCTATCCCAGCCAGTAACTCATTAAGCCTGAGTTATATCACCTGCATAATCGTGGCGTAGTTGCGCTGAGGCAAAGCTTCATTTACAGACTATACGAACACATTCTGCCCAGATCCAGGCTGCTTGCTCGGGAGGTTTTTATTGGACTCTTACATTTTTGCATTGTTGAGTTTTGAATAACATTGGCGATTTATTTCATATCGGAAAAAATATGGCATTCTCCAGAGCCAGCCATCATTAATCATTTGGTCAGGCTTGGCTCCCTCACCATGAAAATGTGCTGAGCCTACGCCAACTGTGGCACAGCGCTGAGGGCTGGTGCTTTGTTCCACGCCGGTAGGGAGCAAGAGGGCTTTTTAACGCTGTATTAATACTCCGCTCTGCCAAGAGCCCACCACAGCTTGTACACAAGCATTTTTTCAAAGCAGTGGCTTCATCTTTTTTTTATTGTGCTGGTAGCCAGTTCTTCTCATGTGCTCTTCTCTCCTGAGATCTTGTAATTGGTTTGGATGTGTCCGTTAAATTTTGCGGAAATCAGCTCCTTTTTTTTTTTGCTGTGTCTTTCTGCACAATTTATCCAGGAGCGCCTCAGGAGAAATAACTAAAACCTAGTTAAGCAGCGCATTTATATGCCAAGAAGAACACCAGCCAACTTTCAGTTGTAGGTAGGGGCTTAAACGTTTCGCACACCAAAAGCTGTACTTTTGTGTTGTGCAACGCCACGCATACCTGCATTCCCAGCCGGGTCATAAAAGGTGAGGCAGAAGCAGGCTTGTTGATGTTTACGATGATACATTCTGCCATATTTGTGCTTGTTCAAATATGAAAACACAGCCAAGTCCTCTGTGCTATTTGTAAAAGGATTACTTCACATCATACTACTGTACAATGAATTTATTTGAACTGTTGCATATGGTATGTAGTCCTGTATACCTCCCCACCCATTTAGACCATTTGATAAATCTACCTGTCAAAAAAAGTTGTTAATATTTATAGGTATTAATGTACACAAAGGCTTAGCCGCATAGCTATTGTGCCATTTGTCCCCCTAAGGGCAGTCCTCCCTCAAAGCTGTCACCACTATTTTCTAAGGGGGTTAAAATGCCTGCTGTGGTTTTTACACAATAATAGGCACACTCTATTTTTTGTTTCTCTGCTGTAATTGACATCTTGGGCACACGCACAGTTCTAGCTGGTGGGGGCTGGGCATGTCTTTGTGCTGCCTGTGACTTCAAGAGTCAGTGGTGGTGTGTGTCTGTCTTGTTTGCCTGTGATTCAACCTGTCCCGTAAGCTTGTTTTAATTACACCGAAGCCAGCCCAGCCCAGCCTAGGGAGGCTTGCGTGCAGGCAGATATTACGGTGTAATCCACCAAATCATTGTTTGTCTTACGGATGGGAGGAAGGCTGGACAGCAGTTGCAGACGCAACGACAACGCAGCAGTCGTATGACAGGCTTACCTCAACAGTTATGTTCCTCACACAAGCTGTAATCAGAGGCAGAGGCTAGCTATTAGAATAATGTGAAAAATGTCCCTTTCCAACTTCACTGCTGAGCACATGGATCTGTGACCACAGTCTGTAGGCTACAGGCAACCCCTTCCCCTATAGACTTCTCAAATGCCCAACAAATGTACTGAGAAGTGCTGTGTCTCAGTATGGTTCTCTGCCTCACATTTGCCTCAATTGTCCAGCAAATGTCCTGAGATGTACTGTATGCTAGTATGGTTGCCTGCCTCACATTTGTGTCACCGCACTTTTTTGAAGAATCAAGAGGACTAATCCACCTGTGAGATGAATAACTCTTTTTGAGCAACCACATGGTAAAGCCCTGGTGGCTGGGAGGTCTCTTCACACACAGCGTCAGAAGTATTGGGTGTCCTGGACTTTGTCTTCCGGCCTGAAAGCCCAAGTTGGCCATTGCAAAGATTTAATAGGCCAGTTCTTCTTTTTGTTGCTGCGAGAGCAGCCTATAAGCCACTTGACGACAGGAAAAGGAATCGTAGTAAATAATTGTGAAGTGTCCTGGGCAAACGATTGCATCCCAGAGTGGGGTGTGCAAAACCCTCTGTCAGCTTTTTACACAGCGTCAGCTTTTTATACAACCACGCGCCCTCCCAGTGTAACTTTCCAGCCGGCCAGAGCCATGCAACAGCAGGTCTCGTGCACTACACAGCAAAGAGCAGACAGGAAACTCAGAGCATGCCCCCCACCCTCAACACACACACACATTACAGGGCTCTGAGAACCCCCAGAGCAGACATAAGTCTCTCACCTTGGCCAAGCAGTCATGCTCGCTTCCAACCTGAGCCACATGTCTGGCTGTTTTCTCTCTCACCAGGTTCAGCAAAGCCGTGCATGTTGTTTTATCATAGCCTGCAGGTTTATGTGAGGTTGGTCTGAAGTCAGATTGAGTCAGAAGATTGATATGAACTCAATAGCAGATGATTACTATGTATATGCAGGTATGCATTTCTTTTACAAAACCACTAAGGAAATTCCTGTTTTTTTAATTGAAAGAGGACGAGGTGTTTTATGTCAGTTATGCTTAAATGTTAAAAACAGTGAATGGGTTAAGAGAGAGAAATCCTAAGATCTGCTTACATTGTGAAAAGGTTGAGCAATCCCAAGAGACGTGATTTTACGTTGCGCACAGAACCACGTCATCCACTACTCTCTCTCTAAACCCCAAAAGCTAAAGCCACAGAAGTCAGTATGCCTACCTAAACAGGTCCTTTGCAATTCTGAACAAATGGACCTGACGTCACCACTCCTCTGCTTGGTCATGCCCTGGTGAATCACCCACACTTAGGAAACCTTTTGTTTATGTTGCCATTAAGATGCCCTTCAGAGGAGAGTCTCAGGAGAGCCTCTTTAGAGAACTCGTTTTGCAGGATTCTGTGTATTTCTGTGCTGTGTAATGTGTGTTTTTATTGTGTCGTTAATCTGTGTAGACAGTCAAAAACAGTTCTATTTGTAAGTGGGTAAACTACGGTGTTACGAAAAATAGAGTGAAAGTGCAAAAACATAACATTCAGGTGATATAACGTACAGTCTGTTTGGCTGATATACAGTTTGTACTGTCACTTTAGTGGCCTGAACCATATGATAAGAAGAGTTGGTGGGGATGGTGGGGCTTATGTTGGAACATCTGTTCCTGTCCGTCTAATGTCCGTGACAGAATGTCTCAGATCTCCAACGCTGTAGTGTTGTGTGGGAAAAAAAAGGAAAGTTCCTGTATTGCTTTTTTTTTTAGTTGTTTCTTTGGCCCACCACTCCACACCCATGCAGCCAGCTCCTCTGCTGTGGTCGTAGGCAGCGGAGGTTATTTTGCTAAGGATAATGTATCACCAGGTTGCCCCCCCCCCGAAATCTCGGAGAGACGTCCGTCCCTAACGTGTTCCAGAGACCACTAACCAAAAGACCAGAATGAACAAGCATAGAATGTTGCTTTGGCTGCACGGGGTCTTTTTTCTATGGCTTTTTTTGTGTGTTTTAGGAGTTTGGGAGGGGGAGTGTTTTCTCTCCAGCTGTCTCCTGCTCTTGCACAGGATCAGATAGAAGGGCTCACGTGCTGGAACAGGCAAGCGGTGTGGTGAGTGGGAGTGGGGGTATAGACGCCCTCAGAGAAGAACACTAGGGGAGAGAGGGAGAGGGAGGGGGAGGAGAGAGAAAGAGAGGGAGGGGAAGAGAGAGACAGATAGAGAGGGAGGGGGAGAGAGAGAGGCAGGGAGGGAGGGGGGAGGAGCATGTTACGGATGAAGCACTTGCCTGACATTCAGAGCGTGGGGAGCTTGGTGAGTGTATGCATGTGTGTTTTGTTTTTGCGTGTTTCTAGAGTTGCTTTTAATAACACCCCTTTGTTATCCTCAGTTGTGGGGAAATAAAATCTAAACAATACTTTCTGATTTCTCAACCCTGTGGCGGGGGTTGATATCAGCTGTCGTCAGGGGCGCTGGAGTTTGGATTAGTTTGGCGTTCTGTGTCCTGAGGAGTGGCAGCCGTGGGCCCCCGCGCGTGGGTAAGTGACCCCCCCTCCCCCTTCACCTGTCTGAGGCTTTCAGCTTTCGACCGGCCACCACAGTGTCAGATAACGCCCATGCTTGTTCACAGCGCGGAGCAGTTCGCTGCCTCTTCATGTCTCTCAAGTTGCCTAGAAAATAAGCCCTTTTTTTACTGCTAATGTTACATTCTAACAGTACTTTTATGTGGCGTAAGGAAATATATGTGTGAGTGATTCATTTGTTTAATGAGCACTTCATGACATTTTATGGGTTGTTACTTAGATTAGAGAAAACTTTATTTTTAGAGAAATCGTTTGAAGCTGATAATAGATACCCCACTTGTGGAGACTTTTGAGATAATCCTGCCTGTTCTGGTGCCTGTAGGAGGTTTGCCCCTTTTTTGGAGGGTTGGGGTGTGCGGCGTGGGGGGGGGGGGGGGGGGTGCCTGGATGTGAGCGCCATTGTTTTAAATAGAAGTGTTGAGAGTCGACCGCCTGTTAGGGTTCACACACCATAAATTTCTAAGCGCACCAGAGAGCAGCTTGCGCCTGATGTGAACATTTGCAGATCGCTGAATCTGAGTGGGCAGTAAGTCACCTCTCGTGAAGAGGTGTGGAAAGCGGGGCAGGGGGGTTCAGGAGCCAACCTGTTAAATTCATAAGCGCTTTGAAACGGCGGGCCACAGCCCTGTTGAAACCCGCCCGAGATGGATGGCGCCGCCATCGCTACCGCCACCGCCGTGTTTGGAGAGCGCATGCCTGCCTGCCTCCCTGCCTGCCTACCTCGCCTGGGCCACAGCTTCCTCCCACACCATAGTAACCAGCAAAGGGACGACTCCCTCACCTCGCTCCCTTACCGCTCACATTTGGCACTCAGTAACCTGCCCTCTTTCTTCCTCCCCTCTCTCCACGCCCCCCCGCCCCCCCAGCCCCCAACCCCCTGCCTCCTACACCACACAGGAAGAAACCTTTCAGAACTGCAGGGGGGTCATTAGAGAGGACTGCATAGTTCCTGCAGGTGTGTGTGTGTTTGTGTGTATGTGTGTGTGCCCCTGAGGTTAGTTCTTCTGTGTGTGTGTGAATCTCCCTCAGGTTTTACCCTTCTGTGTGTGTGTGTGTGTGTGTGTGTGTGTACATGTGTTTGTGTTTATGTGTGTGTAACTGTGTGTGTGTGTAGGTTGAAAGTAACAGAAGAACTCCCTGTGAACTCCACAGTGTGGAGCAGAGAGGGGTTAGAGGTCCCTTACGGCTGGTTAATTAAGGGGTTTGTCCATTGGCCGGCTCAAAGGCCGTCTCTGACCCACACTGGGCCGAGGTGCAGTGGACTGAAGCAGTCTGTGAGAACAGCCAAAGACAGTTACAGGAGCGGCTCTGGCTTTTTGTACCACGCACCGTCAAGTGGAAAAACAAGTGCAACATCTTTTGCCCAGCAAGTTTTTTTTTTTTGTTTTTGTTTTTTTTGCTTCCTTTTTTGTGTGCGTGTACAGGAAAATGTCAAAGCAGTTAAAAAAACATTAAGGTATCAGTATTTCAACAGGTTTTCCATATTTGTGACAACCCTCATGTGAGGAGGTTGTCCTATTACTGTCACTGACATTCAGCGACTGTAAAACTCGTGTTTGCACACAGATAGGCTGGCCGGGGAAGCTCAGAATCTTCCCAGACCTGCGAGATGTTGATTGTGACAGCGAAAGACAGAAAGAAAGAAAGAAGGCACAGGATATTATACAGCACATCCAGACAGACCAATACCCCCTGAAATCTCAGCCAGTGCTCCCTTCAGAATTTAATTTCCTCCCCAAAGAAAACCTGAACATCTGCTGAGTCCATTTCTTGACTTCCCTTTTAAGAACGATCTGTCTGTTGTCCTCGTCCAACCAAACCTCAGCGGTTCTCTTTGTTGGGCCTGGATGCACCAGACCCTCTGCACATGATTATTCCTCTCCCATCCCTCAGTTAGTTAGTTAGCATCGGACAGAGACTAGCGTCGGATCCTGTGGTCACGCCATGGCAGAGTGCTATTATTTGAGGAAGCTCCGTTGCCAAAATGACTCTGCTGCCGCGGATTCGCTCTTGAAAAGATATTAAATGTGGAAGCAATTATCCCATGAATGAGCCACTGACTGAGGCGGAACGAGGCAGGCTTAAGAGCCGCCATTACCGTCAGGCCCCTAGAGGGACCCGGAGAGAAGGCGGGAATGTCGGCCACGCCGCTCATATGTTTCTACCATCGATTTTTCAGTGCAGACTTTTTCAACCGCTCTGACCTGACCTGGGGGCTTCGCAGCATCGGATATTCTCTGCCTATTCATAAATTACAACAATGCACTCCGATTAATATGGTGTCATTGTGTAAGGTGAAGTGTTGAGAATTTATAGGGGATGTCATGACAGGAGGGTCAAGGTTCAGCCCACCGACGTTCACTCTTAGGTGAAGCCCTCCTGGATACGTGTTTAAGTGACAGTCCAAGTAATCAATAGACTTTATCTTTGAGCATCACGAACCGTCATCCATTTGTCTCAGTTTAAGCCCCTATCCCCCGTTGGCCTTTAATATGTCTTAGACACAACTGTCACTATTCGAGTGGAGACTCCCAGGGAACATGTGATCCTTAGCTATCAACCCAGCTCGCCTTGGCAGTTTTTCTTGGCCTTCAACAAAGACGTGCCAGATTATGCACTGCCTCAGTATTGTGTAAACACAGCCATAGACTCTTTGACATTTAATGGTGGTGAACACTGTTGTTGGGGAAAACTACATAGTTTTGATTTTGGCCATGCCAGCTGAGCTTCACCTCCCAACAGGGTTGGCTTTACTGAACTATGGAGCCCAGTCCTTGTTTCCAAAGTGTGAGTGTGTGTGCACGCCAGCATCTGTTCCCCAGGTCAAGAAAGACTGATAAATGACACTCAGTGAATTTCAATAACAAGCCACAGTGAGCAGAACAGCGGGACAGTGAAAAACTGGTTTGTTTGGGTTGTTTTTGGTAGAAGCACTGGCTAACCAAACAGGTCCTAGTGTTTTGAGATTTTAAGGTCCTCCACTACTGGTAGAGTCCTTTGAATGTCTTGTTCCAATGCAAACAACAGGAACGTTGCTATGAGGCTGTGATAAACTGGTCTGTACCATTGCTGGAAAACACAAGTGTTTAAAATTCCATCAGGACTGGGTGGACTTAGTCTCACATAGAGATGATGTCACTCTCTTAGTGTGTCCTTCACACAAAGCAGCTTCCATTTCCCCAAGACACACACACACACACACACACTAGTGCACAGAAACACATATACAACACACAACACAAAACAGCTCTCACGCATGACTGACCCCTTAAGCGACTAAAGCGGGCTTGGAGTAATATTTCTCATTGTATTGATCTGACACAACAAGTTTTAGGAGTGAACAGCAGCTTATTGAAATCGTGGCGACATGCTTTGTTTGGCTCCCCCCTTCCTCATTCCTGCACTGAGACTAAATGCATGGCGTGGGAATACCCAGTGTTATGTTTCAATGTATTTTGAAATTATTTTTTATTTTTTATTGTACACTTTGCTGTTGGACGGAGAAAAGAAGCCTTTGGGGTCCCAGCTTTACATGCTAATCCACGTACTACTCCCTGTTACAGTACATCTTTGGTTTTATGAGCGCAGCATGTCTTTGGTTACACATTAGCCAGTGCTTGTTATGCACCATGTCTAATTCTTGGGGGCGGTGCATTGTTATTCCACAGAAGTGTATCAGGGCAAGACAAAGCTCCTTATTGCTGTCTAAGGTGAAGAGAGAGAGTTCCAGATCGCGTGATTGTCAGGCTTTTGTGTGCTCCATTCAGACATGCATGTGTGCACACACAAACACACACACACTCTCACTCTCTCTGTCTCTCTCTTTCTTGCTCTCTGTCTCTCTCTCTTTCCCCTGGCTCGTTGCTCACACTCTCTCATAATACACACACACACACCAAACACACACTTATGCACACAGTAGTGTTGTCACTGACATGTCATGTCCATCAAAAATCACACTGACAGTGAACAAAAGTCCTTATCTGTGGGTGGGGCTTCATTTGTCTGGAGTCTGTCACTGCTGCAGGAGTCCTATCGGAAAATCTTTACCTTCTCAGCAGCATTTTCACCAATGACAATGGACACACGAGACACATACCGTTATCAACACAGACATGTCAGAAGCGTAACAGTAAGAGATTGAGTCCAAAAAAAGCTAAACCGACAATAGGAAACTAAGTTGACGAATAATGTGCTGTTTCTCCACATCATAGTGTAGCTCCAATCGGTCCTCCCTCAATACCTAGACTAATTTATTAGACACATTTAGCACATAGTCTGGAGTGGCCAGCAAAATGATATAGCTCAGTATCATTCTGAGTTCCATTTATCAGTGAGGGTGGGTAATGAGCAGGTCGATGAAGGGTGCCTCATCAGATATTCATGAACAGGGCCCGGTTGTC
This sequence comes from Coilia nasus, assembly GCA_027475355.1. Taxonomy (NCBI): domain Eukaryota; kingdom Metazoa; phylum Chordata; class Actinopteri; order Clupeiformes; family Engraulidae; genus Coilia; species Coilia nasus. The sequence goes on from CM050207.1 coordinate 28,961,455, forward strand.
TGGAGTCTAGATCATTCCTCTTCCAGCCCTCCGTCTTCACTGAAAGAGATGTGGGGTGAGGGAGGTTAATGCACTGCTGGGATCTTATTTAACGGCTCGTACATCGCACGCGGCCCCTTAGGAGCGGTGCTGTGTGTACAAACATTATGGCACACATGCGGGCTGTCATAACAAAAACACATGTGGCCATCCTCATGCTGGGGGCTCTCGGCGTCACATTTAGACAAAGGAGGAAAAAACAGGTGCTTTTCACTCACGTTTAAGGTCGACGTTGAAAGTTGAACTTGATGCGAATTTATTGGAATACTTGAGATTGAGGTATCTCAGCTTAAGGTCATCTTAAATGTTGATGTATGTACGTACACTTTTTTTTCCTAAGGAAAATGTCATGCAAAATGTAAATAACTCCAGTGATGCGATGCATAAGATTATTGTCAGTCGCTGTGAACATTGATTGTCTTCAAGACAAAGAACAACAAAGACTACTCTTCCCTCAACACACACCAGGCTTTACTGTAATATGCACATGTGAATGGATGTTGTGTAGTCTTCCCACGTTCAGATTTAACTGAGTTGAATTTAGGTCAGTATAACCAGCATGTTTATATACGGTGAGATGTTTGTTTGAAACATATCGGTCTGTTGTGGTTACAGGTGTGTTGGTGCTTTGATAAATGTCTTACTGTTTGCACAACTTTCAATATGTCCTCTTTATGTGGCCCCCGCGCATATGCACACGGTGATCATGTGAAGCCTCTTGATACCATACCGGATCATTACTAAGACAGCTTCATGTTCAGAAGAGAAATGTTTTGTTGAATTAGCAGGCCTTAGTCCTAAGCTTGTGTATGCATCTCAATTTGCGATCGGGAAGTTCAAACAAAATACATATCAGGCCTCTCTTTCTTTCAGTGGCAAGTGGGCCATTGTTACTTCAGCCTCTCAGTTTTAATCCCTCTAGAAATGTCATTACTTCCATAAAGAAAGGCACTGGGGATATTGTTGACAAAGGTGTAGGCTAGCCTCGCTTGATTTGGCCCATAAGCCACATGGGGCTTATTGTTGTATTTATTGCAGCATTGGCCCATGTGATATTTAGTGCACTTGTGACCGCCGTATGCTAATCCTCTATTTGTGGAGCTTATGGTGGACTGTGAAGGAAAGCCCTCCTGAAGTTCACATTTCCTGTCGTTTTTGGAGTCAGTAGGAAAGGAGCTGGGAACGCCAACATGATTGGTGTCACAACACTATCACACGGATATCCTCACAGCTCTTGAATTGTGGCAGGAGTCTATAAGCACTGTCTCTCCCTCTTTCTCTCTTTCTCAGGGGGAGCTGTATCTATACCCCAGCCATGAGAAGACCAAATATTTGATTAGTGTAACACCCTCTCTCAAAGGACTTAAACAAGGGGCTGTAGGAAGGACAAAATGGGGGCGATGGGGGAGAGGGGGTTGGATGGATGGATGGATGGATGGATAGATGGGGGAGCAGCTCCTCCTCTCTGACCTTGATCCCAGAGCCCACTGATTAAGGGTGAAGACAGAAGGCGGGGTGGGGGTGGGGGGTGGTCAGAGGAAAGGTGGAGCCAAGAGAAATTAGGTATTTCCAGCCATCTTTTAACTTGTCTTACACAAAGCCTGCTCAGAGATATTAGAAGCTTACGCTAATCTGCATTGAATTGTTCTCATTTGGGCTGCAGTCGAGAATGAACCACAGATTTGTATCATGTCATATTGTGACACACCAAATGGGATGTTTTGTACTATAGAACATAAATAAAGTATTGTGTGGTTACTTTCATGAATTGCAGCATACAGCGTGCGAGGTTAAGTTCCTGTTAATGAGGATTATGCTGAAGGGTGGGACTCTTCTGTGACTCTCCTAAATCTCCCCCAAAAGCATATGCTGTCTCCAGTGATGCCGTGGAGCCTATTATTGCCACACAATCTTGCTGTGTCTCCATTTGCTTTGCTCTTTGAAACAAATCTACATGCTGCTATAGAGCCTAAATGTCTGTGCAGTTCCCCTTTGCCAGGGTTACTGTTTGGAATATTAGATGTTAAACAATGGGGAATATTTTTGTAAGCTTTGAAAGAGGGAATTTCTCCTTGTCCTTTGTGTGCAGTTTGGGTAATTAAGTAAGTATGACTTTTTTTTTTTTTCTTATTTGTTGACATGATTTACATTTACTGTCTGTTCACAACTCTTAGTGGTTGATTCCACAGGAGAGTCCTGTAGCATAATGTTTGCCTTTTACATGAAAGGTGCAGCAAGTGTGTCATTACTTGTGAGTGTGTGTTTGTGTGTGTGTGTGTGTGTGTGTGTGTGTGTGTCTGTGTATGTGTTTTGTGTCCAAATGCCAGGAATTCTTCCCTTGCAGATAAAAGGCTCAGTGTCTCCCAGCTGCTAAAGCCGTCCTCTCGCCCTCTTAGCTTTTTTGTGACCTGGGCTAATAGTTGCCCTCGCCCTGGTTATTTCTTTGCCTGAAGGGGTCAGGTATGAACGGACGCGTGGCTGTTTTTTTTTTTTTTTTTTGCGCTGTCCTATTAGAGGTCTTGAGAACTTGCAGGCCTGCTCTCTATGTCATGTCAGTACATATCCCAGTGCAGTTGGTGTCTGTCTTTTGTTGAGGAAAAAAAGATGTTCTGTTGAGAAACATGTCAGAGTTCTACTAGAAAAATGAGAGGCCTCGTAGTTGCCCTTGTCAGTGAGTTATGTGTTTGTTTTTTCTCACCTAGGCTCATTAGCACCACATTATCTCTCTTCTAAACAATTAATATGCCGAAAGGAGTAAGGGCTCTCTTTAATGATGGAAAACGGCTGCTGTTGTGTCTGTTTTTGTATCAGTGACTCTAGAGGCCAGTGTCCAGTGTGTCGGCCTTGGTGCTATAGTTAATGTGTGTTTATGAAAGGAACATATGGCATTGTTTATCAAAGCAGCCTTTTCAGTACAATGCCCCATCGCTACCTTTTGTGCACCCGCATAGCAGAGTGGAGGTCGGTCACGTTTGTATTGAGGCCTTTTTTTTCTCTTAATTGCGTTAGCAGACAGCATGTGTCTGTGTGACGAGTGCATTTGTGTATGTGTGTGTGCGCCTGTGTGTGTGTGCCTGTGTGTATGTGCGTGTGTGTTTCTGTCTGTGCCCTGGTTTAGATCGCCCCTTTTGGCGAGGCAGTCAAATCTAATTTTGCCAGGGCCATCCCCCTTCCGTGTGCTCCAGTGGCCCTAAAACCCAGTGCTACATGTCAGTCCTGACATATCACAAGTGCATTAGGGGCTCGTTAATGGAAAAACAGAGACAAATGTCTTTTTTGGGTCTAGACCCTAATGGGTAATTAGCTTTTTGTGGGGTAAAACTGGCGGCTTGTTGTTATCAAAGAAGTTTTTTTTCTGCAGTTGTGTTTGAAGGTATATTGAAAGCTTTACATAGAGTTTACAGAATCCAGACCAATTTTGATTCAGTAATTAAGAAAAAACTTTAATATTAGTGTCTTTGCATTTGCAACTTTTACTGGCTGTTGTTAAACCGAAATTGCTTTTACCATACCATTTTTAGACTTTATTAGCTCATCAGTAGTTTTTTTATTGTTGGTTAGGCGTTTGGTCTATTTTGACGGCTCATGTGCATGTCTGAAGTCTGAAGGGGCCAGGGCCAGATAAAATATGGGTGGTATTACATATCTCGCTTTGGTTTGTTGACATCATAAGGAATACTTTGTGGTATTTCTGATTGCTGTCACATGTACATGTGGCAGTCGCCTGCCATCTGTTGCATTCCTAAGCAAATAACTACCCTGCTCTGTAGCCGACTCGAAATACCGACACTGCTCATCGTATACGGTATAGTAACTCACATTCCATATTTAAAAGTTGTTTGTACTGACAGAGAAGTGTGTATTTGGCAGGTCAGATATATTATGGTCAGTAGGAGGTACCCATATCTCAGTATCCAGAGATGGATGGGTAAGCTATGCCAGCTGTGTTAGAGCTTTTTAGTGATAAGTGATACCCTTTTGCCAGGATGTTTAGATTAATAATTTTTGTCTCTAATGCATTTCTGGGCTACTTCTGTGTGTGTGTGTGGGTGTGTGTGTGTGTGTGTGTGTGTGTGTGTGTGTCTGTCTGTGTGTGTGTGTGTGTGAGAGAGAGAGAGAGAGAGAGAGAGAGAGAATGAAGTTGAATAATTGATCCAGCTCTGCCTGTAGGGTAATTACCAGGCTTATGTATACCTGTGTGTGTTTTTCTGTAAGGCAGAGAGAGAATCCCAGGTCACTGATGGAGCTGTGCTGAGCTGTACTCTGTAAACCACCCACCACCCGTGTGCTCTGTGGCTGTGCTGCCCCAGCAGTGCTGCAGGTCAGGGCCCGAGGCCTGAAGCTGTCACTCTGCAATGCCTCCTTAGTGCACCCCCCTTACCCCTGCACCTTACACCCCCCTTACCCCTGCACCTTACACCCCTCGCCCCCTCCACCTCACACCCCTCGCCCCCTCCACCTCACACCCCTCGCCCCCTCCACCTCACACCCCTCGCCCCCTCCACCTCACATCCCTCCCCCCAAGCTGCACAGATAGCCATCTCACTGACACGTCTGGAGATGCTCTCTGCATTCTCTGTTGATCACTTTAAAATCTTCCATTACCTTCTCCCTCCCCATCCCAAACCAATCCACACACACGCACACACACAGACACACACACACACACACACACACATACACACACACAGACTTTCTCTCTCTCTCCACCTGTGCTCTCTTCTCTGTCTGTTGTGCACCCTTGATATAGATTGTTCTTATATCTCTATTGTCTATGGTTATCTTAGGCTACCACTTCAACATTGTACTCACGTTTTTCACTTCATATTTTCACCTTTTTATTTTTACTTTTTTATATTTTGTATTTTTGAGTACATTTAGGTTTTGAGCCAAACAAAAGAGAGCTGCCAGCGATTTCAGATTGCACACAGCCCATTGCTAAAAGACACACATACACACACACACACACACACACTCCCACACACACACACACGCAGAGCACACATACACACATTGTTCAGAGGTGTTACAGTGACACCTCAGTTCTGAAACCTTATCAGTTCTGGAAGAAGCACGCTGTCTGCATCTTAACAGGCCTGCAATCAACCTCTATCTGCTCTTCACGTCTGTAAACAAGACAAGCACACACACAGCCCTTACTCTCATACGGAAATAAACAAGCAGCGAGCACACGTGGGCCCTGTGCGCACACTGCAACAAACACACACACACAAACACTCATCCTCGGCGGCCCACGCTCGTTTTTCCCTACCTCAAACACGGCGTCGGCTACCTCGGCCCCGGCCCTCTATTCTCTCGCTCGCTCGTTCTCTCGCTCATATTATTTATGCCCCCCCTGTGTAAATATACAGTCCATTTCACGCGCACTCTGTGCTTGTCACGCACTGCACACACCGTGCTGTGCCGTGCCATGCTGCGCTGCGCTGTGCTGTCGAAGACATGTCCAAACAGTGCTCGTGTGTGTGTGTGTGTGTGTGTGTGTGTGTGTGTGTGTGTGTGTGTGTGTGTGTGTGTGTGTGTGTGTGTGTGTTTGTGTGTGTGTGTGTGTGTGTGTGTGTGTGTGTGTGTGTGTGTGTTTGTGGCGGAGTGGGCCCCGCTGTCAGACGGACAGATTTAGGGGCTCTGGAGGAGCCAGGCTCGAGCCTGCACCGCTGAAAAGGTGACAGGGCTTTATGTTTGCAAGCGCTGAGAGAGAGAGAGAAAGAAAGAGAGACAGACTCACGGATGAGTGAAAGAGCACACATCACCACCAGGGTGGTCCTGCACTTGTAGCTTGGGAGGGCCAAGGTCTGCTCTTTCTCTCTCTCTCTCTCTCTCTCTCTCTCTCTCTCTCTCTCTCGCTCTTTCTCTGTCTCTTTCTCTCTCTCTCTCTCTCTCTCAGTCTCTCTCTCTCTCTCTTTCTCTCTCTCTCTCTCTCTCTCTCCCTGTCTCTCACTCTGCTGATATTTATGTTGCACCAAGGTCTTCCCAGACAATGAATGAATAATTTTCTTCCTCATAGTCTTTTTTTTTGTCTTTTGCTTTTGGAGAAGGGCTTATTATGCAGCAGGATGCAGCCACCTTCAAGCCATCTATTATCTAGCCTGAAAGCCTGTCCAGGTCCAGTGTTTTGGGTTTAGGAGAGTCTTTTTGTGTGCGTGTTTGTGTGTGCGTATGTTGAAATGGCGGACGTCTCCTTGTGAAACGTGTAATTGTGCATTGCAGCTGCCGTGCATCATAAAACAGGCCTGTGCTCACTTCTCCTCATCTTCCGGCCGAAGGCTCCATTTACGTTAAATAAACATCACCATACACATTGCTTCAGGCAGACTGTGAGAGGGATCAAGGTTGAATCCATCCCACCCTTGTGATTTGGCAAACTGCTCATGCACGCTACAACCCCCCCCCCCCCCCCATCTCGGGGAACCAGGGCTTTTGATTTTGGGCATTAGGATTGGGGGTGCACTGGGTTTCAGGACATTGAATGCGCTAATGCGTTAATGTAACAGGAAGCAGTTGTTCTCCCCGTCAGCGCTGAAGGAGAGACCATATAACATGACATGTCACCTATTCAGCGCCGGGACAATTGGCACGTCTGCAAGTTGGCCGATAAAAAAAAAAAGGACACTTCCACGCACAATGGCTCAAGCTGTCACAGAATCCAGTCGGTTTCCGTCTCACTGGTGTCAGTCTGTGACCCAATACGTTTGGGTGGTTTTGTAACCTTGGAGGACCAGTGTGGACCTGCCTGCTGCACAGTGGTGTTAGGCAACACTCATAGAAAGACAAATACGGCTTATGCAATGGCTCTGATGACTTTGTGTCAGTAATAGTGTTGGCCCCGCCTTTACCTGCATGCTTTAGTGTGCCATCTCATCTTATCTATGTGCAGGGTTTTTACAGAGCCCCTAAAGGCACATTGGGAAATAAAAAATCATGTTTTCTGGGTGTACAAGAAATCTTCTTATTTCAGGCTTCTTATTCCTATATTGCCTACATTTTATCTTCACCCTGACATCCTTCAGTTGGTTGATGACACCATCAGGAATATTTTGCACTTTCAGGAAAGAGAATAAATCCTACTCTGCTGTCATTGCTTTGCCTTAGCCTGGAAGCTTTATTAGCTTTACTATATTAGCAACTTATGTTTTCAAGTGAGCATGAGAACATTTCTCATGCGCACCATAAAAGTTTCTCATTCTCACCAGAAACTTTCTTGTGCACACCAGAAATATTATAACCATGTCTCTTTAGATGCACCATCGATGATTGCCTACTTTGTTTTTCAACCCAGGTTTTTTAATTATTTATTTTTTGTCTGCAAATCCAAATGTGCCAGCTGTATCCAATCAGATTATACATAAATGGGCAGTAGGGACTAATTTCAGTGCCTTAAGCTCGATGGCGTGCATTGTTGTCACGCGGCACCTTCTGAGTTATTCTAGGACATTAACCCAAACCATCTGAGACATGTTAAGGGAGTGTTTTTTTTATTCCTGTCCAGCGCCACTAATGGTGTGGAGCCCGAGGGGTGTTTGGGCAGGCCTAGTTAAAATTAAATGGAGGTTAATTGAGGAGCGGTCTTACAGTGCCGGAGCAGGGCAGGGCAACTGTTTACCTCATGGTCCAGGCAGGCGGAGGGCTGTATAAATAGACAGCCGCTGTTCTGAGATCAGCGTGCTGGCTCCACAGACCCACATATCTGGGTTAAATAGGCTGACCCCTTACCTAGTTGCTGGCTAAGGCAGTATATTTTCATTTGGTTAAAGGTCAATGTGAAAAAAGGGTCTCACAGATGTGTGTTGGGGTTCCGAGTATGTGAACATTTGTGAGGGTGTCGATGAGTGTTTTACCACCTGTTAATTAAATACACCTGAAATAATAATTCATCATTAATTTATGTCTGTCTGTATGAATTACGTCTGATCTGGGCAGCTTCAAAACAAACCGTGGTCAATCCATAGCCCTGCTGTTCGAGGTCATAGAGTGGTGTTGGTAGGAAAAAGATAAAGAAAATTTGATGCAATAGGCTTTAGACCAAATAATGAACTGGTAGCTAACACTGACTGAGCAGGGCTTAGGGAAATGACACTGAAAGTTAGTGTCTATGTCCCACTCAATCAGAGTTAGTTACCAGTTTATTATATGGTCTATGTTGCAATCTTTTTTTTTTTTCATTCTTTTTCCTACCAACAGCACTTGGTGACCTCAAACAACAAGGCTATAGAATGATTCACACTGAACTTCTCCTTTAAAGGTAAAGAAATGCACAGCACCTGGTTACCTGAACAGAACACATGAATGGAGCTATGGAGTAACATGCTTCCTAATGAAGTTCTGCTGACTGAATAGAGCAGAAAAGACTTCCGCTGTCCTGTTTGACCTGGAAGCAGGTGCATGACCACCACTCTGTGGCAGCAACAAAAGCCTGCGTTCCGTAAGCACGTCTAAAAGGTTTGTAACTGCCAGGCTGACTTCCCCTGACTACACTTCTTAACCTGTAGGTGTCTCAGTCATCTCAAGGTTGGCTTTGTGTGTGTGTGTGTACATAGTGCTGCCTCTGTAGTGGCTGTGAGGCTTGCCTGGCGACATGCATTAAAACTTGCCTAGTGGAAGCAAGGAGGAAGGAGAGGGTCAGGGGGTTCATGAAGTCAGCACCTCATCCTGCCCCCGCACTGATTAACCCACACTGCCCCTTTACCGATTCAACCACCGGCCCCACTCAACGCTTTACCAAGCAGCGTCACTCCAAACCCTTGATTTGGAGCCTGCTCCAGGTGACCTCTAATCGTCTGTTTGAGTAAGATCTCATCATCCCGAGAGGCGAGGCACCCAGAGCAGTTCCTTAGGCCACATTTTGGGCAGATGAAAGGGGTGTCGCCGCAGGCACTGGGGCCCACGTATTTGGCCGTGCACATGCCAAGCCAAGACCAGGAAGTTGGGCTCCATGCAGACCCATCCCAGAGCAGTGTCATGTGGCACTCTAAATCTGTTAGTCAACCACCTCTTTTGATTTTGTTTAATTGTTTTCATTCGCAAGTGGGGCAAATCTGTTATTATTTTAATATGAAAGCATTTAAATCTGTCATCTGCTCATTCAGTGCTGTAGGTCACTGGAAGTAGAGGTTTAAGGTTTTGAAGAGAAAAAGACAAACAGGGCGTGTGTTCCTTCAGCATTCCACTCAACGCAGATCCACAGTTAAAAAAAAAAAAAAGAATTCCTGGGGCTAGAGGTTTGGAGGATTGTTTTTGACCAGCCACCTCTTACTTCGCCTCAATGCACTTAGGAAAAAAACCTGTGTGAGGGAAATGTAGAGGCAAAAAGAGAAAGAAGAGGGAGCAAGGGAGGGAGAGGCAACACAAGTGTGTCTTTGTAGAGGAGTGGTGTGTGTGTGTGTCTGTGTGTTTGTGTGTGTGTGTGTGCGTGCATGCATGTGTGTGTGTGAGGCCAAGTGCCGTGCTCCTTTAAAACCGCAGCAGTCATCTCTGCAGTGTACCCTGCCAGCCCCAGCCTGGGAACCCCCAAAGGAAGCCAGGTCAAATGGGAGGGCTTTAAATCTCTTGCCTCCCCCCACCGCACCGCACCTCACTGCCTGCCTTCTGCTGTGGCCAAACTAACTTACCCCACCTCAAACCCCCCAAGACCCCCCTCAGCAACCCCTCTGTACCCCACCACCCCTCCCTGTTGCTTGACAGAGCCCCAGAAGGAGCTGCCAGCTTGCCAATCAGTCAAATGCAGACAGCTCCGCTCCTCTCGTGTTTAGTGTGTTTATATGTGTGCCTGATTTGTTGATGTAAGGCTATGTGACTCTATGTGTTCCTATTAGTATGTGCAGAGATATGTATGAAGTTTGTGTGTGTGTGTGTCTGCGTGAGACAGCTTGTATGCTGTCCGCTCAGTTGTGTTTATTACCTGTGTTTACATCAGCCTCAACCCAGCCTTATATTTCACTGTACTAGCCAACATGATGAGCAGAGGTGGACGTACAGCCTCCTTTCACCATGTGTAGTTGTGTGTTAAGTGTGTTTGTGTGTGTGGGTGTGTGTGTGTCTGTGTGTGTTTGGGTGTGCATGTTTCTAAATTTGACCACCTGTCTTACATCAGTTCATAGTTGTGTGTTAAGTGTGTTTGTGTGTGTGTCTGTGTGTGTTTGGGTGTGCATGTTTCTAAATTTGACCACCTGTCTTACATCAGTTCATGGAGCTGAATGTATGGGGTTCACAGTTGGCTCCAAATGATGTGTGTTTGAAATAGTGAGCAGCAGGCAAGTTTGATGCATTGCAGATCAAAGGCAACGGCAAAGTGCACAGTCTGCCGCTTGCTCGCTCGCTCTACACTATAGATTCCGCAGGCTTATAACTTTACTGCAGAGCTTATCTGCACCGTTTCTTCAAGGAGGACGGAAAAGCTGTCATCGCTTTGATTTGTATTCCCCAGCAAAATGTTGCTACTGTTTTTTACATTCTGATCCCTGACCGATTACGGAAACTCGGAAGCTTTCCCCAAGTGAAATAAAAAAGGTTAGTGGAGCAATTTTTACAATGTTAGCCATACACTGGGCAGCCGAAGTACTTTGGAAGTCTGTTCACTTTTCAAAACATTGCCAGCGGCAGTGTAGTGATTTTGCATTTGTGTGGGCTATGCAGCCAACCCCCCCTCCCCACCACTCAGCCCCCACCACTGCTGGGGCCCTATGGCCACTACCACCAGCAGCGGCAGCAGCAGAGTGCATTAGAGAAGAGGGAGGGCCTGCAGGCCCGGGGCAGGGGCAGAGAGGGGAGGGGCCAGTGGTGGGCGAGTGACAGGCCGAGGAGCGGCAGAGGGGAGCGGAGCAGAGCAGGGGGGCGGGCTCTGCCTCGCGAGTGCTGCTGCAGTGTGCGCTGCTGCTATCAGAGAGCCAGAGACCTGCAGTGGGCGAGGGAGGGACAGCTGTGGCCTTGGCTACTGCAGAGAACTGGCAGAAAATGACCCAACTGAGGAGAACTACTCTAGCGGGAAGGATAGACTTCACACACAATGGTGAGTGGTGGGCAGAGAGAGAGCGGGGAGAGACTGGTGGGAAAGTAGTGTGTGTGTGGATTGTATGTGTCTGTGTGTGAGTGGGGGAGAGAGAGAGTGTGTGTGTGGCATTAGGTGCTAATGGTTTTACCTTACTGGTATACGGGGGAAGGGCAGTTTTATGGGGGAGGGGGGTGTTTCTTTCTGACTTGCTTTAACATAACTGTGGTGAATCTAGCTGAGCAGAGAAATGTTGAGACAAAAGTGCTATATGACAAAGTCAAATTAGAAGCAAGTTTCAGAATGAATGTAGAATTATTATGACATGTTGCAGGCATTTGTCATGTGGCCTCTGTGCTTGGATTTAGTGTGTTATATGTGTGTGTGTGTGTATAAAGTGTGTGTTTGATATGAATGTGCATAGGTGTGCTCTGCCTACTGTGTGTGTGGGGCTGTGTTTGTACTGTAGTGCATCTGCAGAATCTTGACTGGCTGTCCTTGAGGCAGATAAAAACACTGACTCAGGAAAGCTAGTCAGGGATTTTATAGGTTGTGCCCTAGAGAACTGTGTGAATACTCCTTGTTGGAATTGTTGTACTGGCTAAGGCCCTGTGGAGAAGTAATTACTCAAATGTGTCGTTCTGTGTGTATAAGGTGCATGCATGGTTTTGTTTATGCTACCTGATCCCTCTCCTCACCAATGTCCAAGCATGTTAAAGGTCAGCTGTGCAGTGTGTGTGTGTGTGTGTCTGTGTGTGTTTGTGTGTGTGTGGGGGGGGGGGGGGGTGGATTAAAATGTTGGTGTTGGGCATTAGGCAGGTCAGGTATCTTTTCTTTGAAGAAGTGAAGGAGACAGTAAGAGTGAGAGGAGTTGGAGGAAGGAAAGAGAGTTTTCATGGTGCTGTTCAGCCTGATGGGCTTCCCTTCCTCCCTTGAGTGACACTGACTGCTCCCCTGAGCAGGAAGAAAGCAGAGAGGATATTAAACTCTGCAGAAGAAAAGAAGCACGAGCACGCTTATAACTGGGGGATCCCGCTCCCTCTCTCCTTTCTCTTTGCACGGCCGGGCAAGAAAACACTGACATGTGTGGATTCAATTTAGACATCGTCTGTGTTTGGGTTTGAAGACTTTCAGCAGGAGCTGGGCTTGAACCCGGTCCTGGAAAGAAAGGGAAGTGAGAGAGAGAAGAGAGAGAGAGAGAGTGTGAGTGGTGTTCACTCCCAGTGTTGTAAAATGCCCTCAAAATTGTGCATTAATGTGTGCATTCATCAAGCCTTCTGCAAGGCTGCTGATGGAGGAGCCCCTTTAGGAGGCCCTAAAAGGGCCCCAGGAAACCCCACATCTCCGACCCACTGATCCACATCATCCTATAGAGAGACTGGATCTGAGCAAGGTAACTGAAAACAAATGCTGCTGAACAGCCCCAGAAGGGTCTCAGTTTCTCCCTATTAGAGTCCTTCTACTCATGATGTAAGCATCTTTAAATAGTTTCCTTTTGTTCACAGCTACGGTCTTTGTTTTCTCCCTCTTTTGCTTTTTTTCCTACTTTTTTCTTTTTTTGGAGAGAGGGAGGTTGGCTTTGGAGCCTAAGTCAATTCTAGTCTTTCTACCCTTGAGGACCATCCGATCTGGGGAAAGGTTGCGGGGTTATCTGGTAGTCCTTTGCCTGATTTGTTGTTCTTCCTGCGGGGCAGCCCAGGCGGTGTTTGATGCCTGTGTTTACCCATTGGACGAAGGGGGTAAGAGGTTTCAGTTCATCTGGCACTCCTCTGAAAGAGCCCTGCGATCTTCCCACAACTCGGTCCGGGAGCGTTACACTTTAACTTTTCAAAGCATGGACCACTAGTTGCACTGAGGCTTTTCTCTTTCAGGAGCATCGAGTTTGTTTGTTGTTAGTATCTTACACCCCTTTCTCAAGCTGTGCGTTCATGCTATGAAGGACCCATTTGTAGCTTTGCCTGGACATTAAGTCATACTCTTATCATAGAAGCTGATATAATGAAATAACTATTGACATTGAAACACAATTGCAAACATCCTATCCTGCATGTGTGTGTATGCATATATCATTGCGTGTGTGTGTGTTATCACCACAGTGCTATTTCCACTCTAAGCAACATTAGCACATCTGAGTGCTTTGAGAGGCTTTGGTCTAAATGGCATACTGTTGTTTATTTTGCTGATGTGCAGGAATGTCCTTCACGCCGGCAGCCAGATTGGACCTGAGAAAAATGTTTGTGTATAAAACCGTGAGCGCCAGTAAACACCAGGCTGGAGTCGCGCCCTGGTCTGGGGCTTTCGCTGCGTTGTAAACAAGGCTGTCATCTCAGCATTTGTCCGCAGTGGAACACTGATGTGATGTCAGCCTGATACCTGTGTCATGTCATGAATGCCGAAAGGTTTTCCGACACAAGTCAGGAATGGCATCAGGCCTCTCGTGCCTGGCATCACCCGGTGATATACGGCGAAAGGGGTTGTGTGGACAAACTATGAATGGCTGACCGCATGCGGTGAGTCAATTGTCCTTGCTGCTCTGCAGTTGCCTTGTCCTCTCTGCAGTTTACAAGCTTTACCCTCTGACCCCAGGGGGCCATGCCACCATCTGCAGCAGGAATGCTGAGCTACCCAGTCTGCTCCATCTCTCCCTTTTTCTGTATTCTCTCTCTCTCTCTCTCTCTCTCTCTCTCTCTCTCTCTCTCTCTCTCTCTCTCTCTCTCTCTCTCTCTCTCTCACTCTCTTTCTATCTGTCTCTCTCTCCCCCTGACATATTGGTTCCTCGTATATGACCCCCCTATAAGGATAAGAGGCAGATGAGGTCTGAGCATGTGTAATCTGTATTTCTCAGACAGTGTTACGGCATGAAGCATGTTAGGCACAGGGTTTGAGAGGGAATGGGAAAAGGAAGTACGGCTGTCAATGGGGTATCGTGTCAGTCCAGTTCTCCTGAGGTGGGTTTGTAAATCACGCGAGCAGGCAGAGCCCCCCTGCATCTGTTCTTCTTTCATTACACTGACATGCAGAGCAAATGGAAGTCATGTGGCCTGAGAGATGAAGGGAAGGGCAGAGAGCGAAGGACAGGGTTCCCCAAATCAGCCGTGACATTTCTCGGGGCGAGTGATCGATCCGCTGAGCTTCGGTGTGAGGAAGGCGTTTGGATACAGGGGTTGAGGAGTGCGGATCACATTGAGTGTTCTTTATTGACACACACTCTCTCAACAAACGTCATGGTGCTGTGTACGTGTGCTGATACAATCAGACGTCGGAAAGTGTTTACGAGGTTAAGGGGTTGACCTTCAGCTTGAAGTTGAAGATTTTAAAGTTCTAGTACCTAAATATTGTGCCCTTTTCATGCATTTGAAAAATACATTGTGCTCTTTAGTGTTGTCTATTTTGGCCTTTTTATGCATGTGTTGTAAGAAATATATCTTGTTTGCTTATACAGTGCACTGTGTTTTCTCATTTGAATAGAGGGGATGCATTATTCTTCATTTAGCCCCAGCCTGCTAACAGGATAACATAGTAACTCACTAACCCACTTTTGCCCTGTTAGACATTCGTGTTAGCCTCTCTATAAAAGTAAACTTCCTGCTATTATGAGCAGCAGGTAGGACTGAATAAAGCTTCTCATGGATAAACACAGTCACACCGGGAAGGTAAATGAGCTCCAGGAAATGGAATTCTCCATTTGTTCAGTGATTGGCCCTAAAAACATTTGCAGAGCAGAGGGCAGAGGTTGTGAACAGAGCTAAAATGGACAGAATTGGGAAAAAAAGGTCATGAACTCTAGAGGTGCTTACCCTCAGACATGTAGCGTGCTCCCAGGGATCTGTTGTTTACTTTCTTTCAGCAGCATGTCTGGTTGCATGTGGCTTGTCTTTCCTTGTCTTGGCAGCGTCAGTGTTGTGTGACAGAAAAGCGAGACCCCGGATACCTGTGTGCTGATGTGACACCAGCTCACCTTCAATGGAGTGCCTGAAACAGAGACACAGCCTCACCCTCGTGCTGTGGTGTAAAGTCTCCTGTTTCGCACTGTTCCCTGTAGGCACATTACAATCTCTGACCTATTTTTAGAGGTGAATAGGCTTATATCTGCTGTCTGGGAGATAACAATGTCCTGAGAACTCTCTCCAAAAAGACTTCAGATAACAGGTAGGGAAAGTTAACCACCGTTTTCTTCTTGTTTAATATGTTACTTGCTGCACCGCAGGTAAATTATACTGAATTTGGTGCATGCAATGGAACATCTCCTGGCAGCCTACATCTTTGGTTACAGGTTACAGATTTAACCTTTTTCCCTCTATCTCCATAGATAAGAAGCAGTGCAGGATGTTAATCTTGACTGCAGGATATTGTCAAATCCTGTGTGGTTTCTCATCTCAAAAACAACAGGGA
The DNA here is from genome assembly GCA_027475355.1 of Coilia nasus. NCBI lineage: Eukaryota > Metazoa > Chordata > Actinopteri > Clupeiformes > Engraulidae > Coilia > Coilia nasus. The sequence goes on from CM050207.1 coordinate 28,976,885, forward strand.
GCTCTATCTGTAAATGGCCTGCACTGCTGCTCGGTCGCGTGGCTAGCTCTGGAAAACTCGAGACAGTGAGAGGTGATGAGGCCCATCACAAGCGAGCCAGGACTCAGGCGATGTTTATAAACAGGCAGGCCCTGGCCCAATTCGGACCCCCCACACGCAAGAGGTCTCCTTCTGTGTGACCTTGTGTTGTCATATCCTGCTGAGCTCAGCTCCAATGCAGCCCAGACACAGCCGCGCTTTCATTTCTTGGAGACACTGTTTTCAATAGGAACGGACATGAAGTCAATCCATCACTGGAAGAGGGCCAAATGTCAGAAGTTTTTGTACAGCGCCAACCCGCTTATGTGCAGGCTTTGATCTACAGGGGGGGCACCAAGGTTAGGCCGTTGTGTTGGACTTAAGAGAAGAGCTTGAGTAAAGGGCTTTAGACGGCTTTGGTAGATACAGCTATTGGCCTGGATTTTGCTGAATGGTTTGGATTATGATTAGCATATCATTTCCGAGGAGCTCTCGGTGCTGGAGGGCCCTTCAGCTGTCATCTCTGTGGTATAATGAAGTTGTCATTAATTATTATCTACTTGCTTTAACTGAGCAGCATGGCATCCTCTTGTGGGTGGTAGGTCTCCAAAATGTAGGTGGATAACTCATAGCATTTAAGTATTTTGTGTTCCCTGTGCTCTGTGGTCTCCTGAAAAGACTTCTGAGAACAGTTCTGCTAAAGGCCAAATGAAAAGATCTCAGTGGTTGCGGTTTGCCCTCTTTATTTCCTTGATGAAAGCCTGAATTATTTTATCTGAGATCTCCATTGTGAGAGCTTCCAGTCACATGCTGTTTAAAAAACTAGTTTTATTGTCGTTTTCTGTTGAGAGGGACTGTGTGAGGCTGCCTCGGAGAAACACATAATGGCCCCTCTTTCGATGCCCCAAACCACGTTTCAGCGAAGGTCAGACTGGCCTGGGGGCAAGCTTGGCGGTCGCCTTTGTGAGAAAAGCCTCCTGCCTTTGTCTCAGTAGAGTCAGGCTGGTGTGGCCAGGCAGCCAGTGGTGAGAGGCTGCAGAGGAGGGCTTTATCATCAGCTCCAGCATGGAGCCAACAGCACCCTCCACCTCCACCACCACCACCACCAGCAGCAGGAAGCCCTCTAATGGGCTGGCCCTTCTCTGGGGAGTGTTTTGGGAATTAAACACATGAAATGCTGCTGGACTCAGAGGAACAAAGACAAAAGAGGACCTCAAGTGCGTTTGTTCACATGAAAATCACCAATGTTTTTGTTAGGACTAGGCAACTTCTGTTGTCCCTAAAAGATAAATAAATCTGCAGTGTGAGCTGTTCAGGGATCACTTTCATCAGCTCCTTTGTTTGGTGTCAGAGAACCAAAACAAAGGTATTAACCATGAGGAGCCGAGCAGTTTCCTGGTGAACTACCTGGTCTTCTTTTTCTGCTTGTCCCTTATGTTTAAGTTTGCACTGCACTAGTTTCAATTGTTCTTTCATGCCCAATTGCTTTCGTACTAATGCACTCTTGGAATTCATTGGACCTATTTCACAACTTTGGCTCTGCTCTGCTTATTATCTATCTTGCCTCATTTTACAGCTTTAAGAAATCAGTCATACATTCTAATAGGGTCATACTACTTGAACATAAGTAGCAGTGATGACAAGAGCAGTATTACTTATAATGAAAATCATATCTTATTACTTGCTGTCATGCTATTGCATACTCATGTGAAAACCTGTCATGACAGCTCTTTGTCTCTTCTTGCTCTTAAGACCACAAGAATGACAACCACCCTCATCATAACAGTTGCAGCTCATATACATGGGTGTGATATTCCAGTGTGTTCTTTTCTTTATTTCTTTTGGCTGAAAAACATGTTTCATCAGAAGCACGAGACCGTTTAATTTAGTACTTGTCCTTGTCCTGTCCTAAATTTCCAGTAAAAAAAACTTTTTTTTCTCCTCTGAAGTATCTCTCTGGGTTTTTTTTTTTTTTTGGCAAAATTCTATATTGAGACATCATTTGTCAAGTAAGCCATTTTGTGCTTGATAAAATGTTTCCTGAATAAGTTGTTTTTCATACCCTCTGACTATATTTAAAGAGTAGTTTTCCAGGTGGGATTGACCTTGCTGGCAGGAAGAGTGGCAGCCTGTGTTGGCGGAAGCATGGCAGCTGTTTGATTTAAAGGCGCAGATCCTGTGAGGTGTAAAAGGGTCAGCATCTGCCTCGCCTCGCAGGAAGCGTGTCAGATGCAAGATGGACACCGTGTCCTGAACCTGCGCCCTTTTCCTCATATTGGGGCGGCATCGGCTTGTGTTGATTAGCAGCCTTTTGGTGGCTCACGTGTTATTTGGCCAACTGTCCTAGAAACCTCCTGCTGCCCCCACCCCCCCCCCAAAATCCACCACCCCCACCTCACCACACCCCAACCCCCCCAGTACAGAGGCAGAGTTTCCAATCCTCTGTCCTGTGTGGCACATGCTAACCTTTGTACAATAGCGAATGACTATTGTTCTGAAAAACAACTGCCAATATTCGTTCTCTTTCATCTCCCTCTCCCCTTATCCCCCCCTGGCTCCTCTCTCTCTTTCTCTCCACCTGCCTGATGGACAGCTGGCTGGTTCTGTCGCTTGTGTGGGGTTAAAGGCCACGTCTCCAGTGGTCAACCCCCAAAGCAGCTTGTTGAGGTGGGTAAGACTGTGGCCTGTGTGTGTGTGTGTGCACGTACACGCATGTGTGTCTCTTGTTACCTCGCAACTGTTGGCGATACACACTTTTTTAGCCATAGGCAGGTCGCTGTAATAGCCTTGTAAACATGCACAGGGCCTGACTGATGGGAGGACCATGTTGTCAGTTGTGGGACTCAGCTGTAGCCTATAGGCTACTGCCGAACAGGAGGATCATGCCACAAAGCAGGTCTTGTTGAATGATGGTTTGTCTCTGGATCTAACAGACTGCTGTTTTCTGATGTGGAAGTTCTTTCGCTTTGAGTGAAACAGTGGGGTAGTATTTTGTTTTTCCCCTCTCCTCTTTGTTTATGGTTCTTGCAAGTGCCTTTGAGGTGTGGTAGTAGCACCACATCCTCCTTTCATACGCCCACTCTCCTACCCACACACACACCCGTACACCACACACAAACACACTCACATGCACGCACAAAAACTGAGTAACATACACCCCACACGCACACTGATCCGCACACACAACATTTTGAATAAACCTATTTACGGGGTGACTCACAGCTCCCTCAGGGATGGGCTGCTATTGATTATTCAATGAACTGAGCGTAACCTGGAGTCAGGGGTGGGGGGGGGGGGTTGGTTCAGTAATGTAATAGTGCTCTGGCTGTGGCACAGGCGGTCTGGTGAAGCCACATGTGCTTGGCTAGGCGTCTCTCCGAGGGATTAGCTCATCTGGTGTTATCACTGCAGAGAGACTGTGAGACACTAGCATAGGCACACACACACATACACACACACACACACACACTATATAAATCCCCTAAAACCCTGACCACTGAAAAAAGTTCTGCCCATTGCAATGATCTGGTTCTGTGAAAGATTCTGTGAAGGTTCTGTGGGTTTATCAATTCGCACACCACAAATACATTTTTTGTTACAAAGTGGCTATTGGTACGGCAGCTTCCGTGCCCCTAGAACTGGTATTATTGGTACAGAATCTGCCCTACCTCTTATTACAAAACTGTGCGTGGAATTTATTGTGCATACACACTAATACAGCATGATAAAATGGCGGCGGACTGTTTACTGCTGGCAAAGGGGGCAAAATTTGAGTGTTTCGATAGGTTAGGGTTAGTGTTAGGAATGGAGAAGTTCCCTAACATCCTTACATCTGCTGGTACGGAACAAGTTTCCGGACCACAATCAGGTTGTCCGGAACATACCATCTGCCGTGTCAATAGCACAAAACATAAAGGTCCGTAAACTAATTCCGTACTAATAACTTGCCCCTTATTGGTTCGGTAGTGTGCTGTGTAAATAGTGGCCAGCTAGTGGTTCGAAATTCCGAACCCATAGACACTGCCTTTTTGTTAATTGCATTTTAAGATTTGGTGAGCCACATGGAGTGTGTGGGAAAACGGGGAAAAGACGGTTTGTTTCTGTGGTCCAAGACACACCAGACGCTCCCTCTTGTCATGGGCTCCATCGACGACATGTTTACCCCGTAGGCATAGTTACAGTACAGCATAGTGCCCACCATAGACATTGCACAGAGTTTTCTGAACCATTTTGCTAAAATGCATGACAAAAAGATTGGCTTTGCGGTTATAACAGCTCTGGAGAATATTAAGCAGTCAGACTAAAATTTGGGCCAAATCTAACTTTTTTGTGATGTTCCCCTCCAAATGACGGTCTGCTAAGTCTGCAGCTGTCATGTAGTTGTCTGATGATGGTTTCAAAACCAAACTCATATGTCCACAGTAGAGAGAACTGTCACCAGCTTTAAAGAAAAGCAATGAATGGTTGTTGTGTTTAAAAAGTTAATGGAGGACTATATTTGATTGGTTGCTAAGCATTTTTGCCCTCACACATTTGGACAGGGGGAAGTTCATATTGATCCTCTTTTCCTTCCTGTGCAATTGTCTAAAATGCTCCAGTCCGACCACACAGGGGGGTTCTGATCATAAAACCTTAAAAAGGAGAGGCTGGGATTGGATTAGATGAGTGGGTTTGGGTTACTCCACTCAAAAAGATAACACAGATGCAAATCAGCTTGGTCCCCCTTTAACAAAGCGCCCTGCTGATTGTGTGTGGTGACCAGTGAGCGAGAGTGATGGCCAGGGGAGGACAGTTTTATATGACTACTGGACCCATCAGGGAGAGACTAAGGCACGGCCTGGCCCAGTTAGGAAGTGAGGTGTGTGTGTGTGTGTGTGTGTGTGGAGGGCGGTTGAATTAAGACCTAATGATCTGATGCATTATTCTAAATGTCTGCGAGCCTTGGGTGGGCTTGAAGACCCTAAGCCCCCCCACCCCCACCCCCACCCCCACCCCGACAGCGGCTCTGGCGTGATGGATGCGTGTTTGGCACTTCACTCTGCAGAGCTGGGGAGAGGGGAACAGGGCAGGATTGCATAAAGGAATCTTCTCTGATTTCCAGACTTTTCTTTACCCCTCCAGAGCGCAGAGCTGGAATCGCATTTAGCTTCACCAGAGACTCCCAGTCCCCCCCCCCCCCCCCCCTGCCAACCTCTTTTCCACACTCGACTGTTAAGAGACACACTACATGGTGCTTTATGTAGGCTCTCCAAATTATTCTCATTATCTAAAAAGCAAAACAAATGTCGTGAATGGACTGCAGATCGTTTTTATCAGTGGCCCCGAATGTCCACTTGTGCTGAAAGGCTGATAGGGATCAAGGTGGGAACCGGATGAGCCAAAAGACTGCGGGCTACTGATAGTTCAAGATGTGCATCAGTGTTGTGCATGGGAACAGGGACTAGTGAGGAGGGGTCAGCATTGCATTAGTCTAATTAAAATGTGCTGAAAGCCCCGACCTCTACAGAAGGTTCAGCCTTAGATCGGGGGGACAGAGATTGGGAGTGTTTTTTCTCTCTCCCTTTCTCTCTGTCTCTGTCTCTCTCTCTCTTTATCCTTTATCGCTCTCCCTCTCTCTCTTTCTCTCTCTCTCTCTCTCTCTCTCTCTCTCTCTGTCTCTCTCTCTCTCTCTGTCTCTTTCTCCCACACACACACACACACATGCTCTGTCTTTTCCCTTTTTCTCCTTCAGTGTCTTACACACACACACACACGAACATGCTCTCTCTTCATCTTTCTTATTCTCATTGTCACACACACACACACACACACACACACACACACACACACACACACACACACACACACACACTTGTGCATAGGTATCTACCCACAGTGGACTTAGCACTGAGACAGCGGATGGCTCTTCCTGCTATCTGTCCTTGCCTTTGTTCCTGGCGGGTCTCGGCGTGGGCGGATGTGGTGGAGAGGCACGCAGCTGTTATCTTCCCTCTGTAACACAGTCAGGCTGGGAACCGATCACTGTATGCCCGCACTCTGCCCAGCCATCTGAAATAATAAAACACACTCACACACACTTAAACACACACACACACACACGCGCACAGATTTAGTCCAAGAGCAAAGTATTCCTAAATGCAGCACAACGGCTTCCTTCTAATAGTCCAAAATAAACATTTGTCATTGTGCAGCGTGGCAGAGGCTGATTCCAATTATCTTATGTCTATTTAACTTTCATTTACCATTAACTTTTCACTGCTTCAGTAGTTAACCTGTCTGTGAAGATTGATCCCTGATGTCTGAAAAGAATTCTCTGTGGGTATGTGTGTTGTGTCAGTCTGTGTGTGTGTGTTTGTTTGTGTGTGTGTGTGTGTATGTCTGTGTGCGTGTATGTACGTGTGCGTGTGTGTATGTGTGTGTGTGTGTGTGTGTGTGTGCAGTTTGCACATACCCATATTGATGGGGTTCTGCATACACAAGATAATGCAGGTTCATTGTTCTCTTTGAGCTGTCACACCGTTGGCCTTATCTGACGCTGTTGTGTCTGCGTTTGTCTGGCGGCCTCTTTTCACCCGCTTTCTTACAGCATGGGCCACTGCTCGCTTGGGAACATTTCCTCACCGACTGCATATGACTAAAAGCCCCAGGATCATTGAAACAAAGCCTCAAAAATATTTCCTCCATTCCATTTCCTGCTTTAAAGAGTCCGGCATTTTTTGTAAACACGCACCACAAAATTACAATATTTACAGGTCGGCACCTGTAGCTCTGCAAAACACAGTGCAGCTGTGTGCCTTATCATAAGCATTCCTACTCCTACGATAAATACACAGCCCCTACCCATGCCTCCTCTCTCATAACAGCCAGCATAGTCCAGCACAGCCTGTTCGCTCGGACCCGGAGGTGATATCCAATCCTCCCTCGCCATGTTCCCCAGTCTGGTTGCCTCCGTCCACGTCTTTTCTTGGGGGGTAGGGGAGTGGGGGCGGGTTGGGTCTGACATTTTAATGTCACAGCTCCCAAGTTAGACAGTCGCCCCACTTCCACGAGCGTTTGTTGTCACGGCGTCTGCTGTTAGGCTGAGATGACGAGTCACATGAAAGTGACGTGTGTGGGGAACATTAATAACAGCTGGCTGTCTGTAGGATGAATTATGTGCGTCGCTGTGTGGTGGTGGAGGGGTGTTGTGTGTGTGTGTGTGTGTGTGTGTGTGTGTGTGTGTGTGTGTGTGTGTGTGTGTGTGTGCACGTGTGCGTGTGTGTAGAGGGGTGGTAACAGAGAGCTAGGATCTGTGTTCAGACAGCTGAACCTGTCATTGAGTTTCTAGTGTGTCCCTTGGGAAGTCCCTTTTTAGGGTAAAGACTAACCCAGAGCCAGGCTGTCTGTTCTGTCTACTTCGGAAAGAGAGAGAGAAAAAGAGATGAACAGAGATGTAGAGAACAAAAGAGAGAAATGAAGGGACAAGAGTGACAGAAATGGGAGATGAGGAGTTTGTCGAGTGGAAAAATATCAAAGGGAGGAAGAAGGAAGCGTTTTCCCGCAGAGAGAAGGAGAAACACGTGGAAAAGCTGCCAAGAGAACCAGCAGCCACCACCACTAGGTCCAGTGGCCAGGGTTTTATAGCTTACGAGCAGAGCTGATATATTTAGCCAGGCCTGGCCTGTCTCTTTGGAGTCACGTTTCAATCGCAGTGTCTGTCTTTAACAGCGCCTTTGGGTGCCATGACCAATTAAAAACAACCATCTGCCTTCTGTTTTGTCCGTTGGGATTGGAAGAGATAAAGCGCATGATTCATGTTACTGTCCTGACAGGCTTTCCATGGATGATGTGTATTTATATGTCTGTGTGTGTAGTGCTGTCCTCATTATTTATCTACTGTGGACATAGCTCTCTAGGTATCATGGCAAGGATAATATTGTGCTATATCTGATGTGGATTTTGTCTAATTGATGCTTAATGTGTGTTAATGTATTTTTTCTTGTTGTTCTTGCAGGACTCTGAGTCTCTGGATAGCTGCATCCAGAGCAGCCTGTCGGTGCTGTACCCCCCCTTCGAGGCCACCGCTGCCACGGTACTCTGCCAGGTGTTTGACGTCGTGGAGACGACGTACCGTGGCGACGGCCTCAGATACCTCATCGACTTCCTGGTCCCAGCGAAGCACATCCTCCAGAGTATTCAACAGGATGCCTGTGTGAGTGCTATATCCCTGCACACTTCAAATTTCCCCACTCCCTCTTTCTCACTATTCGCTTGTGCGCTAGCCCCTCCATTCCCTCTTCCCTTTCTCCGCTGTGGTTTGCTCCTGGTGAGTAATACTCCCAGTGGTGACTCACTTCCAGTGAAACATAGCTGTCAAGAGGAGCACACACTTACTCACCACTGGCATCTCTTTTCACAAACCCTGCCATCATTAGTCTCTGCGGTGAACCTCTTCATCTTCCAGGTGAACAGCACCCAACCCTCCACTCTCATTTGTTTTTTTTATGTTCTTTACCTCCCTTCCAGGGATTGCGCTTGTCTGATCATGCCTAGCTCCAGCCCCCTTGCATTGCTGTTTCGTTTGTCATGTTTGGTTAGGTGAGCTTGTTTCCCCCGCATCTGTCATTAGTAATAGGGGCGTAGCCAGATGGCTAGGCAAACAAAAAGTTAGGAGCAACAGAGACACCCTCTCCACCTCCACCTCCACCCCCTTTGTTTTGGTTATCTGAGACATGGGTTTGAAAAGCCCCATTGGCAGCCTCGAAAGATTAACAGTTTCCCAACGAACAAAAGACTTTTCAAATAACTCACCAGGACAGGATCACGTGCAAGCTGCCCACTGTCATGTTGTACATCAGTAGCAGGTCCCCCAGTTTCAGCACCTCATCATCACACATCCATGTCTGCTAGCTATTTATACTCTCTCTTGACCTCTGGGGTGGTTATCCTTCGCAGTTGTTGTGTAGGAGCCTGATGCAGGTTTACACCCTGTCCGTCGCATGTAGCTTAGCGCTTGTCGTTGTCTTTTAGCGCCTTTAGCGATGACAAAAGCTGACCTCCCTGTCGCCCTCCGGTTAGACGCTAGGCCCTCTCTAATGGGCCCCGAGGTGAGCCTTTAAAGGGCACCTTGGAGAGGCCCGTTGTTTGCCCCGTCCTGTCAGAAAGAGGTGCTGTCAGCGGGCCACCCTTTTATCAGGCTGCAGAGAAATCTGTGCGTGACACCCTACTCTACTATCTACTCTGCCTGGGCCTCTTTCACTGGCCATAGGTGTCACCTTATATGCACGGGGAGGATTTAAGGCGTGAATAGACTCAGATGAGTTCATTCAGCTTGAGGACTGTGAAGGTAAAAAAAATAGGAGAGGGAAAACCACATACAATTACGCAAAGTTCTTAGCGTGACCTCGAAAGCGTTTTTTTCCCCTTTCATCGGCCCAGCTCTTGTGTGAACAGCGCACCCCGGGCATCAAAGCCAGTCGCACCGCCAACAAATTAAAAGGCGTTTTTTTTCTCCACTCTCGCTGTCACTGGACGGCGTGAGCGATGAATAAGAAGGGCAAGGAGACATGCCGTTTTGTCATGCTAAACATTTATAAGCTCTGCCTTTTACACAGGCATTGGCCTGAGTGACAGGGACACGGAGCCCCTCACTGCCCGGTGCGACTCAGTGACATGTGAAGACCAAGTCTATAGACTGTGCTCCGAGTCCCATCAGCTCCCCGCAACTGCTTATTTTCACAGGAGACCTCAGAGGGAGAGCGCTCGAATAGATTCACTGACCCCGTTAGATCAAACTGATACCAAGCGGAGATTGGGGCGAACATACGCTTACCGCTTCTTTGTGCCATTCACTGTGCAAGATCAAGACAAGGGAAAGGAGTACACACAAAGGAAAGGTCCTTGGGTAGGCCATTTGTTTTTTGCCCTTCTCAGACGGACACATTTCGGAAGCTGTGCAGTCTTGGAGGGCAGCTTTGGAAAAAGACGGAAGAGAAGAGGTTGGGGTGGGTTAGGGGGTGCTCTGCAGGGGGGTGTGGGGCGGGTGGGGGGATTTGTTCCGGAGTACGCTTGAGCTGAAAGGCAACCTCAGAGCGGAAATCACTTGACACGGGGTTTGTTTACACGTCCCTCCTTGCTGGTGTCAGCATGCGCGAGGCCGGGCCGTCTCTGTGAGTTTAGCCTCTAGCACTGTGGGAAAACAGCCCTGCTCTGCACCTGAGGTCAGCGCAGCGCCACCGGACTGCCTCACCCCTCCCCGGCAGCAGTCACTCAGGGTGGGGTGGAGTAGAAGAGGGAGTGGGGGTGGAAGCGTCGGTTGTTTCGGTGGTTTTGAGGGGCCAGTGGCGTGGCGGTGGTTAGCTGGGTTAGTGGGTAATAATGGGAACCAGAAGAGGCCTCGCATGTCTGAATAATAAGCCCCTTTCACCCTCCCTCCCCCTGAACCTCGTATGGCAGCAGCGCTATACCATCCAAGGCCACTGGCCTCCTTCCTCCCCAGCACTATTTCAGGGGCTGGCTTTTCAAAGGAAATGGGTCATTTTTAGCCGAGCCTGAGTCAGAGGGTCTCGCACACACAGACGATTTCATTTCATCTTCCCCCAGCCTCTCCTAGGGACCTATTTGCATCATGTTCCACAGCGGGACAATGTTACACTGACAGTGGCGACAGTGGCAGGGTTGAGAGAAGAGAGGGAAGAGGAAGAGAGAGAAGGAGAGGAGATAGGGAGGCTATTTTTTGCTGTTTACCACGCTGCCGAAAAGAAACAGAAGTTGTGTAGGCTTGGAGGAGCAGGTCAAGCTGTGCGGAGGCTCTCCCCTCATTGACTTCAGTCAAAAGAGGGAAACGGCACCCTATGAGTGGCCTACTGGAACAGATTTCGGCATAAAGGATCCTATTGTACATTGTCCCTCAATGCTCTGCTGAAAATATCCACATCACTGTGAAATGTGCCTCTCTATGTTTTTTTTCCCATCAACAGGACTCTAGGTTTCCTGCGATCTTTAAAATCTGGTTACTCACTGTAATGTATAAATTGGATGGCATCCTAGAAGCATGTTAAACATGGCTTTGTCTTAGTGTTTGATTAAACCCTTATTGCATTACGCACTCCTGACAGTCTGGTCTGCTCTCAGAGGACATGCGATATCGGCAAGCGTTTGTGTCTGGTCCGCTTCGCGTCCTCTGCACGACCGCCTTTTATTGTGTAAATTTAAGCCTCATTAGAGAAGAGAAAAAAAACATGGTTACAGTTACAGTTCATTACCACAGAGCCATAGCAACCGCAAAGAACGAGACACGTTTGTCAGCATGTTCACTATAAGGGTGCCATTCACACTCACGGCTGATTGGATTTGTTTTAAACACATTTACACTTGTGCTGTTTTTTTGCTGTTTTTTTTCTTACTAAAGCATTTCAGTCACACGGCTCTTGTTTGTGTCTCTTTTTCTCTCCTCTTCCCTTTTAGTTTCCCTACTGTGGGTTGCTGTTCCGTCACGAAGGCTGGCCCCTGTGTGTTCACGAGAAGGTCATAATCCAGCTCGCCTCCCTGGACCAGCGCGTGCTGCGGCCCGGCGACTTCTACCTGCAGGTGGCGCCCACGCCGAAGAGCAGCCCGCGCATCACCGTCAGGTGCCTGGCCGAGGACGGGCAGTATGTGGAGGAGCTGGAGGTGCCTGAGCTAGCCTACACTTCCATCTTCACCATGGCCTGGCTGGACTCCATCAACCAGGAGCGGGCGGGCGCCGCCACCCTGCAGCACTGCCTGCTCGCCGCCGACAGCGACATCTTCCGGGTGCCCTGGGAGGATGTGGTGCACCCCGAGTTCATCAGCAGGCCCAAGGCGGTCCCCAGATCGCCCACGGTGACCAAGAGCAGCAGGGAGGGAGACGGGGACGGGACGCACAGGGCGGGGGACGAGGAGAGGGGGGACAGTGTGGCGACGCAGGACAACAAACCTGCGGAGCAAAACAAAGCGCTTCTGATTGGCACGTCAGTGGCCCAGAAGGACAGTGGCCGGAGCAACGAGGTTAAGCTCCTCCCGGCCCTGGCGCCCTCTAAGAGGGACAGCGTGGAAAGGGGCTCCACGGACGACTCGGAGGGCGAGTATGTGGAGCTGGCCGAGATCACGCTTCCGCGTTTCTCTCCGCAGAAGGGCTCGCTGACCCAGTCTATAAGCATGAACTACAGGAACTTCCACAAACCAAGGACTACGGGGTGCTCGCCACCCAAGGCCAAGCCTCTGGAATCCCCACTCAAAAACGGCGCTTGCTCCCAGACCATGGTGTGCACTATGCTCATAGAGGAGAACTTGAATGACAGTTTTCGCCCAGTGATTCTGACCCCGACCACCCCAGCGGAATCAGACGCTCGTGCCCGTGCTGAATCAACGGACGAGCCAAAGCCTGAGGGGTCTGGATCGGGATCCGACAGCGTGGAAGGTACGGCTCCCACCGACGAGTCCACACGTGTGCCTGATTGTGAGTGCTCTGTGTCTGAACAGCCAGGTTGCAATGACTCGACACCGTCTGAATCTCTCAGTTCTAACTGTGCACTAGACACTTCCCCTGACAGTGCAAACTCACCTCCAGATCAGGTTGTCCCAGAGGGCCCTGAGCTAGCTAACAAGGACAAAACATGTGAGGAAGGGCCCTCACTTAACCAGGCTAACAGCTGTGGGACTAAAGAGTCAGAGAGTTCTGAGGAAGGCAAGATCGATAGTGAGCAGAAAGATCCGGAACCTGCCCCTGTCACTGCGGCTCTCCAGGAGCAGACAAGGGAGCAGGAGGAGAGTGGCGAGGGTGAAACCAAAACAGACACACCGAATGAGCCGGTAAAGGCTCCCGTCGAGCTCGTCACTCCTCCAGCATACAGTGGCTCCCTCAGTCCCACTTCAGGAGGCCCTGAGGGGGAGCGAATAGAGACCGTAGACGGCGCCCCCACTGCCCTCTCGGCTCCAGCTCAGGATCAGGTTGCAGATAGCCTGCAGGGTCAGGACAGGATAGAGAGAGCTGAGGTTGGCCTGGCAGAGACGAAGACGTCAAATAGGGCAGGGGGTGCGGAGCAGGTGGGGGAGGAGGAGGGAGACGGTGGGGTGGAGGAGAGAACAGGGACACCACACGCAGAGGAGTCAGTAGACTCCACAGTAGACGCCACCTCTGACACTGTAGCTGCAGAGACAGCAACAGCAGAGGTGGTGCAGGAGGAGGGTACCACTGTAGAGAGGGTAGGTGAGGAGGATGAGGTAGGAGAATGTTGCAAGGAAGAGGAGAAGGAGAAAGATGGGAGGGTGGAGGAGGAGAAAGATGGGGGTGAAGGTGTGCCAGAGGAGGGGGTAGAAGTAGCTCGGGGTGAAGCTGGTGATGAGAACTGTGCATCTCAGGCCTCAGAATCACCTCAGACTGACTGCACAATGAATGAGGCGAGTGCAGTCACAGAAAGCGCAGTCACAGAGCCTGCAGTCACAGAGAGTGCAGTCACAGAAGGTGCAGTGACAGAGAATGCAGTCACAGAGAGTGTCCCCACAGGTGAGGAGACGGCCTTGGAAAAGTGTGTTTCTGAGGCCGAGACTGATGCACAGGCCAAAGACTCCCAAAGCACTGACTCGCACACACACTCTGAGGGGCACGCACACACAGTCGAGACATCAACAGCAGCAGAAGAGGAGCAAAAACCTGGAGTGGAGACTGCGGAGGAGGAAAGAGGAAAGGAGGAGGAGAAACAGGAGCAGGAGAAACAGGAGGAGCCTGACAGTGGCAAAGTAGAGGAGTCGTGTGAGGAGTCTGCCCAGGCTCCTGCTGTCACAGTCCCCTGTGGGGAGCCAGAACAACAAGAAGCTGTGGACCCCCAGCATCCGCCAGGTAGACCACCCCGAGTCCTCCCTCCAGTAGAGGAATGCCTTAGTCTTTCCTCCTTGCCCCGTAACTGCACTAAGACCCTTTCACTTCTCCACTCTGCCACTTCTCCCTCCTTCACTGAAGACTTACTGAAATGAAAACACCGTCCTGTTTTATCTCCCCTCCTTCTGCTCAATGATCTACATCCTTTTCCCCCTTCCCCTCTCTTGGCATCTAGTACATCACTTCTTCTCGTTTAGTTTGTTAGTATGTTATCAGAACACTTAATCACTCGTTCATCATTTCATACGTTAATCCTCCTATTTCATTCCAGATTATCATCCTTTTGCCTTCTCTTAACCCTCTTCATGTTTTCTTCATTTCATGCAATTTCATTGTCTTTCTGATGTCATAATTTTCAGTGCTTCACTTTTTACAGCCACCTATTGCTTATACTTATGCAACATACATGTTTTTACGTGAAGAGACAGCTCTGTGTGTTTTTGCCGTTGGAGTGATTTTGTTTGATTTGTTTGTTGTGTCTGGGCGTTTTGTTTACAGTTGTGTTTGTGTGTTATCCATATGTTTTTTTTTTTTGTTGTTATGTCAGTGGGTATTGTATTCCACGCCTCATTCTCCACTAACCTGTCATGACACAGGTGCCATATAACAGGAGAGAAAAGCACGATGTGGATGGTTGTCATCGGATAAGAGTGGATTTCACGCACTCATTGTGTAAAGTCATCTGTTTCCATACATAGCCCACTGCGTGTTGTGCACTGTGTCTGAGATAGCTTGATGCATAGGGATCGCTTAGCTCTAGTGGTGAGAGAATCTTTAGTTTGTTGTTAGCGTCCTTCTGATCTCAGGCGTCTTCTTCCAGGTGGGTGGCTGCAGCATGCTAAATGCCCCTAACCACTGTTTAGTGTTTCCTGCTGGATTGCACGCACCATTGTTATCACTCCCCACCTTTTATTTATGTCATCCGGGGTTACATAAGCAGAGGTGCATGGCAGTCGTTAATCACCTACCATAAGGCAGTAAACCTGGCACATCAACGAGATAGCACCCTATGTTTAGGGGCACTGTATTGAACTGAGTCTCATGATCACATCACAAGGGTCATTTAAAAACCCACCTATACATTCCTTGATACGAGGGTGTTTTCTACTCAAGAAGCATAGCACCGTTTTAACTGACGCTGGTTAAATGAGCCACCAGGTTTTTTTTTACCTAAAATGTCCCTGTAGTCTTATATCTTATAAAGTGACGTTTAAGGTCTCTAATTTATTTCCCCCGTCTGTGTTATAAAAGCAGGCGCTATAATGACAATACAGTATGGCTGTGATGGGCCTGGCAGATGTAGAAATCAGTCAAGGTTGACTCAGATCAGGTTGAGCTTTTCCACAGTAAAACAAAGAAGCTCCCCAGCCCCTTTTTGATACTCGCACAGCAGAGCACAGAACACTGGCACAAGTTCTCATCACATGTGAACGAATATGGCAGGCATATCACACACATGCATTCTCACATATTTCAGTTATCCACCATTCCTCATCTCTGTCTGGCTCCCTTGCTCACACTACACCCCCCCTTCAGGCACACATACACATACCCTCATGCTCTTCTGTTAACCAGTCCACTTGAAGTTACTGGTATAGCAATATCACAACTATATTTAACGGACAGGCTGCCCTGGGTCCATCGTCCACCTGCCTCTGGAAACATGGCAGACCTCACAAACTCCTAACCCTGCCAGGGAGACACCTCATGACCAGGTGAATGCCTCTCCATGTTTAGGCCCTGAGGCTCTGTCTGGTGTTCTCGTGGGAGGCCCCACATACAGTATGTCTCCATCCAACAGAAGAAAGTGCTGGTATTATTTGCGCTATCAAAACACAGGAGTCCAAAATAGGCACTGAAGGGGGAGAGGGGGGCATCTTCTGCCAACAGATGGAGAACCTGAGAGCAGTTTCATGGAATAAAGGGTGTAATGGAGAGTCCTGTTTGCCAAATTCTCTGGTACCTTATCTTCACGAGGAATAACATTCCTTCTGGTTGACCCACCCCAACACAAGCCTCCTGCCTTAAAACCTCGCCTCAAGTATTTGAACTCAAATCCCTCTTGAAATATGGCAATGTCAGCAAGATTATGTCTCAGGGTGAAATACTTGTTTGTCTCTGTCCTTGTATGAGGGGTTTTACAGTCTTAAGGCAGTGTTGGGAATTTTTTTGCTGAGCTGATTTCATCTGCGTTTGATCTCGAAGGGCTACTCTCCTCCCTGGGGCTCCTCGTGCTGACTGCCTCTGAGGCGTTTTTATAGTTTCTGGACGCTGCCACTGATCTCTGGATCCCCCGGCTCCAGCGTGCTGTCAGGCCTCACCGACCTGGCTTTGCCCTGGGTCCAGTGATCCGCACCTTGTTTGAGCATGCACACGTGCGTGTGTGTTTGCATTGCATTGCATTGCAGTGTGTATATCGGTCTGTGTGTGTGTGTGTGTGTATCGGTGTCTGGCTGTGCTTCATCATGCTCTGGTACAGGATCTACAGAGACCCCTGGACTTAGCCGGGCGTCTCGCTGTGCCCGATGGGGAGGATTTGTAGATTTGCAGGGGAATGCAGACCTGCTGTCTCGTGCTCCGCTCTCTCATTCCAGCAGCATTGCATTTTGTAAGATGATTATTTCTCTGCCGCCACACAAAGACGGTTTGTTGTGGTGATCCATCAAAGGCATAATGGCACGGGCTTGAACCAATTAGCCAACTTACTCACACCAGTGATCAAACCAAGCAAGCACAAGACATGACAAATGACCCGTTAAGTGCGTGGTCTCGTTGCCCTGTGATGTTGTGGTTGTGAAACACAAAAGAGACGACCATCTGCCCGTATATCTTGCACAGCCTCTCCCTCCTCAGTTGGCCAAGACACATGCCTGCTGACCTGTTCTTGTAGGTCATTGTGTTGGATCATGAGTTAAAGGTTGCTGCTACTATAACTGAGTGGATTTATGGGGGCTAGATATCTCCTACATGCATAGGGACATCTGTTTGAAGCGTGGTACCTTAAAAAGGAATCAAGTTATATAGATATGTATTGTGTTTTTGTTTCCCTTTTGTTGAGAAAGTATGGACACAAAATGGGTGGTGTTTTGTTTGACTGGTTTTTGTGTTGTTTTGTTGTGTGTTTGTTTCTTTGCTTGTTTCTTGATTTGACACTTTGTCTCGCTGTGTCGGTCTAACTCCATGTCTGTCTCCATAGCCCCCAACCCAACAGTAGAGCTTTTGAAGAGTCTGGAGAAGCAGGCCAGTGACACGAGCCCATGCCAGCAGGATCCCCCAGTTTGCCTCCCCACTGCCTCCCTAAAAAGCCAGCCTGTGCTCACGGAGGCCCACCACATCAACCAAGACGTGCTGAGCTCAGGAGTACTCTGCCTGCCTGGTGGGTACACCCAGGACCTCTTTTTTACCCTCTTCCTTTGCTTATTTTGAGGGAGTGTCTGTGTGTTGCTGCCAGGCATTTTGGAATATAATCAGTAGTTCAACTGAAGTAAATTTACATTTTTTGATTTCTTTCCAAACCAACATTTTTTTTAATAATAGCACAGACTTTTTATTACTTCTGCCCTATGGCAAACTATTACACCTTAGCAAATTCCCCTTTTATGCAGGCAGCTTAGTGAGGAGAAAGCGGCTATTTATCCATAATTGGATATGTGTGTGATCGCAGTAAGCCGAGCCGGAGATCATGTTATCGTCTCTCATTACAACAGGCACGAGAGATAAATCTGGACATGCCTTGGTCACCGTGACGACCAGGAATACGATTTGGCTAAACCCAAGCTGCAACAGTGGCGAGCTCGTGCGGATTATGGTCTACTTCTACACCATTCTCAGGTAATGCCAGCACCTTCGGAACGGTTTTATCTCCCTGATCCTGCTCACACCATGATCATTTTAACTGACAGCCTATAATGCTTCACTAGTGACACATGCGGTTGTTGAGGAGAAACGTGCATCTGATAACAGCATTTCCCTACACTTGCAGGAAGGAAATTCGTTCCCTGGGTCTGACTGTTCTGGTCGACGCCCGCCGGTGTTCACCTGTCCCCGCTCTCTTCAAGGCCTTTAATATCCTGCAGGTGAGCTATCACAAATCACACGTCGACAAGCAAGTGTCGTGCAGAGGCACTGGGAATGTACCTCACTCGTAAATCTACTGCAGTGCCCTGCTCTGGGTGTTAATAAAACCAGTGTAGCAGCCTGTCTGCTGAAACATTAAGCCTTCAAGGCATATAGAGGCACAATTGGTGACCTAAAGACTTAACCAGAAAACGAAGGGTGTTTGCACACAGTATGTGTTTAACAATGTGTAGTTGCTACATACCATGCACATATGAACTTGGTAAGAAGAAAGGTTTTTGCGTATGTGACTCACGGTATGGATGTGCCACATACCATGTACATGTGAACTTGTGTAGTGAACTTGTGTAGTGAACAAATGACAATTTGTCTTTTTGAAACTCGGGTGGTAACCTTTTCCACTGTCAGCTGCGTTTGATTAGGCTGGATTAAACGGTAGCATTAGCCTTGATTAGCATTGCTGTCATAGCCACCACCAACATGAAGCCTGGGCAAATGGTGCTCTGCCCTCGCCTCCGAAAAGGCCCTGACTCATTCTTTCTGGGCCTTTGTGCCACTGCCAGCATAGCTTTAGACATCCATCCGAAAGCCCTGGGCCTGTGGGAGCCAGCCAAGAGTTGAAGCAGAGAAATAGTCTGATTGCTGAATGGAAAAGAAGACAACTAAACAAAACCAGAGGGCAGTCTGTGTCTAAGACTTAAAAACGAATTAGAGAACGGTTTTCATCAGGATACTATTTACCAGTCGGCCTTCTTTGCAAGGCCAGGTCTATTATTTCTGGGTCATGTGAAAGTGCCTCAAGGAAAAAAGGCTTTTAACTACAACGGCCTACATGTCAATAATCACATTGTAAAATATCCCCTTAGTTTGGGCAATGTTGTTCTGTTTATTACATCACTCAGTGGGAAAATCAATACAATAAAACATTTATACTTAGATTTAAAAAACATTTATACTTAGATTTTAGGTATATACTTAGCAATTTTGACCTGAGGATGGACAATGTATGATGGATTTTAGGATATACCTAAAAAGTCATCTGGTGTATTATAGGCCACACGTAAGGCACAATGGACAAAAGGTTTATATTTTTAACAGTTAGACTTTCTAACTGCATGTGGCATATTCCAGACCTGGATTACATTGGAATGAGATGCGTCTTGGCGGCGTAGAGCTGTGCTCCTCTGCGAAGGCACACGTGTGCAGCACTGACTCGCCCCCTCAGCCCCGCCTGGGTCAGTACTAACAATGACAGAGCACGCAACAGAGCCCCCAGCAGCCCTGAGAGCACCCACAGGGAACTGCGTGGCCCTGAGGGATTGGCCCTTAGGGGTTGACCCCCACCCCACCCCAACACACACCCAGACACGCACACACACATAGAGACAGGCACACACACATACACAATCACAAACATAGAGACAGGCACACATACACATAAACACACACATAGAAACAGGCACACACACACACACACACAGATATAGAGCAAGGCGAGGCACACCCTCATGCATAAACTATTTGTGTTTGACTCCAATTGTGCACAGATGGCCTCATCGAATTATAGGGCCTCTTCCAGCTGACACTGGGCTTGTGCTGCCTATCTGTGTATGCTGCCACGTGCGTGCCACCTCTACAGAGGAATGGATTTTAGGCTGCAGTTGATATAATACGCCATTGTCAGCACTACGAGTGAATTGAAAGAGTCATTGTTAGACTGCTTTGTAATCCATTATGGAAAGCTCTTAGCAGGATGTGAGACGGATATGAAGGATAGGCAGGATAATTGTTTCCTTTTTTATACACAGTTATTGTGTTCTTAAGTTTCAGAGCAGGCAGAACAGCTTCTTACCACATCTGTATGCACAGGTGAGACAGTCAGTTAGTACCAGACAATGAACCAGACATTGTATCGCCATGCAGGTTTACCCTAAGGGTGGCACACGGCTATCACAACGCCAACATTATTCGATACACAGTCTGCTGGTGTATTTCAAATTCAGACCTGTTTGACTCAAAAGGATCATTATTATTTAGACTCCTGGAGGGAATGCCGCATTAGATTTCCTTAGGAGGAAAAGTTCAGTGTCTAGCAATACTCCCCCTCCAGTGCCCTTTCAGTATTATTTATAAGAATGGCTGCCACCAGCAATCTACGGTGCTTTATTGACACTGACGCCTGTATTACTGCAAATCATGCTTAGTGAAGGCAGTCTGGCACAGGCAGTTTATGTCTGATTATATGCCTATGGGCATGAGTGTTCTAGTATGGCAGGAGAGGTCTTGGCTTTACTCCGTGTGAAAGTGACTCACCTCATTGTATACTAAAATACAGCTGAAGGAATGGGAATTTTAAATAGAGTCTACGGTAAATGAGCCATTTAGAGATATGCCAACAAGGATATTTTGAGAGCCTTTGTTTGTATGTAGGCATCTTGTATGAGTGTGTGAGCAAGAGTGTGTTTGCATAGGTGTGTGTAGCACGTTTATTCAAACTCAACCGTCCACCGAGCCCTTTGTTTGCCCCTAAGTGCCCCTCTCCACGACACGTTTTATCCGGGGCGCCATTCATCACCGCGTCCTGAAGGATGACTGCGTCCACCCTCTGCAGATGGCAGAAAGACAGCGGAAAAAACCTGCCGCACTCTTAGTAATTTCCATGAGTTTACAGCCGTTGGGTGTGCTCAGCAGACAAAGCCCCAAACAGAGCGCAGCGGGTACGTCCCGGAGGGCCAGCGTCAGGGACTAATCATTCGTGAGTCACTGTGGAGGTAGAATACACGGCAGCGAGCCCTCTGACAGCCAGAAGCTTCCAGTTCTATGCCAGGAAACTCGTCAGCGCTTGGTGTATTGTTTGGTTGCCCGGTTGTTATGAATGTGTTGGTTGGATATGTCGGTGAGAGTGCTATACAGTAATGAGTTATGTGATGATGGATTTTTAGTGTGTATGTGTCTGTGTGTTTGGGAGGGAGGCCCAGCAGTCTGTAAAGATTCCTTGCTCTCAGCGGTTTTATATGCTTTCATGTCTGTGCGTTTCATGTCAGTTCATGTGACCTGTTTTTATGGGCTGATGGTAAACTTCTGTACAGATTTTACAATACCAATTTGAAAACATAAAAAGAACAGAAAAATCTTTGATCACTTTAGAGCTGTAAACGAAATCCAAAGGTGATGTAAAGATATTTACCATAAAGAACCATAAAGATATTTTATGGTTGCCTATCTAAATAGACCACCCAATTGAGATTTTGAAATTAATTAATTTAATTAAATACTTAGATTTTAGAATAGTTAGATTCTAGAATTAGTTGTTTTCCTAAAATGGATGTCTGTCACAATTTCTGTAGTGATGTCACTGCTTTTTTCCCCCTTTACTGTCTGACTATTGTAATTATTTATACCTTCCTCTCCCATTTCACTCTTCTACCTCCCTCCCTCCCTTTCTCCCACTGCTTGTCTCTCTTTAGGATGCTATGCCAGGGTGCATCCATACTGTGCTGTTGCTGGCAGACAGAGATTTGGCTCTTCGCACGGAGAAGACCCCCTCTGTACAGGTACAAAGTCTGTTACAGATAATGGTACATCATGTAGAAACAAACCTGGTAATGTCATTGATTTAAAAAACAGGATACATTCAAGGTTAATAAACACTAATTGTGAAATTACTTCTATGTAATGAAAATATTTAAAAAAAAAAAACATTCTCTGTGTACTGTTGACGTTCCTAATAACTGGCTACAGAACAGAAGTTAAGCTCCCTACTCATAGTCCCTTTGCTGTGAGATGGAGTGCTGTTCAGAAGAGCTATTGGCTGTGTTGAGTGTGTCTTATTGACTTGTAGTGATTATCAGCCTTTGAGGATGTGCTTTACTCGAGCACACTCAGTACCAGGGAGGCCGAGACCTCGTAATAGATAACAGTGTAAAGCCTGTTGATTCATGAGCAGATGTTGCACGCTTCAAGTCAAGCCAGTAACCTCTTTTATTTATAACAACCTGCACTTAAAAGCCACCACACTCTCTCCGATCTATCTGCTGTGTTGTTGTTGTCGTTACTGTAGAAACAGATAAGAGGCCATGTAGTGTGGTAACTTTAGTCCAAGTCTCAGTATAAGCTGAAGCAACTCACTTTCTCTCTTTCATATCTCTCTTTTCTCTCCCTCTCTTGCGTTTTCTGTGTGTGTGTGTGTGTGTGTGTGTGTGTGTCTCTCTCTCTCTCTATCCCTCTGTGTGTGTGTGTCTCTCTGTCTCTCTCCCTCTCTCTCTTCCTTTATCTCTTGTGTCGGACAGCTGGAGCTCCTCACCTCACTCAAATCCCTGCACAAGCACGTGGACGTCTCGCAGCTGCCCACCGAGTACGACGGCACCTTCCCCTTCTCCCACGCCAGCTGGATGTGTTTCAGAACGGTGAGCCACACACACACACACACACACACACACACACACAAACACACACACACACACACACACCACACACACACACACACACACACACACACACACACACACACACACACACACACACACACAGCTCCATCAGGTTTATTACGCTCATTGTAATTAGCTGAAGCAGCGATTCCACTGACATAAATAAAGTTTATACGGTAAATAGTTTCCAGTACATTTAAAGGAGAACTTCGGTGTAAAATGAAAATTGGCATGTTAAAACATCATACCGAGTTGGTATGTGTACGGAGGAGCAAAATTGATTTAGCCTGTTGCATTCAGAGTTTAACTATTTTTTATCGTTTGTCCCAGAAGGCTAACAATGGAAGTGGTAGGTGCCCTTAGACGAAGCATGATGGCTACGCTATTTTTAAACCATTAAAACAGCTCAAAGAAACTCCACACTCCATCGGTAGTACAACAAAGGCCCTGACATTAAAAACGAGGCACTGCCTGTAAGGACTTGTGACTGGGTTAATCTCAGAGACTGTGAACAGGGATGGTCTAAGGATGTATACATAAGTGGAACCACAAATTGTTTGTGCTGACATGTATTTGTGCGTGCGTGGACATCTGGTCAGCACGTGTTTCTCACTCCTCCTCTCTCTGTTTTGCCTCCAGAGGCTGGAGCAGCTGACCAGCAACTGTCAGGATGCTGTCAACCTCCTCCAGAGCAGCATCGCTAGCCTGGAGTCCACCCCTCTCCCACCCACAGCTGAGGTATAAGGCTATTTTTTCAGCCTGTTCACACGGACACACACACACACACACACACACACACACACAAACAATTACACACAAACAGTTGAGATATAAGGCTACCTTTCCAGCCTCTTCACACACACACACACACACACACACACACACACACACACACAATCACACACAAACAGTTGAGATATAAGGTTACTTTTATAAGGCTCTTCACACTCCTTTCCCTCTACAACTGAGTTATAAGGCTGCTTTTCCAGCAACTTCGCTCCACACTGCACAAACCAGCAGCACCCATTTCAATTTTGTTTGCAGCACATTCTCTGTTTACTTCAAATTGCACCATGTGCTGTGCTTCATTGCTACCGTTTAGTAGCTCTGATATAAATGTGCTGACACCATAACACTGTTGTGCATCCAACACAAAGCCCAGAAGCCCTCTTCTTGGCTCTGCTAGCTATCTTCCTACCTCCCACGGTGTAGCTTGAATGAAGGGGTGGAATAAAAAAAAAAAAGCGTTTTAGTTGGCAGACGCTGAGGTTAGCATAGTCTAATCTGTGTCACTGGGGCCCTGGCTAAATTTACCCAGACCTGCTGCAGCCACCAGGCCAGGAGCTTTTATTACAGTCTGAATGAGGGTGCCCGCTAATGAAATGAATCTCTGGAGAAGGCCCATAACAGCTGGAATTTTCTATTCAGAGGTTGATTTTTTTTCTCTCCTCCTCCCCTTCTTTTTGCTCACCGCCTTTTTGCTCTCTTCGTGCCTGGGAGGCAGTGACTTTAATGAAGGATGGAGAATGCATGCAAATAGCAAAGTTAACAGACAAAAAATGGAACATAAAAGCTCAGAAATGCAAAGACTCACCACAGGTCTGGCCTGTCGGTCCTGCTATGAATTGTGGGTGAGGGCACGCTCCCTATGCATTGATTGGACTGACCCTCATATGGCGGCACGGGTCAGTGAAGGACACAAAGCCACTCCTCAGGTCCACAGGGAATAGGCTGAAAGAGGGAAGGTCGAGGGGAGGGGGTGGATCTGAGGCTCAGAGAGGTCTTCCCAAGAGGACAGTTATCTTTTTAAGGCCATCTCTCTCCCACTGCCTCGCATTTTATTTTGAAGGGAGATGGGTGAGTTGCGGCTCCCCTGGATCCCATTGTCGGCTTTCACAGACTCCTGATCGGGTATTGATTCAGTGAGGGAGTGCTTAACATAAGAACCTCTGCTTCCAGGAGGGCAGGGTCCCCTACCTAGCCAGAACGATGGGCAAAAATAACAACAAAGCCTGTTTGAACACGTTAGCCTATAGGATCGTCCTTCTTCTCTTCCAGTCCCCTCTTCCCTCCCCTCCCTTTCTTCTCTGCTCTCTTCTTGTCTCCCCTCGTCTCGCCTCCAGTCCCCTCCCTTCCTCTGTGGGATTAGGGGGCCCTCCACTCCACCCGTCCTTCAGTTCCAGGATGTTTTTTGCTGACAGCACACACATTGCTCGCACGATCTAAGGTTTAAAGAAGAAGGCTTGCATTGGAAGGCACACAAGTCGCTGCAGCGTATCTCCTCTGAAAGCATTCAGCAGTTTTCACTCAGTGGGTGCATTCCAGCAGCAGAGTGCAGACAGTGACAGGTGTAATTAAGCTAATTATAGCCAGACTCTAGCTGTCAGCTAGTCCTCAACAAAGCATTTCTATTATTCCTCTGTGCTGATGAAATGTTTTGTCTTTGTGCATCAATGTCAGGTGGATTTTTTTTATTTATTTAGTTAATTAAATCAGAGTGCCAGCCGTCTTGTCTGGTTGAATGGCTGAATTGTTGCCTCAATCACCCCTACCTGTCTATGAATTAGCACACACACACACAGAGACACATACATACACACACACACACACGCACATGTCTGCATATGGTATGTATGAGTGGTTCTTGCTGTCAGAAGACATTGGCTCTGACTGCTCAGCCATGTGGCAGTAAGTCAGACAAATCCACACAGCTGGCCTGGAGTTGGGGCCACATCCACATCCCAGGAGTTATGGAGGTCTTGGTTTCACGGGGCAGGGCGTGGCCGGCTGCTGCAGTATGAAATATCCCAGCCCAGAGAGAAACACAGGGGGGACGCACAAGATTCGTTTCAAGTCCACCAGGCAGGGTGCTACCAGTAGTATCGATGACACGCGTTCTTCATGTATATAGCATGAGAAACTAGTATTTGGACTGTGATACAGTTTCACATTTTTCTGTCCTAAAACCACATTTACGCTCTCGTTATGTAATAGAAGGCCCAGTTTTTGACATCCCCCAACCCCTTTAAAGTGAAGTTGTGTAATCTTTCCATGCTTTACTGCCAAGACTAATATTGAGAGTTATGTGTAGTCTAAATGAATGAAAGTGCCAATCTTTGAGGTTTACTCTCTCTTTCTGAGAACCGAGATGAAGAAGTACAACAATGCAACCACAAAATGCACTTAAACTTACATTAGGATAATAGATTAATTATGGCAGTGTGGTTTTTCCACTGGGCATTTTATTTGCCGTTAAAAGGGTGCCTGCAGGTAAGCTAATTTAATCACAAAAAGCACACAAAAATACACCAAACTTCTGTTACTGCACATTGTGTCAGACATCTGCTGGAAATATTAATTCAGTTCACAGTATAGTACACTATATAGGGTGTGAGTTACATTGTTTTGTTCTCTATCTTCCTTTCCCTATAGTTTATGTGAATTAATTATGTGTGCTGTGTGCTTCTAAGACTTCTAACCTGAACCTGCTTTGTCCTGTATCTATGCAAATGGGAATATCCAGCTATCAATTCATCAGTCTATCATAGACACAATAAAATCACCTATACAATGCACTGTGTTGAGTAAACGTTGAGTGAACATTTTGCATTCAGCAATCGTATGAAAAGTTACCACGCAGTTGCAGAGATACAAGTGTCCCTCTCACTCCCTTTTCTCCTCTCGGCCTCCCCTTTCTCCCCAGGAGGCGCAGGTGCTACTGGCCCGCTACAGGGAGCTGATGCGCAGCGTGCTGGAGGACAGTCGGCTGGTGCGCCTGCAGCTGGAGGGGGGAGCGTCCCTCTCACGCCTGCGCAAGGAGGAGTCCAGTGTGAGCCTCACTGAGGACTACAGGTAACATTTAGCCAGGCCCAGCCAAAGACATTTCCGTAACACTTTCTATGAATCCAGTCTTCATAAGACACTATAAACACATTCATAAAGAGTTATGCATTTCTAATGATTGACATAAGTATTCACAATTATTTATACATAGTCTTGATTGCACTCGTGAGGCATTATAATGCTATGTTATAAGCCTTTACAACTTTTAAGTGACACAGTGCATTATAAAGCTTATGTGACCTTTTTTCACCTCATCGTGACCATTATCAACAGGTCAAAATAGCTTTATAATGCAATGTGTCACTTTGTCACAAGTTGTAAAGGTTTATAACATAGCATTGTAATGTTTTCATGTGTAGTCATGAGTGTGTATAAATAGTTGTGAATACTTATGTCAAATATTATAAAGCTTTATCAATGCATTATAACCCTTTATGAATGTGTTTATAGGGTCTTATGAATACTGGGTTTATAGAAAGCATTACCAACATTTCTTTTTTCACAAACGCGTAGTTGCCTCATTCCCTCTATGTTCCTTTCCTCCTATCTGTTTATGTCTGTCTGCTATCTTTTGGCCTCTTCTCTGTCTGTCACGGATATTTCCTCTCCTTTCCTGGGAATTCTGGGAATTGTCTTAGCGTGACAGAGCAGCATTTTTACATTAACAGAGCAGACACCAATTAAACTCATATCAGAGTGCGTGCAAGTCAAAGTGCAGTGTGGTAAACAAACCAGGGCTGTCTGGTCTCCCCTTCCTTCCCTCCACCTCTCTTTTCTCCTTCCGTCTCTGTCCCCTTTTCCTTTGCTTACCCTCTCCGCTCTTCCAGCTGGTTGATTTAAATGGGCCGTTACGGCCGAAATCAAGATCTGCTCCAAGCAGTTATTGCTCAGTGGACCACGGCATTGTTTATGAACGATATCCCCGTCTTAAAAGCAGGGGGAGACACACCTGCCAAAACAGAACAGATGACAGATACCATATGGGGGGTGGTGTGTGTGTGTCTGTGCATGTATGCCTGCTTCTGTGGGGTGAGGGTGGCGTGGTTGGAGGTGGCACACATGCCTAGAGGAAAAAAAACAAGAGCATTGGCATGGCATAGCTTTCAGTTGGCAGGGCGAGCACTTTCTGTAGAGGCGAATGTGCGTAAGTGTTTTTCCTCCCCGCGAGCCAAGTAGAACGCTCTTATCTCCGCTAGCCGTACAGTTACTCTCTCGCTCTCTCGACCTCGCTCTCCCTCGCTTCCTCTTTCTGCCGTTGCGATGTTCCTGTCCCATATCAAAGGCTCGCTGACATATCTGTTTGTATGCGCTGCCCATAAAGCTACATCCTGTAGGAGAGTCAAGAGCACACCAGAGTTTGTTATTGTTTACCTCCATGTGCACTTGGTTTAGCTGAAGCACGTTTCCTTTGTAGCCATGACCAAGAGGTGCACTTTATATGGCAAAAATATTTGTGAAAAGACCGAAAAAGTGATACTGTGGTCACACACACACACACACACACACACACACACATACACATGAAGATGCTCACTGCTATGTGGTCCAGCTGGAGATGATGGTATAGACTATATAGACTAAAGAAAGGGACCCACGCACGCGCACACACACACACAAATATGCAACCACATACGTACACAAAATGTACTGTATCTTGACAGGCCTCCAGGGTCATGGCTCCACAGAGGTGTGTCAGGAGAAGGCATTCGTCCCCTGTCTGGCACCAGCCACATTAGTCTCAGTGCACTTCTCTCACCAAGGTCAAATCCTTCATCTCCCGGAAAAAGCACATTCCTTCCTTCAGACTGCCGACATGTGTCTAGTACATCTTCTGTTAGGAGTGTGCGAAAGTGCAAGTGGTGGAACCATACCTGCGAGCCTCGCCGTCTGCCGACCTCTGTGTCGTGTGTGTGTGTGTGTGTGTGTGTGTGTTTATGTCTGTGTGTCACTTAACCAGCACAACACACAGGATCTCCTGTGACACTGGAACAATAGCAGCCTGCACAGGTGTGTCTGGTGCCCTGGTGGCCCAAACAAAAACCAACAGGGCATTGCCCGTGTTATCCTCTTTAAAGCTGCCTTGTCAGAAAGAAGGAGTGACCCTGTGGTATTTCCGTCCACCACCACCGGCAAGACATTTAGCAAGGAGGCGCGGGGCGCTCTCCCAGACAACCTCCCCCTCCCTCCCTCCCTCCCCTCGTCTCACCTTTGGCCCTTCACTGGGCTGCACTGGAATGTGCCTTCACCTGCAGCCCTTTATGCACACACACAAACACACACACACACACACACACAGAGTCAAATAACTCACCCTAGACACAATAAAAGCCCATTTCATTCTCCTCCTCTGGGTCTCTCTCCTTGGGCTCCGTCTGCTGCCCCCAGTACGCCGGCGTGGGTTAGAGGCGTGCGGGGGGCGCCTAATGCAAGGCTAAGCTCTGTGTTTTTGATGAAGTCAAAACTGATGGGGGGAGATAAGAGAGGAATTCCAATCGTGAGTGACAGGTTGAAGACACAGAGTTCCGCGAGCTGGGCGTTTGATGTCGCTCGTGCCAAGGTGGGCTCTCCCATCTTTCCAAAAAAAGAAAAAAGAAAAGACAACTGATTGGGAAACAGTTCCTTTTATCCTGGACATCAACCGTCTACCTGGCTCAGGCTAGAGACTTGGAAAGAGGAGAAAACGCCGCTAAACCTGAGCTCCTTTCCCAGTTCTCATGTGAAGCTCTTTTGGGTTATTCTTGGATGAGAGGTGACATGCTTTCAGCAGTGATTTAGCTCCTGTCATGCGATTTGCATTAGCAAGTCAGTGCAGCTGGGTTTCTGCCTGAAGGTATCCGTTAATGTGCATTGATTCAAATAGTGTGTGTGTGAGAGAGTGTGTGTATGTGTGTGTGTTGGGGGGAGGGGGTGATAATGTCTCCTAGTTTTTTTTAATGGTATATCCCTTTGCCAAATTTTTAGTTACCTGCTGTTTTACACAGATCGCCTTAATAAAGAGGCAGAAATTCCAGACCTAAATGCATCAGCCTAGAGGGTGAATCAGCAAGAGGGCTGGATAAGCCTAGCCAAATGCTTTACCCTGTGTGTTATTTTTGTTTTTCCCTCAACAATTTAAGTCACTTCCAAGCATTGAAAGCCCTCCACGTCAACCCAGGCTTTGACTTTACCCAAACAATAACCCTGAACAACCAAAGGGCTGCATTACAGTGATTGCAGGTCTCGTTGAACTAAATGGGACTATTCAACGTTGGCTTTCATCTCTGGGAGTCCTATGTGACTATCTTGATCTCTTATCTCTCTCTCTCTCTCTCTCTCTCTCTCCCTCTCTCTCTTTCTCCCTCTCTCTCTCTGCTTTCAACTGGAATGCCTTTGAACCAGTCAGCAGCACGTTGAAGGGCAGTGTTTATTTTTGGGTGCGGAATATGACTAATTAGACAATTATGGAAGGGTGCGGCAGTGTGACACCAAGCCGGCACTCACAGGCACAAACATGCACTCACACACACACAGACACACTGTCACTGCATTTCAGTGATTCATACCAAAACTCCTGCGTTGCGAGGGATAACAAGAGGATTGCATCTGAAGTTAAACAATGAGTCCGACCACCAGAGTTGTTTTTGTTTTTTAAGGATTTCCCCTCCCCCCCCCCCCCACCACCATAAAGCCCCGTCAGCCCCAAAGAATGTTCCACAGTTCAACTACCTGCTCCTCCATACTAAACCAACCTTTATTTGTTTTGGATCAGACCTGCCTTTTCAGCCAAGGTCACAAATCTACTGCTTTTGCTTTTCAGATGAGAACAGCAGTGCCTTATTCGGTGTGCTGAGGAAGAACGAAACCCTTTTGCCTGGCTGACTGACATTAGATAAAGCCCCACTGTTGACCCTTGTGGCTTTGTGATTAGTGCCCAGCGAGTGAACCGGCGACTCATTTTCCACTATAGATATTTACCAGTGTTTCCAACCATGCAAAACAGTTAGAGTCATCTGCTGATCGTATTACACCAACGTTTAAGGTCCAGTGGAGTTGTAAAGCGCAGAGGCTGCACGCTTGGATTTACAAAGACTTTTTGACCAGCCCGATGTCATCTTGAAAAGTCCCAGTAGAACTGAAATCATGTGGGCTCACTGCCATTTTGCATTCTTGATGTTCACTTGATATCATTTGGGGCCCTTTGGATGTCCACTTTCAGAGAAGCACGGTTCCTTATTTCCCGTCTGCAACCTCCCACGCTTCAGGCGTCTCTGTCGGCTGGCATTACTTCCTGTTAACACCTCTTCCTCCGCACTACAGCTGAAGCGTGCATCAGTCAGTGTCGCTGATGGAGGAGGATGTCTTCAGAGGGCCGGGCCAAAGACAAAGGCTCTACTTGATAGAGCCATCCAGCTAACTCTGAGAGCCATTAGCATCAGAATCGAACAAACAGAAATCCCCCTGTAGTGTCAATGCAGAGTTGTTCTCTGTGAGGCTCTCACCAAAAGACGCCAAACCACTTCCCCCGATGTTGAATTCCTTGCATATTGTGTGTATGCGTGTGTGTGTGTGTGTGTCTGTGTGCATGCATGTGTGTGTGTGTGTGTCTGTGTGCATGCGTGTGTGTGTGTGTGTGTGTGTGTGTGTGTGTGTGTGTGTGTGCTTCGAACAGCAGGGGGCAGAATTCATCCAGTCTGAGTGCCTAAAGACCAATCAGACATTGTGGGGGGTTATTCATCAATAGATTTCTGTGTAAATGCCATCATTACTCAGAACCACACCTTTATATGAGGGCCACATCATGGCATTCCCATATCTGTTTGACAGCAAGTGATTTATGCACGTAATAAAGGAATAAGAAATAGCAGATCGTTTGGCTCAGTTGGGTAAACAAAGAGGAGAAGCGGCAGGAATGTCGAGCATAGTACGGAGCTCTGTGCTGCCGGGCTTCACAAGAAATGAAGTCATGGCTTTACTCATCAACCACAGGAATCCTTTACAATGTGCTCAGTCACTGTGCAGTGCTGGTCTGGGCTAATGTTTCCCCAGGAGGAGACGTGCCCTAAAGGAAAGGATACACACACATTCATACTCACACACATAAACACACACACAGACACACACACACACACACACAAGCATTCAGACGTACACACAGAAAGACCAGAATGATAACATCCAAAATGGAAAACATGTACACATACTCGCTAGTGGACATATTTCCATATTGTTTTAATTGAGTCATATAGAAAGATACCCTCCAGTACAGCACACACACACGCCTACATATATACACAGAGATTGTATCAGTTGTGGCTCAACTGTGGCAGTGGAGTCAGCCCAGCTGTCTCGTGTAGGAGCCGCTACATTTTCTTGGTGAAGTGAACCAGTCAGGCCAGTCACGCATAGGCCCTCAACCAGTCAGAACATGCTTTGTCCCACCAAACAGCCAATCATTGCCCTGGTTTGAAATGCCACAGCAGCCAATGACACAACAGTCTAGTCTCTCCACTTCTGCAACTGTTGAGCTGTCACAACATTCACTTTTCAGTTCAGTCCAAAGAAATACAATCACAGTACCGCTGAACTTTTATTTATTTATTTTATAAACCAAAAGGAGACTATCAGCAAGGCTCATGCGCTAGAAATCTTTCTTGTCAACATCCCTTTCCTATTTCCTGGGATGTTGAATGTTTTCTTTTTTGTAACGTACTTGGTGCCTGGCTGTGTTGTGCTACAGAGATGCCATTGAGACAGTGGGGGGACTGTACAACCAGGTGGACGAGCTGGTGCATCGGCTGGTGATGCTGTCCAACAAGTGCACACAGGAGCTGGAGTTCGTCATGGAGTTCAAAAGCCTGGAGGAGGGCTTTAGTGAGGTAAGGAGGTGGGGTTGCAGGCCAGACCAGGAGGAACCCGTCAAAGGTTCATTTCAGTTTTATGAACAAACTGTAGGTGCAGGTGTTATTGCATTCTTAGGCATCTCACATTCTAGAATGTTCTCTAAACTCACTAGAGGGATGGGCGTAGAGTCATTTTGTGCGTCCCAGCCTTTTGCTGTTTCACCTACTAACCCATTTAGGGTGGCATTTAATCACGTTCCTTAATTTTGAATGTTACAGAGTCTTAGTGATTTATTTGCCCTACATAGTTTGCTAAATGAGAAGGGCTTCCCCCACAGGCAAAAGCATGTTCAAAAATGTTGGCACAGATGTGTAGAAAAGTACTTCATGCCTTTTGAATGAATATGAGGATGTAGCACATGAGATCAGATTGTATCACACACAGAAAAGTCCTTTAATTTCAGCTCAATTAGGTGGGGGCTTAATGTGCGCCAACAAAGCCAAATTGCAGACAGCTGGAGAGGCAGGTAATCAAGGGGACTCCTGAAATAAGAGAAGGGAGGTCTAAAGATTGACAGCTGTGCGTGTGTGTGTGTGTGTGTGCTTGTGTTTACATGTTTGTGTTCATCAGGTGAGTCACTGGATCAGTGAGGTTGGGGAGAGTCGCCTGAAGACCCTGGGGGAACTTGAGGACTCTCTGGAGCAGCTGCGGAAGAAGCAGACACTCTTTCGAGACTTCTACGCCGCTGCATATGTACGTGTAGAGCTCGGTTCATCTTAACAGTGTGTAGACTTGCCTTACTCTTTCCTAGCATATCTATTTCCGCCAGCTCTTCCCTGTCCTGTTCCTGTAAAGTAATTTTTTTACTAAGATTTCTTAACATCGTGGTGAGATCCAGGTCCTCGTGAGGTGCATTAGCTGGATTTGTACTGTACAGGATAACGCCATGCAATATTAGTGACTGAGCCACGTAGCAAATGCTTTCAGCAGAATTTCAACTCTATTGTGCATGTTCTTTTTTTCAAACAGGAGGTTTTAATTAGGAAAACAAATACACAGCACATAGCAATTTTAATGAGACAAATAAAGATAGGACGGATAGATAGGGCATAGATACAGGAACAACAAAGCAGTGTTTCACCAGTTCCAGTGGGTGGATGCGTCTGTTATGGTATTCAGGTAATCTGCATGATCTGTGTGTCTGGGCCTGCTTGTTGTTGTGCAGGAGCACTGCAAGGGTGGGGAGGCCTTGCTCAAGAGGCTGGAGCGCTGGGAGGACGTGTCGTCGGCGGAGCTGCAGGTGTACGAGGTGAAGGTGCGCTCCTTCTGGGTGCACCTGCAGGACTTCTCCCAGCGCGTGGAAGACACCCGCGACAAAATCGACAAGACCGTCAGGCTCTACGAATTCTTTGATAAGGTAAGACCCGCTTTCTGTGGTCTCTCACTCTCGCTGGTAACTGTTTTTGTTTTGTTTTTGTTTTTTTTGTTGTGTTCTTTGTTTGTGTGTGCATTGTGAAGATTTAAATCACGTGTATTTCAAATGCGCCACTAACCTCGGGGCAAAATACATGACAGGTCCTGGTTGATCATGTCAGGTGTCAGTACAGTTCATAGCTGCTTTGATTGCAGGGTTTAGACACAAGTTAGTGTTCTCAGGCTTGCAAAAGGGCAAAATAAACTAGAATTACAAGTTTTATCACTTGGGAAAAATATTATCATTAGGGTGTGAACTTATACCTGTCAGTTAAGATGAATGTTAAACGTTTATTTGCGGCTTAATAAGCTTGCCGGTTAGTTCATGTTACGGATATCTTAAGACATTATAAGGATTAACATTCTCAGACAGGTTTCTCTGGTAAAAAAAATAATAATAATAATAAAATAAAAAAAAATGTATTTGCATTTATGTTTTTGTAATTGGTAATTTTGGTTTGCTCACACAACATAGTTCACAGCCTGAATATGTCTCTGGAAGTACATTACATATCTATAAGCTTTAAGGGTTTAAAAGATGGCCTGTCCTTTGATTGATGAGTGGGAAAACGCCGGATGGTACCCTGCTTGACGTAGGCCCCGCTGCACAGAAAGCTGGATTGTGAGCGAGGAGGGTGGCCACACTGGCCAGCTAAACTGT
Organism: Coilia nasus; assembly: GCA_027475355.1. NCBI lineage: Eukaryota > Metazoa > Chordata > Actinopteri > Clupeiformes > Engraulidae > Coilia > Coilia nasus. The sequence continues at coordinate 29,011,080 of CM050207.1, forward strand.
GCTAGCAGCAGTGTGTCACTGGGATACGTCTGTCTGAATGCCGGCGAATGCAGGGTGAGCTCACAGTGATGTCTGACAATGGAGCTCTCTAAAATTAGAACCGGAGATCTCTCTGTGCCTCCATTGTCCTCTTATGGCACTGGCACACGCGTGCTGGTCAATGACAAATGCGCCCTGCCTTTCCAGCAAAATATCTGGACTCTTCAAAGCAGAGATAATACTGCAAGTGATCATCTACTTCCAAATAGTCTATGTTGAAAAAACACTTTCTTTTGGTTGAACTGCTTGATTGGTGTTATTTCCGCATTGTTCACAGAGCGTTTTTCTCAGACCAAGGATAGATGGCCATTGTGTGCCAACAATTTGAATAATGGCACTGGTGCATGTTGGAGACAGAGAGAAAGAGCACAGCATGTAAGGGGGAGACAGAAAAGAGTCCTATTGAAATGGTTCCAACTGCTTCCTCAATTTTGTGTATTGATGAATTCATTGATTTTTTCTGTCTTGGCTGACTTTTTCTCCTCCTGAGCTCTCGATAAATGAGACATCTGGAAACTCAATTTTGGGCCTCTTAATTGAAAACATTACAGATCGACATTATATGAGTTGTGAGCATGTTAATATTTTGAGTTATTTATTTATATCTAAACTTTATTTTATATTTGATCTTATCTTTAGCTTTTAATTTCAGTATTTACAATGTGTTTACGATCAAAATATCTTGCCATGTGAGTGCTTAAATCTTTATACAGACCTGGGAATACAGATGTCTGGGGGTTTCATAGTTGATAACATTTCAACCTGTATTGGCATTATGGCTATAACACGTCCTCATAATTTTAACCATTCAGTATAAAGTAAAACTGCCAAACGGTAATAATACACCTCTGCTAAACCCCACAGGCTGGTCAGTGTCCTGCAGCTCTGTCCTGTAGCGTCCTGCAGCCACTCCCATACCTCCCTCTGGTGCACATGGCTCTGCCAGGCTGGGACAGCTGGAAAGGATTGACCAATGTCAGATTTTAAAATTAGCATAATTATAGCTCTATCTCATGTGGCTCTGGCTCGCTCGCCCCCTAATACCCTGCCCCTCCCCAGCACGCTACCCCTAACTCACCCACCCCACACACACACATACACACACACACAAACACATACACACACACACACACACACCACTCCGCAAACCCACTTTGCAGCGCCCCCCACTCCCACTCCCGGGCTATGGCACAGCGACCTCAGGCTCTGCTCGCCCCAGCCTCTTCCGCCATCTGTTGGCATATTGAACAATCATGTTTATGTGCGAGGAGATATTTAGGGGCGATAGAATAACAATGGGTCCCGTGTCCTGCTCGTTTCGGCCCCATTGACACGCGTTTGTGCTGGCTTGTGGGGCCTGCAGCCCTGTAACCCTGCTTATTAGCGCCGGGCCTCAACAGGTTCGCCTTCAGATTAGGCACATGCTTAGGCATCACGCTTTGCTAGCATAATGACAAAGCTTTGTTTGCCTATGGTAATGCACAAGGGTTAAGAATGCTAATTCTTTAAGGATTTACAAGGCGGGGGTGTCATTCGTGCAGTGGTGCCTTCAGCTAAAGCTATGCATGTGCTTTTATTCCTGGGGAATGGCAGAGTTTGTCTTTGCTATTTGGTTGTTGGTTTCACAAATGATTGATGTGTTGCTTGTCAGTTTTTCCAAAATGAGAGGAGTATCTCGTGGATCTGTGAGGGTAATTAGAGCGTCTCAATGGGATACCATTCAGCTTGTGTTGTGTTTGTGTGCTGGTTTTGTGCAGCGTGGACCCACTATGGTTTGTTGTCTGTGTCATGGCTGCTGCAGATCAGGCCTTTATGGGTTTACATGTGTGGGAGTGTGTGTGTGTGTGTGTGTGTGTGAGAGAGAGAGAGAGTGTGCGCACTTGTGTGTGTGTGCATGTGTATGTGTGTGTGAGAGAGAGAGTGTGTGCACTTGTTTGTGCGTGTGTGTGTATGTGTGTGTGTGCATGTGTGTGTGTATGTGTGTGCGTGTGTGTGTGTGTGTGCACTTGTGTGTGTGTTTGAACACCGGCAGCCATGGAGATCATGAGGCCAAAGACAGGTGCTTAATTTGTCACTAGTGACAGCCTAACCCAATACAAAATTAGAATGCAGCAGTTGGGCCATCATGCCTGACAACCAGACCTCACAAAAAGAACTGACTCGCAGGGGAATGGATATTTATATATTGGTTATTTGACAGCTTTCTTTATTGACAAGCATGTGTGCTTTTAAATGATGAATTACTTATTTACATGAATATTTAGTAACGCTGGACAATGTCTTCTGTAAACAGAGCTAAAATTGAACTTAATGTTATTTTTTTCCTGAATATATGAGAAAACACAATTCACACGCAAAAAAACAGGCTATTGTCCTCCAATGTCAGTATTGGGCACACATACACAAGGTCACTCATAAGATTTTTGACACATATCCTGTGACAAATGTGTTTTTATTGACATGTCTGCAAAGAAAGCCCTGCAGCTAATCATGCCCAGCAGAGGCAAATAAAAGGAAGTGACAGTGTTTGCCAGGCGGCGGATGGGGTCTTTGTTGAGACCATGCTGTGACCATGCAGCGATGATGCCTGGGGGCAAGGGCTGGGCACTGTCCCTGGGCTCTGCCGTGCCCTCACTGTCCTGTCATGTGTACGTTCTCTGACCCACTCAGCGCTCCAGATGGCCTCACTAGAGGTACAATAGGCGGGGGTGTGGGTTGGTGAGGGGGGGGCGGGGGGGGGGGGGAATGAATCTCTGTAATGATTCCTCATGGAGTTGATTGGAGGACAAAGGGTCTGTGACACGCCAGTCGTGCCCACTGGACCTACACGGTGTCAGACAGAGCATTGGTGTCGGACCTGCTTGAGCATTGGGCAGTTGCCTGGGGTTAATGCGTGACTTTGTTCTACAAAAACACGCGATGAGCTTTGGAACCATTAACTTGAAAAGTCTGTCTGTCACGTGTCTGTGTCAAAAGTAACCCCTCAGTTCTAACCCATATGAAAGGTAGGTACTGTGATGTAGGTTCCACTCACAGAAATATGGTAAAAAAAAAAGTCTGTACAATAACACAACACAGAACTGCCATTTATTTAGGTTAAATGCTGACACCTTTTCTCAGTGGCATAGCTCTTGAATGAGCTAAGCTGTCATAATTCGCTGTGAATTCAGTGAGAGTTGTTTGTGCTACAGTTGAATGGATTTATTGAAAGAAGGGTCAGAGTGTTTTTTGGAGGAAGCCAAGTCATACATTGATAAAATGAAGGGGGGAGGGGGGACCTCTGTGCTGAAGGTCCTCTTGCCAAGCTCATTTTAATGATTGCCAAGCACCTCAGCCCTTCACTGAAGAATTTAACCCCCAGACAGTGTTTCCCGACCACATTTGTCAACTTATTTTGCTCATGTATACACAGGCTTTTTCTCACACTAGCACTGACATGGTCTTTGCTCTGGTGCTCAGAGGGAGATGGTAAACGCATCTATGGGTCCTCTCTGACATATTGATATGAAGAGCCGGGGTGTAGGGCAACAGCCGGCGAGCGGCTGCGTATTGATCGGGACATCGATACCCAGCGTCTCCAAGGAGTGTGGTTACCACTGCCAGCGCCTCTGCCACACTTCCTCCTCAGCAGCCAACCAGCGAGGGGAATTAGCATCTGAAAGCCCCAGCTAGCATTCCTTGGTGACAATGGCTCAGAAAATGGAATCATACCAAGAAAACTTCCCACTCCACTTCCCCCGTCACAAATACTCTCCGCCTTTCCTTTTTCTTTCTTTTCTCTCCCTCCCTCTCTCTCTCTGTCTCTCTCTCATTCTCTCCCCCTCGGCTCTCGCCGTCTCCCACAGGATTTGTCTGGCATGTGGCTGGAAGCTCTCACTGGTTGTTTGCCTCCAACAGTGACGTTTGAGAGCCAGAGGGATTTCAAAATTTCAGGCTCTAATGGGCCATTCTTCCCCGTGCCCATTTATCAGCCCACAACACTGTACTGTACTATGCACTGTACAATAGCAAACAATGAGCTGGCTTGGTGGGTATTCCCTTCAGATCATCCATCAGTGCTGCTACTGCTACTGCTGCTGCAGCCCAAACTCACACATCCTCTCGGCTTATTGGGTTCAGAGAGTCCAGGTAGCACTCCAGTGCCAAGTTTTGCTTTCACTCACTCCCCTTTCCCTGGGCCAACCCCCCACCCTTCACTTAAAGCAAGTGGCTTTGTAGTGTCGGCGACAGACACCCTTCCCATCCCCCCATTCCTCTCTCTTCCCTCTCTCCCTCCCTCCCTTCTTCCCTCCCTCTTCTCCTCCTCCTCCTCTTCTCAGTTAGCCCCAGTTGCTGGGGCTGGCCCATCTGGTATTTGGACTAGCATTTGCCTGTGAATAGAGGGGAGGTGGGAGGAGGTGTGGATGAGAGGGGGAGCGGGCGCCAGTGGCTCAGTGTGCTCCCAGTCGTCAGTGCAGATCACAGGATGACCGCTGCAGCTCCCTGCCCCGCTCACGGGGCGAACGGTGCCCTACCCGAACAGGAGCCAGCCCCCAGCCACGGAGAGGTAGGACAGTAATGTGCCGAGCTTCAGTCAGGGTAGAACTAGGTAGAGCTGGGCTCTCTTAGAGCAGAACTAGCTACTGTGGATGAAATGTTTCTTGGACCACATCTTGTGTTGTTGTTGACATGCACTTGCTAAGTTTAGTTGGGGGACATGAGGAAGTTGTGCACCTTGTTTGCTGTGTTATGTTTTCTTTTTGACTTTGTCCTTTTTCTGTAACTCACAGTACATTTCAGCTAACTTTAAACTGTGGAACTAGTGTCCTTTCTGTCTTTAGTGTGCAGTAAAACACAGATCAGTGGTCAGTAGCAGTGTCGGGGGCAGTGGGTTTACTGGAGCTGTTACTCCCCTATGTGTTGAGTTTACTAACCCTCCCATGCTACCCTACCCCACCCCCATCTCCTTTTCCCTCCGGAGTCTGTGGGACACTTTCAAATGAACCTTGGAAAGAGGGACGTGTGTGGTGGAGTCAAGCTCTGGTGTGGGTGTTAATCACAATGTGATGTTTGAGGGTCTGTGTTTGCTTGGAGGGGCTTACAGCTGGGCTGACCAGTTCATTTCCCTTTTGAAAATTGTGCCACCGTTTTGGACTGCTGCTCCCAATAAGCCTTAGGGCCACCAGAAATGAGGCTTTCCTCTTTATATGTCCTGTCTATTATGAGTGATAAAGCCAGCATTGTTTAGTCACATCATGAAGTGTTGATTGCTTTACGACACCACAGCCCGCAGGGACCAGTTTGTACTCTCCTGTTGCTGCTGGGCCTGATGAGCGCCTCTCTGCTTGATATTACACGCTGAAGCCAATGCAGCTGTCGCCTGTCTGCTCAGGAAAGGAGTGTGTTTTGGGGTGGGGGGTAGGGTTTATGGGGCTATGAGCAGTATCTGAAACCAGGTGCACTCTTGAAGAGAGTGAAATGATGGGAAATAAAGCAGAGGGGGGAGGTTGGACACTTTTAACAAGAGAGAGTAGATGATACAGGGACAGGAAGAAGTATAGGTAGATATTGAAGGAGAAAAAGAAAGGTAAAGCTGTTTTCACACAGAAGTTAGCCAATTAGTGTTGAGTTGGGAGGCGGCGCCCTCTCTGTGTTAGATCTCTGGTTAGCTGCATCATTAGTGAGTTGTAGTGTAGGTGGTATACATCTTGACAGTTATCCTTGCCTCTGTTAGAAAACCATAATGGCGGTAATGGACAGGGACAGGAGAGTTCCCTCCAAGTAGGGAGAGGGGGGGTCCCCAAGGCTCCTTTTCATCTGATTGGGTCAGCCTGAATGCCCACGGACGGCTGAACATGCTTCTGATCATGCTGCTTGACTGGGCTCGAGGCATGGATCCCCACAGGGCCACTGTCTCTCCCAGGAGCCCCCAAAACACAGAGCCCCCCCCCCACACACAACCCCCCCCCCCCCTCCAAATCCTGCCTCCGCCACCCGAGCCCCAACGGACACCAAGGGACTGGCTTCTAAAGGACAAAAACAAGCTCCATGCTCCTTTAATTAGGCCTGTCAATCCATTGTTGTTCGGTGACTGACTGGGGCCTTCCTGCCACAAAGTTGTGGGACCCACACTGTTGCACAGGGAAAGCACCTGTGGTAACAAAACATTGGCATAGTCTTCTATGAAACCTCGCACAAAATGATGATAAACAAACGTGGCCCAAGGCTGCACCCCTACCTACCAGCAGGGGAAAGTCACAATGCAAAGCTCACCAGGTTTTCTTTTCGACAGCGCAGCTTGTTAATCACATGTCAACAAATCACTGGAGCAAGTTTACCTCGGACTAATTAGCCACCTGGCTAGCATGTGTTCCAACAACCGTGAATAATGAGGTTAGGCATCAAAGCTGCTCGCTGATTATCGGGAGGCTGCGATTTTGATTTCAACTTTACTGGCTAATGGAAACTTTGCAGTGGACAATACCACCGATACCATACCACACCATTGATCAAACTTTTTTTCTTTTCTCTTTTTGAGTGAAGAGGTTTGCAGATGCTAAATTTCCCACCTACCGGTACATGTTTTGTTGATATTAAGTAGCCAGACTCCCCCTATATACTCCACTCTGCAAATAAAGCCCCCTTAGTGAAAGGAGTAAGAACAAAAGATCTAACTCGCTTTTGGAAGTCAGAGGTACCTCCTCAGTCTCACTCTGTTTGCCCCCCTCCTCCTTGAGTAGTCTGCTGTCAGGGTGATATTTTATCATGGAGGAAAGGGGCTGAGTGACTTAATAAGCACTCCTGCTCCCCTTTCCTCAGTATCTGAGCTGGCCTCACAGCGCCCAGTATTGTGAACTGGGACTGATTACTGACAGACCAGTGGTGCTGCTGCTGCTGCTGTTGCCGCTGCGTGATTGGCTTGCTTAGCAGCCTTTGTGTTCCCAGCTCCCTCTGAAGCCCAGCTCAATCAAATTACCCATAACCCCCCTTTCAGTCCCCCCACCCCTCCAGTGCACTCTGACACACTGACACACATCAACACACACTCAGGCCTACATGCACACATGCACGCACTCACACGCATTCATTTAGCTTACCCACTTTCAGTCATGCACACTTACGCCACACATGCAAAAACTGCTTCTGTAAAGTATGTTTATTATACCTAAAACACAAGTAGTTTATGTTGTAGACTCATTGAATAGGCAGCACCTCTTGATGAGAGTGTGTTCGTATAATGTTATGGACTTGTTGAAAGTTTTACATGAAGTGAGCTAACTAGCTTCCGTGTGAAATTGAATTGTTTTGTAGCCAAACAGGATTAGTCAATCACTTTTATGAGGTGGCCATGGAACAGATGCAGGGTAATAAAACATGCACATGTCTCTCTTCTTTCCTCAATGATATAAAAAGGACATTGCGTCTGAACACAAAGCATATCTGGAGCATTTCAAACTTAGTGCAGAGGAGAGCCCATATAGAATAGGCTTCGTCTTTAGCCACATCATCGACACCCCTAGTCCCTCAGACACATACAGACACACACACACGTACACGCATGTACACATACACACACACACCCTCCCAGCTTCCCCCGTTTCCTGCAGGAGTCATAAAATCTGGATTGAGTGCTTATTATCGTTCCTCACGTGATCTTAAAAGGCCTCTCGCACAGGCCCGTGAGTCGGAATCCCACTTCGCCCTTGTTAGCATCACCCCCCCCCCCCCCCCCTTCCAACCTTCATTAGCCCCAATAAAACCAGTGAACCATTCTACAATCAGAAACAGCCCTTACCACTCCCCACCACCACAGCCACCCCCTCACCCCATCCTTTCACCGTTAAACCCCCTCAATTTGTTTGCATCTGCTCCTTATTTTCCTGTACATGTACCTCCAACAATTGGCCATCTTTTCTTTTCTTTTTTTTTGACTGTTCTGACTGCTTTTTTTTATTGTGCTTCACGTTCTGCCATGTCAACAAAGGTTAGTCAGAGAGCATTCGCTACGCTAAGAGGAAGTAGGCTTGACACACTCAGTCAGTGCTCAGCTCATCAGGCGACGGTTTTGTGAAATGTGGAAGTGTTGGAACTGGGGGGTAGGCAGAGAAGGGGGTGAATGTGTTTTTTGACAGGGTGGGTGGGTGGGTGAGTTGGGTGTTGGTGGTGTGCCTCTCTGGAGAGCAGCTGCCACTGATAGCCCCCCGCCTCTTTACTCTGTTCTGCATATCGAATTAGATTATCCAGCACACTCCATTTCAGAATCAAGGTCCCCTTAGCAACAAAAAGTGTGCTCGTGGTGGGGATGTGACAATGGCAGAGAGGGCGTCAGCCCGGGACATGCATCTGTTGCTGGACCTCTCCCATCATTCCGGTGCTTTGTGTGTATGTGTGTGTGTGTATGTGTGTGTGTGCGCGTGTGTGTCATTTGCTTATGCATACCATCACTCAACACACTCCTGCAGACCGGCTCCACAGGCTCTGACATTTATAAAGCGCCAGTCAAAGACTGGGAACTTCTCCGTGCGCAGCAGACACGTGCATATGTTAGCTGCCAGACAGAGAACAATGACACATAAACAATGCAACCCCAAAGAATCGCATCAACAACAGGCCAGTCCACCCATCGCTTGGCTCAGAGGCCCCAGAGTAATCCTGAATTATAATTCAAGATGGTGAAGTCATCTGGGAAGAACTAGTTATCATACAGGTGGGTAGTGGGCAGTGACGTTATGTCATTTTTGTCTTTTGATCAGAAATGCCTGTGCTGTGTACTGGAGCATTCCTTTGCCAATGCCTGCCAGAAGAGTAGCAGCTGGAGAGGGGACAAAAGGATTGCACACATACACACACACACACACAAACATAAACCCAGCTTGGTTTTTCCTCTGCAATCACTTGTCAAGCATAAACAGACAGTTATAGGCGCACACCAACAGAGTATACAGCTTGCATTACATACAAGTACTCATAATCTGAGTGGTATACCACATCTGACAACATTTTTTTATGGTGTGGCAGCGTCAAATTGTATACGACCGGTATCATTTTTGTGTTATTTCTAGTGGTCTCTCTCCAGTTAGCATGACTCAGTTGGGTGAGGTGCTATTCCCACTGCTCTTAGTGGCCCTTGGCCCTTTTGTCTGGTTTATTTGTGTCTATAAAGTCCCTACTCCATAAAAAGGCTCTAAAACCGTGAGTAGCAAAGAAGAGGCTCTTCCCTTGAGCCTCGGTGGAAGTAGTCCAGGCTTGTTTGTGGTCCGTCACGCTGCGCGGGCCTTAATTGGAAAGGCCTATCTCTTCCTTTCTCGCTCGCTGTCTTTCTTTCTTCCTCTCTCTTTCTCTTTCTCTCTCTCTCTTTTGTGTGTGTGGCCGTCCCTTATTTCCTGATAGGACGACGACAATGCCTCTGGGGTTCACCTTCCCGTGCCATCTCCCAGCCAGGTCAGCTAGCCCCCCACCCCCCCACCCCAATTACAGGATCCGAGTCTGGGCCACTGTGAAGAGACTCCCTCGGCAGCCCTGTACTGAGCCTCGGAGGGTGTCACATCTCTTGCTCTCCTAATGGGGCCTTTCTTTCCCTGCGTCCCTGGCTGCAATGAATAGAGGTGATTTCAGTCAATAGTGTTTTGTCAACTGGAGCCCATCGCATTATCACTGCGGAGGTGAGTTTCCCAGTCACAGGTACTGAACTCTGAGTAAGTGACATAGATGCCCAATTGCCCTGAGATTAATGTTGATGATTTTTTGAAAGATGGCATTGCCAGATGTTTCTGGGTTAAGCACGTTCAAAGCAGTTCGACAATGAATGTGAAAAGACGCCTAAGCCGATGGCAGATTTTTTTTCTGAATTCCAAAGCCAGGATTTTATTAGCAAAGTGAGAGGTACCCTTTTTGCACTTCTGAAAGATACACCCATGAGTGGCGAAAAACAAATTCTCTTGACGTGCCTAAAAGATGAGATCACAGATTGCCTCCTTTTGTGTTTGTAAGGAATAGAGAAGAAAAGAGCCCTTTTCAGTATTAAAAAACCTCCACTCGACCCACTTAGCTGGCTGGAAGTTTTAATTTATCCCTGTGTACAAAAAGCTCTAGGCTTGGCAAGGGCCATCTCTCTCTCTCTCTCTCTCTCTCTCCTCTCTCCGTCTCTCTCGTCTCTCTCTCTCTCTCTCTCTCTCTCTCTCTCTCTCTCTCTCTCTCTCTCTCTCTCTCTCTCTCTCTCTCTCTCTCTCTCTCTGTCTTCCTCTCTCTCTCTATCTCACGCACACACACACACGCCCACACACAAACTCTATTTCTCTCTCGGCCTGCCACCCAGGTCTTTTATGACCGCGTCCCCTCTTCCCCCCCTGTCCTTTGTGGCCGCCTAAAAGCCGCATCTTAGAGAGCAGCGCACCCAGGCCTCCTCTTGGGCTTTCTCTCCTCCTCTCTCCTCTTCTCAACATCACTATGTATAGCGATCAAACACTCCTTCCCGCACTAACCATTCACACTCCACAGCCCCCCCGGGCCTGCTTGCCATTTTAAAGATGATGTCATCCACAGCTTTTCTTTTCACTGCTTGTTCTCTACACGCGCATGTGAAATCCGAAAATTTGGCGAGAGGGGAAAAAAACATTTTTGTCACTTGTTTTTCACCACATGAGAACACAGGAACAATTCGAGTCAGGTTTAATGAGAACGATTTCCCTCCTGAAAATCAACACCCCCTGGTGTGGCCTGAGCCCTTTGTGGTAAAGAGCCAGTATGCCTGCTGGTGAGATATTCCCATACCCCTTCTAGCCATACTGCTCAGCCATGAAGCTGTTTAAAATAATTTGCAAGCAGGGTCTCTTAAAATTCATTAGGCCTGCAGGCTCTCTCTCTCTCTCTCTCTCTCTCTCTCTCTCTCTCTCTCTCTCTCTCTCTCTCTCTCTCTCTCTCTCTCTCTCTCTCTCTCTCTCTCTCTCTCTCTTTCTCTCTGTCTCTCTCTCGTTTTCGTTTCCTCTCTGTTTTTCTTTCACACACACTCTTTCTTTCTCTCACTCTTTCAGTTTCTATCTCTCACCCTCTCCCTTTTCCCCATCACTATTGCTGGCTGGCTGTTTTTGGTGCTGTCACCCATTTGTAACCGCCATTGTTAGCGCGCCGTGACCCTGCGGACCCCTCCGTGACTCCAGTAGCTTTGGAGCCGCGGTGCTGAAATGCTGGTATGTGGCCGCCGTGTCACCTCGCCCTCCCATGGGGGTCATGCTCTCTGGCATTTGTGGAGACAGGGACTCGCCGGGAGTTGTCTGTGCGCCGCTCGGCTCTGAAAAGTGGCATCTACCACCAGAAAAAAGAAAAGAAGGAAAAACAGTAACCTTGGGAAGACGGGGAAGAAGGACAGAAAGAGAAAGATGCTCTGTGTCAACAGACAGAAGGAGGGCCTCCTCCCACGGAGAGCAAGTGAGCGAGAGAGAAGAATTCTCTTTCCCTCCCGCTCCCAAATGTGATAGCTGGAATGTCTCGGCAGACAGGCTTTTTCTGTGTGGGTCGCAGTAGAGTGTGCGTGTGTGTGTGTGTGTGTGTGTGTGTGTGTGTGTGTTTGATGTCCTCTAATCCCTGTAGAATTCCTGCAGTAGCCTATGTAGAATCTGCCTGTGCGAAGAAGCATATTATATTCTCTCTCTCTCGCTCTCTCTCTCTCTCTCTGTCTTTCTCTGGTGTCCATGTTTTTATCTGCCTTTTCAGTCCTTCTTTCATGTGGAGAGCCGAGCTTTGGCCCATAAATGTTGTATTCTAACAAAGGTGTGAATCCAACTCACTGCTTGTCAGAGAGATGTTGGAGCTTTTGGCAGAGTTTGCCGGGGATTTATGTGTGAGCAGCTGTAAATTTTGGATTTCACGTCGGAAAGTGGAGACATTTAGTGCTTCCCAACTTTGGGGTTTGGTCTCCTCAAAGCAGCCTTATCGGGCGATCTGTGCTGTAACTCTCTGCCGTTCTTTCATTCTCCTTTGCCTGTTTCTTTCTCTCGTTTAGTTGTCAGAGCTTTGTCTTTTAAAAGTCTTATTTTCCATCCTGTTCTCTCATCCTCACGCACAGCACGGAGCAGAATTGCCTCCAGTGTGTGTGAGAAGTGTGTGTGAAGAGTGTGTGTGTTTGTGTGTGGGAAACAGAGAGCTCTTCCACCACCCATAAAAGCTTTCTTGTCTCTACTCTAACACGCGTAAAAGAAGTCCCATTGTAAGGGAAAACCCTTCTCACTCCTGTAAGTCCCTTCTGTCCTCACTGTCTTTGCCTCTGTCCTTACTTCTTTCTTACTCTCTCTCTCTCTCTGCTACCTATCTCTCTCTCCCTTTTTCTCCCTCTCTCCCTCTCTACCTATCTGTCTCTCCCTGTCTCTCTCTTTCTCTCCCTCTCACTCTGTCGCTCTCACTATCTCTCTCTCTTTCTCTCTCGCTCTTTCTCTCTCTCTCTCTCTTTCTCTCTCTTTCTCTCTCTCTCTCTCTCTATCTCTCTCTCTCTCTCTCTCTCTGTCTCCCTTGTACACTCTCTACTGTTATAGGCCCTTTAGCTGTTGTGTAATGTCAGTTTCTCAGGTATATCTCTTAATGGTTTTGTTTTTTTCAAGGCTTTTGTACAATCAAAATGTTGTTTGTTTGTGCGTGTGTGTATGTGTTTGTTTGTGTGGAAGCACATGTTTGTGTGTGTGCATCCGTGTGTGTGTGTCTGTCGATGTGTTTCCGTGTATTTTAATGTGCTCTCCTGTATCTGTGTGTCCCCAGGCGTACGAGTGGGCGCTGGAGGGCATGCGCCACCTGGCCTGCGTCAGCATGGAGGACTGCAGCCTGCCAGACAAGTGCCACGGCGTCATCTCCTACCTGGAGGAGTACTGCAGCCAGCACCCCCCCATCCCCGACCCGCGCTTCCAGGAGATGAAGGAGCTGGCGGGGGAGCTGAAGAGCGAGCAGGGCCTCAAGCAGTGGAAGTTCGCCTGGTCCAAGTGCCAGGAGACCAAGCAGATGTTCGAGAAGAAGCTGGAGGCTGCGCTACGGACGCGGCGCTCCCCGGCAACCTCTGACCCCAGCGGCGGAGGTGGGGGGAGTGGTGACGGGGGAACACCCAGACGCCTCTCAGATGCATCGCCCCGCTCGCAGGAGCGCAGCAGCAGCTTGTCCTTTTCCTGCAGGAAGGCCTTCTCCGGAGCCTGGGGCCGCGACCGGCTCTCCTCCCAGTCCAGCGTGTCCAGCTGTGCTTCCAGCCCGGGGGGGGCCCGCCCGGACCCGAGCAGAACCACCCCTATAGGCAGCCCTTACGGCAGCATCGCCGAGCAGTGCGCGCCGCCCCACACCCCTCTACGCTCCCACCGGCTCACGCGCAGCACATCGTCCGAGGAGTCGCACTCCCACCCGCGCACCGCCTCCTCCTCTTCCTCCGCGGTGGCCTCCTCCCCCTCGTGCTCCTTCAGCCCCGCGCTGCCCTCGCTGGAGACGGCGGGGCACCGGCGGATGCTGCGCAAGACGCAGAGCTTCGACGCAGCCGGCATGGAGGTGTCGCGCTACGGCACCTGCCAGCGGACTCTGAGCGAGCCGGCGCGGCGCGGCAACACGGGCGTCTTCATCAAGGGCCTGGAGGTCAGTAGCATGGAGGTGGCCGACCGGCCCTACAGCCCGCGCCTCACGCCCGCCCACGGCTGGCCAAACGACAGCCTGCGCTCCGGGGCCTCCAGCAGCAGCAGCAGCCCTGCGCCGGAGGTGCGCGCCAAGGGCAGGTGGGTAACTTCTCGCCACACACACACACAACTTAGTTTCTATGCTGCAGCTACACACACAAACCCACGTTCTGGGGGTGCTGTGGCGCAGTGGGTAGAGCACCCACACGTGAATGGGCAAAGTGCCCATGGGGACCCAGGTTCGAGTCTGGCCCGGGTCATTTCCCAACCCGACCCCATCTCTCTCTCACTCATTTTCTGTCTACTCTTCACTATCCTATCCAATAAGTGCACAAACAGCCCAAAAACTATACTTCAAAAAAGCGAACAAAACTCGCATTCTATACTCCTCTCTGGTGCGCTCCGAGTTGAGACGGTGTCTGCCAGTCTGTGTGTTCCACATCCTGTCATGTCCAGTCAGTGCGCCCCACTCTTGCCTTTAGCTTGGCACGCTGTAGCACAACTCAGACAAAACACAGCAGAGCTCGCCAGCCGGCCACCGCTGCCCTCCACTCCCAAACGCCAACACCAGCCTCCTGGCAGCAATGTGTAAATGTGTGCTCACATGCCTGTGGAGGAGAAAGAGCAAGACCACAAAGATGTTGTGCGAGTATGTGTGTGTGTGTGTGCTTCTGCATGCGTGCATGTGCGTGCACATTCATGTGTGGTTGCGTGTGTTTGCCTGCCTGTGTACGTGTAGGCCAGGTGTGTGTGAGACTGCCTGCATGTCTTTGCGTGTGTGTGTGTGTGTGTGTGTGTGTGTGTCTGTCTAACTGACTGTTTGTCCTTGCATGTGTGTCTTTGTGTGTGTGTCTAAGTGACCGCATGTCTTTGCATGTGTGTCTGTGCGTGTGTGTGTGTGTGTGTGTGTGTGTGTGTGTGTCTAACTGCCTGCATGTCTTTGTGTGTGTGTGTGTGTGTGTGTGTGTGTGTGTGTGTCTATGTGTGTGCGTGCTTGTGTGTGTAAGTGAGAGGTGGCCATGTAAAGTGGCCCAGAGGCTCCAAAGCTTCTCCTAATGCCTTTTCCAGCACGCTGAACCCCAGTGCCCCCCCCCCTTCACCTGTGACCCTCGTAGAAAGGCCCAGTGCCCCCCCCCTTCACCTGTGACCCTCGTAGAAAGGCCCAGTGCCCCCCCCTTCACCTGTGACCCTCGTAGAAAGACCCAGTGCCCCCCCCCCCTTCACCTGTGACCCTCGTAGAAAGGCCCAGTGCCCCCCCCCTTCACCTGTGACCCTCGTAGAAAGGCCCAGTGCCCCCCCCTTCACCTGTGACCCTCGTAGAAAGGCCCAGTGCCCCCCCCCCTTCACCTGTGACCCTCGTAGAAAGGCCCAGTGCCCCCCCCCTTCACCTGTGACCCTCGTAGAAAGGCCCAGTGCCCCCCCCCTTCACCTGTGACCCTCGTAGAAAGGCCCAGTGCCCCCCCCCTTCACCTGTGACCCTCGTAGAAAGGCCCAGTGCCCCCCCCCTTCACCTGTGACCCTCGTAGAAAGGCCCAGTGCCCCCCCCTTCACCTGTGACCCTCGTAGAAAGGCCCAGTGCCCCCCCCCTTCACCTGTGACCCTCGTAGAAAGGCCCAGTGCCCCCCCCTTCACCTGTGACCCTCGTAGAAAGGCCCAGTGCCCCCCCCCTTCACCTGTGACCCTCGTAGAAAGGCCCAGTGCCCCCCCCTTCACCTGTGACCCTCGTAGAAAGGCCCAGTGCCCCCCCCCTTCACCTGTGACCCTCGTAGAAAGGCCCAGTGCCCCTGATTGCTAATCCATATGAGAACCTCCACAGGGGCTTTGATGTCCCGCCTGTCACATTTCTCTTCCTCTGGTTTACAGCCAAAACAACCCCAGCCCAATTAGACCCTCAGCCCAAACCCTTGTCATTTTTTTTTAAGAGACTAAGAGAAGGCAGGGGGGATTGTGGGAACTACGCGGTGGAGTGTGAACAGTGTTTTTGTTGTCTTTTTTTTTTTTTTTTTAAAAAAGGAAAAGAAAAGATAAAAAACCTGCTGGCCTACAGTGAGAACAATAGGTTCTCATGGGTTCATCGGAAGTAGCTCATAAATCAGAAGTGCAATTTTACTTTCAGGGTTTCTGTTTTTGTGCATTGTTTTGGTGGGGAATAGACAGGGACCAGTGTTATCTTTATTTCTTGGGTAGGGATGACCTCATCTCTCTTGAAATTGAGCCTTTCTCGCAGCAAAGAGACACTTTGTGAAATGGAGCGGCAGGCTAAAGCAGGAAGCGTGCTTTATTGGAAATGAAATCTGAGTGAGGCTTCCCCCAGGGCAGGCCTCAAGCACAGGATATGATGGATTGAGACTCCCAGGCAGTTGCTGATAGTTCACACACATGTGTATACACACAGCGTGTCTGCCTCACGGTCACGTCAGAATGTGTGGCCAGTACAGAGCATGTATACAAGGGTGTGAAAGGAGTTCACAGTGTGTGTGTGTGTGTGTGTGTGTGTGTGCATGTGAATGTGTTAACAGGTTCAGTAAGGACAGTTGAAGTCAATAGCAGCAGAGGGCACACCTTCTGAGTGTGTGTGTGTGTGTGTGTGGGTGTGTAGGTGTGTGTATGTGTCAGAGAAAGCAAGAGTCCTGGTATGTGTGGAGGAGCAGCGGGGGGAGGCCGAGAAGGTCTCTGTGTGTGGCTTCAGCCAACGGATGGCAGGGCAGCCACGCTCTATTTCTGTCCCACTCTCGCCTCAGCTGCGCACTCGTCTCCATCCTCATCTCCTTCCCCTCGTCCTCGCCTTCGCCGTCGCCCCTTCCTCCCCCTCTCTCTGTTCATTCCGTGCCAGGCCAGCGCACCAGTCCGTCTCTGTGCCCCGTGTCTGTCCTGGCAGCAGCCTCCGGTTGCTGATAGACACCAGACAGATGACCAGGACCCCGTGTTGGGCAGAGTAAGCCGTCACGTCCCCCAAGATCGAGATTAGCACACCGCTCGCGCCGTAAACAAGGCCTATCTGGGCTCTGGCTGCACGGTCAGTAGACATTACCCCACTAAAAACACAGAGCGCGCTGTTCCCTGGCAGCCCCTGTGGCAGCCCGCTGCTCTGCTGGTGTGGGGCAGTCTAGCAGTGGAGGGAGAGGACCAAGGTTGACGGGGTTGTTTGTGTTCTGGGCTGTAATCATATCCATAGGCCATTTTTCACTTTGTGAGGCTCAAGATGAGAAGAGGATTTTTTTTTCTAAACCTGATTGACTACATGCATTAGGTTCTGTGGCCTTCATACCAGACCATTGCCATTTGTAAGCCTCCTAAATTGGCCAATAACAAAAGCATCATGTTTCACCTCGGAGATTAGCCTGCAGATTAATCTCCTTGGATTCGGTTAAGAAAGATAATATTAGACTGCCTAATAATTGAATCCAGAGTACTGAGAAGACCATGATGAAGCCAACATTGTTTTACAGTGTCTCAGTGTTTGTTTGTTTTTATCAGAGGAACTGGGAGTTTGATTGGCTAAATTAAGTTTACTAAAACGGTTATCAGTGCATTCAATCCATTTTATCATATTTCTGCATGATGGCAGGAAAATCATTTCGGATCAAACATGCATTCAAATACAAAGCTTTAAAATTTACCTTAAACCCAAAACACTGGTGTATGAAAATATACTCTGATGTATTTTATTTCATTAGCTTATATGTTTTCTAAGACTTAAGAATAAAACAAAATGCATTATCTATAGGATGACATGATATCGGTATTAGTACATGCCTACTGATTGGTATGTTGATAACTTGCGGGAATGACCACGTTGCTCTGCCTCCTTCTCTCCTTCCACAGTAAATTGCGTCACATCGTAGACGAGATGGTGACGACGGAGCGGGAGTACGTACGCTCGCTGCGCTACATCATCGACCACTACTTCCCCGAGATGGAGCGCGCCGACCTGCCGCAGGACCTGCGGGGCAAGCGCAGCGTCATCTTCGGCAACCTGGAGAAGCTGGTGGACTTCCACAGCCAGTACTTCCTCAAGGAGCTGGAGAGCTGCTGCAACCACCCGCTGCGCGTCAGCCACTGCTTCCTGCGCCACGTAAGCCACCTGCCACGCTGCTCTCATTTACAT
This sequence comes from Coilia nasus, assembly GCA_027475355.1. Taxonomy (NCBI): domain Eukaryota; kingdom Metazoa; phylum Chordata; class Actinopteri; order Clupeiformes; family Engraulidae; genus Coilia; species Coilia nasus. The sequence continues at coordinate 29,028,837 of CM050207.1, forward strand.
GATCTCACGTGCACACACACACGCACACAGACACACGCAGACACATACACACACACACACACATACACACACACACATACACAGACACATGCACACATACACAGACACACACACACAGACAAAGACCCATACACACACACAAATGCACAGACACATACACACACACGCTTACACAGACATGCACACGTACACACATACACACACAGACAAGTACACACACGTATACACAGACACATACACACACAGACACATACACACACGCATGCACAGACACATACACACACACAGACACATACACACATGCATGCACAGACACACATACACAGCAGTATATGTATTTACTCACACAGATACAACATATACAAATACAAATTTTCTTACTGACATACACATGAAAAATCAGCACAGCAGTGTATTTCAGATAATGTGTAAAACCATAGTGGTTTAAAGCACTGTAGATATATTTGCAAAGGGCACAGTTTAAAAGCACTTAAATGTGGTTTTATAATTGCATCATATGAGGGAAAACAGTAGATGCAGCACTGAAAAGCTGCTGCTCATTTGTAGCATCAGGGAAAATAGAGGGCGCGAGTCTCCCGCACTCAGTGTTGCCTTGACCTCCCCATCTCCCCGTACTTGGCCGCCTCACCTGGGCACACTCTCCCAGCAGAGAGCAGCTTACCTGGGCCTACCCTCCCAAGCAGAGAGCAGCTTACCTGGGCCTACCCTCCCAAGCAGAGAGCAGCTGCACAAACAGATGGGGAAGCGCCTCTCACTGAGGCCTGCTCTCTAGGTGGCTCTCATGTTGGCAGTGTGTAGGCTGACCCCCCTCTCAGCCTCCCTTCTTCTCTCCCTTCCTCTCTTTATTCCCCTCTATCTTTCTCTCTCTCTTTCTCTCTCCCTTTCATCTCATATTGCTGTTCGCTCCAGGCCGAGGAGCTCTCTCATAACTACCAAACACACTCCAAAGGAAATCAAAGAAAGCCACATTAAGCCCAGACTGAACATTTAAAAAAAAAAAAAAAAAAAACACTAGAAGTTTGTGCGCCCGTGGCTTTGCAGTGCTCTCTGTTCCACCCTCAGATTTGTGGGCCCTTTTTTCTCCCAGCCTGTTGGCGGCAGCGTAGCATTTTGATTTAGAACAGTGGGGTTTAATAAAACAATTTCCACAGCAGGGAAACGCTAAGGAAAGGTCAGATGCTAATAAAGACTCATCAAGCACAGGACTGTGTTAGGAATGTTACAGCAACCAGATGGAAACTTGGCAACTGAAGGCGAAATAGCTTTCAATATTATGGCACATTTTGCATGAACTTCAAGCACATAATACAATAATTTGCCACATCACAAAAAAAATGGTGTCCAAATAGACCTGATGTGACAAAACATGGATAATAAATGTCTGTATTTCTTTATTACCCAGTTCTCAGACAACAAAGGAGGGTATTCTTAAGGTCAGGGTAAAATGGTCTGGATTGCAGGATGGCTTTTGAAAATGTTGTCTTTTCTCATAAATTTCAGCAAGACCAGTTTGGACTGTATGCCCTGTACAGCAAGAACAAGCCCAAGTCGGACGCTCTGCTGGCCAGCCACGGGAACTGCTTTTTCAGGGTGAGTGACTACAGCAAAGGCCCGGAGCACAGACTCTGCATAATATCCGCTCCGTGGCATGTTGTATGTGGAGGCTCGCCATAAACCTGTGCAGCACAAGGGCTGCCATTATCTACACAGCCATGTGGATGCAGACACACTTGTTATTTTAGTCAAGCCCAACTGCTGAAATACCCCTTGCATTTCTTATTCCTCTTCCTCTGCCAAAATCATTGACATTACGCCAGAATATAGTTTGTGTAGGTGACTCAGTGCTTTTGGTTATGTATGCCTCATCAGTGGTTAAGAACTACCCAGCAGTGAAACTGACTTCATATTCTGACGTTAAGTGGACTAGACTAAGCTCACTGCCGTCAATCACATTCACACATATGTGTATATGTATGTGAAAATGTACAGGGGTTGTGCAGACTAATTTCTAATACTATACCTCACAAAAGGCGACTCTAAACCTTTCTCTGTCGTTGTCCCTTAATGGTGAAGCAACCTACCAGGGGGGCGGGGGTGTCTGAAGTGTCCCTGCTCCAGGAAACTTACTTAAGGCACATGTATTTCCTTGTGTGTAGTTTGTTTACTCTGTGTTACTCTCCACCTCTGTTAGGCTTGTTATATCCTCCTTTTGTAAGTCACTTTGGATAAAAGCGTCTGCTAAGTGTAATGTAATGTAATTTCCCTAAGGGCACAACAGACAAACAAACTAACTGCTGTCTATCTATCCCCCTGCAGCATAAGCAGCTGGAGCTGGGCGACAAGATGGACCTGGCGTCCTACCTGCTGAAGCCCATCCAGCGCATGAGCAAGTACGCGCTGCTGCTGAAGGACCTGATCAAGGAGGTGAGCGAGGCCCAGGAGCAGGAGCTGGGCTACCTGCGCGCTGCCGCCGAGATGGTCAAGTTCCAGCTGCGCCACGGGAACGACCTGCTCGCCATGGACGCCATCCGCGACTGTGATGTAGGTCACCCCCGTCTGCTCCTCGCCTGCGTTCCTGCCATGGCATCCTATTGGCCCAGCTGCATTACACCAGCAGCCAAGAGATTATCATTAACCAATCAATAACTGACTTTAACATCCTCTTCAAGGACAGTATCAATTGCACCTTCCAGTTCTTAGTTGATCAGCAGTATTTACATTTTCACTGTACACCTGCTTTGAGTTGAATAACCTTTCCCATCCGTAAAGGTGTTTCTCCATTTGTTGTGGGGAGAGCTGACATTTTATGATGATCAGGTAGTGTTTATATCGGTCTGAGGTCAGCGGTATCAACCCCCCTCGCTGTGATTTTGCTGCGGCAGGTCAATCTGAAGGAGCAGGGCCAGCTGGTGCGGCAGGACGAGTTCACCATCTGCTACGGCAGGAAGAAGTGCCAGAGACACGTCTTCCTGTTTGAGGACCTGATTCTCTTCAGCAAACCCAAGCGCATAGAGGGAGGCTTCGACGTCTACATCTACAAGCATTCGTTTAAGGTTAGATTTCCAAAGATTAAGATTTCAAAACTATGTTACTGAAATGTTCAAATGCATTTCATTTTAATATGGATTCCTAAAATCTCTTCCTGTAAAAGTGCTATGCAGTAGCATATGAAAGAGATAGCTACATATGCACAAGCCACACAATTTTCACTTTGTCAAAAGACTGAAGCCTCAGCAAAATGCTGGATAATCTGCTGGGTGGGATGCCTCAGTGCATGTGCTGAGCTAAGCACACTGAGGTGTAATTCTTTAGAAGGCAACTACATGCAGCAAACACACACATACATGCACGCACGCACACACACACACACACCATACATGCATACTCACACTTCTCCGTGCCCCAGAGCGTTGTGCTGCTTTGCAAGTGTCTTTGGTGTCTTGCTTTACAAGTGATCATCATGTATTTCCCCTGACCCCTCAACCTTAACCCCTGAGGCTGAATTGTTAACCAGTGCTGCCTTAATGAAACCCTCCGGTAATTGTCATACAGACGGCCGACGTGGGCATGACGGAGACCTCGGGCGACAGCGGCCTGCGCTTCGAGATCTGGTTCCGGCGGAGGACTTCAAAGAACCAGACGTACATTCTGCAGGCTAGCACGGCCGACATCAAACATGCCTGGACCTCCGACATCGCCCGGATCCTGTGGCAACAGGCCACCCGAAACAAAGGTGACTTATAGCGAGGGCGGCTCTCCTGTTACACCTGGCACTGCGGCAGCCCCAGCCTGCCCACAATCCATGTTTTATTCAGGCACTCGCTCCTCGGCCGCCCTGGGCAAAGGGGAACGTGTCGGGGGCTGCGCGGCATTTGAATCTCACAGAGATTGGTTTACCCTCAGCTCGCAGCCATGTGTCAAGTGTTAAATTGAAATGCAAATTCTCAGGTATTGCCCCTCCAGGGCGGTGTGGCAGTGTCTCACCCCCATTTTTTCAGCGCGAGCTGAGCTGAGCTGTGCTTTGCGACGTAGTGTGAACTGATGGCTTTTTGTTCTGCTTCTCTGCAGAGCTCCGCATGCAGGAGATGGTGTCAATGGGTGTAGGAAACAAGCCCTTTCTCGACATCAAGCCAAGCGACGCTGCTATCAATGACAGGGCTATCGACTACATCATGAAGGGCAGAGGTATTGTTGAAATTAAGTGCCATGACTTAAAATAAAATTAATTAGAATTAAAATATACACACGCACAAATATACTATATTCTTCAATTTTCCTTGTTCATTGTCCACTATTACAATGCTGTCTATTTGGACCAGGAGCCAGAACACGGGCGTCCATCGCTGTGTCGCTGTTCGACCACTCCAACCCCTTCAAGCGGGCGGCGTCGGTGAGCACGTCGGTGAGCGGCCCCCCAGTGGCCGGCGGGCCCCCCTCCTCCACGCTCCTGGGGCCCCTCAACCTGCACATGTACAGCAGCCAGTCCCTCATGCCCGGAGACCGGCTCATCAGCCCCTGCATCGAGGAGGACGAGCTGGAGCACGAGACCAGCAGCCAGCCCTCCATGAGTACGTGTGCCTCTTCATAATAACCAGCATGACACGAGTGTAGTCAAGAACCAGCCTATAATCTAATTTATATCAAGAAATACATATGTTCCACTGTTCAACAGTAGTAATACCTAGTTAAGTAGAAAGTTAGTAATTCATTGGCATTCACACAAACCAACAGAGGGTGGTTAGGCTTATTTTAGTTCTGATCACAGCAAGTGCAGGCAGGGTGAGATGTGGAAATCGACCAAATAAACAAAACAGGAACACACCACATTTTTATTTCTACTGTAATACTGTATATCTCCACTGAGTATAGCCAGACATTTGCTGCAGCTTGTATGTGACCCTTACGCTGACACTCTGCTGGCCCCCCACAGCCACTGAGAGCTCAGGCTCATCTTCACACTGTCTGTCAGGTGGAGGCTCCAGTGGCTCGGACAGCGGCTGCGTGTCCAGCCACCTCCCCGAGGCCCTGTCCGAGGAGCCCAGCTCCCCCTGCGAACCCCCCTGCTACTCGGCCGTCACCTCGCCCGTCGAGGACAAACCCCGCTTCAACAGCCAGTACATTTCAGCGGTGAGTACACGTGTGTGTGTCTGTCTGTGTTTGTGTGTGTGTGGGTGTTTGTTTGCATGTGTGTGAGTGGATACACTCCGCTTACCACCTCAACCCCCAGCCAAGCTTCTGCAGTGGCTGTGTTGGCTTCTGCTCCCCTTTGCTATCAGGTTGTCATCAACACCACTGCCAGTCTTGAGCATGTGCTGCCTGTGCTTGTTTGGGTGGAGTGAGACTATTTGTTACAGTGTTATACACACTTGGGATACGATCATCCATCAAAATTAAAACAAACTCTGCATAATGTTATGTTCTCCATCACTACTTCCATTTCAGGGTGCCCCCTTTACCCTTTTACTGTTAATATCATTAACTCAGACTGCACAGTAAACCCAAGTGCATGTTCCTTGCGTTTATTGCTTTAAGTGATGCGGTCTGCCCTGCATGCTTTAAGGATGAATGATGCCCTTGCGTCATTTCGGATACTCGCATAACAGGGAAGCAAAGAAGTTGGATTGTATTTACACCACAACTGAAATGAATATACACCCACACACAAAGACAGTGCTACCCGTGCGACCTGTTCTGTGTGTGTGCGTCAGTGGCCTTGCATCATGTCCAAAAGACCTTTAACGTTCCCATTAACCCTCCCCAGTAACCAGCGCTTCTCTCCTTCCATCTACAGAAAACAGCTCAAATCATAGGCCCATCCACTATAGTGTGATTGCTGTAATCCTGCTTTTGAGTAAGTGAGGCAATGCTTTTCACATGTTTGGCTCAATCACCCACCCACCCACCCACCCTCCATCCTTTTAAACATGCCCATTGCCTAGACAACCAAGCATGACCATATGGCAAAAAATTCTCATGCTCACTTTTTTTTCTTGAAAAAAAAAAAAAGAAAAGAAATTCATGTGTTTCCTATGGGACCACACTACAGTGTGTAACTCTCACGCCTGCCTGTCTCTTTAGGTTTAGCATGCAGCTGCGCTCACAAGAAGACAATGTCAGCCTCACACAAGGAAGAGAAGAGAGGTCAAGAATTTATTGTTCCCCTCTGGAGGCCCAGCACATCTCATCTGATCTCATCTCACTGAAAGAGCTGGGGATATAGCACTGTTCTATTCAAGCCACTTTTGAGCTTCATAGCTTTTATATCTTTTTTTTCTAAAGAAAGTTGATTTTAAAGTATTCTTGTGTATTTATCTTCTTTTCAAAAAAGTACTGGTGAAGTAGTGTTCTGTACTATACCTGTCACTGTAAATAATTACTGTAGTAGTTTACAATGCAGTTCTGAACTGTTTTTTTTTTCTTTCTTTCATTTCTTTTGTCTGTTTTTGACCACTTATGCTGCAGACTGCAAAATGACAAAACAGGAATTTTCACGCCTTAGTTAAAAGCAGTTCTTCCAGAATTTGGCTGAAGAGGATGTGCTGTATTAGCATACTCTAAAACAGTTCTCTGAAAGCAATATGCCTCTGTGCTCTGAAAAAGCAATATGACACATGGCTGTTTTCAGTGTTTGGCTCTTTGCATGTCTGTTCTTTTTTTTTTCACATGCAACTGATCTGTGGTCAGTGGCATGGAGTTCTTTTCTGTGTTGGCGTTGCCACTGTTGTGGCAAGGCTGTTGTGTTTGCCACTTGTAAATGCTGTCTTGATCCAGCGCCAGCCTCTTGTTTCATGCAGCCAGTAGTAATTGCAGAGGGGCTCACAGTGTCTTTCAAAGAGTTGATCAGCCTGTCTGATTTATGCAGGAGGGATATAATGACAAGAAGCCTGGTTACTACAACATCCCCTTTACGTCTCTTAAACGTTTCAGTTTTTCATTTCAACATTACTTTGGTTGCATTTCTTTTTGTCCTTTTCTGTTAAGATTTGGCTTAAAAAAAACAAACAATCTGTACAGTGTCTGTAAATAGTCGCACCTCTCGGTGCTTTGTGATTCTAGTGTGTAGGAAAGAACTGTGGTAACTTTGTACATGTCTGTATTAACCAGCAAAACCAGGGAATCACTAAAGTGCCATTCTTAAGTGCAACAGGAGAAAAAAAAAAACGAAGGAAGAAAAAAAATCCAAATTCCATCTGTAGCTGGAGCATGAATGTGTACTCAAGTGTCATATTTCTTAATCCTAACAAGTTCACACATATTTAATAAAGATGAATTGCTTTGTATCTGGTAATGGGGCCCTTTATTTATTTAATGCTTTCTCTCTCCCTCTCCCTGTCTGAGCTAGCTGGGGTGATGACCCCATACCTGTAGATGGCCTGGGCTTGTTCCCGCGTCTTAAGAGAACAGGGTCTCTGTCTGGCAGCAGTGTCTCTCCAACAGCATCATGCACTGTGCGTAGCGTCTTGCCAGTGGCAGGGTAAACTGTGGATCAGAACCAAACAGCCAAATGACCTACTGTGTTTTGTCAGGGTTTTGACACTATTAGTGGCACAAATTCTCTAGCCAGCTTACGTGCAACCATTGTTGTAACATCTCCCTGTTCTTAGGCTGCTTGACTTCAGTGATACCCAGCAATTCTTGAACAAACTCTTCTGCTTTAGTCTGACCTGTCTATAGTGAGAAGACATCAGACGTTAAAAATGCCCTTTTTGGTGTAGCATCTGAGCAATGCTTTTAGGCCTGTCCTTTTTAAAAAAAAGATATGATTAAGCCATGACCTGGAAGCAATACACAAACAGGATTTTAAGGCATTCATAGTACAAGATTTCAATGTCATTGTTACTTATAAGCATTAAAACCAATGGACATTTAGCACTGGAAGTGGGTCATCTGAAGACAGAGTAAGGGCAGAGTAGTTCTTCAGTAATTTCCTCACCCACAGCAGGTAAATGAGATTAGCTAGGTTCCTTGTGCAGTTTGGCGTGTCTCGCCTTTTTGAGTCGAGGATGACACCGGTCAGAAAGGCATGGCCCTCTCGCCCGTACACCATCTCCTCATAAGACAGATTGAAGTGGGCAAAGGCCACATCTGGAAGGTAAGATCCAGTTGTTTACCACACACTGTTGCAGGAAATACCGCAGAGTCTTTCCAGAGTCTAACTTTGTTCTCCTCCTCTCCAAACAGTGGAGGAGAAACCACAAATCAAACACACCAATGAAACACAGAGGGGCACTCTAATTGGTTGAATGCATAATTCATACAGAAAGAACTGTGCTTGCCCCTCCGTGGCGGTGGAGCCAGAAAGTAAACACTCTGAATCTTCAGAGCACATTTTTGAAGAGCCTCGATGGTTTATTTTAGCTGTCTGCGGTATTTTCTCAAATATATTACCTTTTAATAATGGAAGAGAAAAAAGATGGAGGTCAAAAGTAAACAGGATGGCCAGGCACGAAAAGAATGCTATTACTCCCCCTAGTGGCGTCAATCTGTCATGTACCAAAACAAAGCTGTCGGCTCAGCTGTCTTGAGACTTGACAGTTGGTATCCTGCTTCTGGAACATAACTGTCTTCATTTTGGCGGACACAACCTGAGCTCTCTTATTTCGTGTACTGTTTCAGTTCTTGCAATGTTTCGTGGCATTTCATCAAGTGCCAAACGAGACTCACCCTTGGGATCTTCCCTTGCCGTCACAGCCAGATGTGGATGGGAAGCTGGATAGACAGACATACATAATTCATTTTATCATCTTTAAAACATGCTGTTGACACACTGGAATTTCATTGAGCGACTTTCTCTAGACATCCTAGACAAAACTTCGAGTTGTCAGAGTTTGTGTAACATTGTGGCAACTGGACAGTAGGTTTGCGTCACGGCACTCAGCCCGAAGCTGGTATCTGTCTTTTTTCTCCTCACCAATGTCTGGATAGGTGCAGGTGTAAATTACACTGTGGATAAAGAAGCCACCTGGCTCCCCTCTCCCAAGTACTGGAGGGTGGGTCATGCTAAGCACACGGCCCCTCTGGACCAGGCTGTTCCAGATCCATCCATCTCCTCCTGTGGAAACAAATACAGTCACCAGGTGATTGTACCACCAACCACCAACCAGACCACCAACAGTAATTACGGCAGTAGAGTTTTTCAGTAGCAATGCTGTAGTTGGAAGTAGTCCATAGTCTGGTTCTTTACCAAGTGTTTTTGGAGACAGTGCTGAAGTGTAAGTGCTCAGAAGCAAAAACTTTCTCAAAAAATACTTGGTAAGGAACCAGGCTATGGACCACTTTCAACTACAGCATTGTTACTGTACACTCTACTACAGTAAGCACTCATGCAATAACAGTGCTACATACAGTTAAAATAGGAATTAAGGTGAGGTTTTACAGGTATGACTCATGATGAAAATTGCTGATATATGATTGATATTGGTACACAGTGAGTGTGTCCCAGACCTGCTGCTGAAACATCATGTGCATCCATTACAGATGACCCTGATGAGAATGACGTCTGTCCGAAGGTTCTGGAGCCCAGGACACTGGGAAGCCTGGGGATCTTTAGACTGGGCTTACTCCTGAAGGTCTCCTCCAGTATCTGCACAAGCTTCTCCTTGGGGACGGACACGAGCTCTGTCCTGTGTGCCGTGGCACCGTGCTGCTGGCTGGCCGAGATGCTGCTCCTCAGTCTTTGCAGCAGGCTCTCCAGGCAGGTGCTGCGGATCTTCTGGAGCACGTTCCTCATAGAGGTCGACAGGTCGCTGGCAACACTGACATGGTCGGTTACATGACTGCTGCTGGCTGTGGTTGGCTCTAGGGCATAACTTTTTATAAGTGGCTGCTCTACAGTGGAGGTGTTTGAAGGCGCTGGTGGGACATCACAGCTGTTCTCTATTGCAGAGGGACTGTAACTGCTCTGGGACAAAACACAGAGAGGTTCCCCAGAGCTGGGTCTGCTGGATGAGTTCCCCATCAGAAGGAAGGAGTTGTCTAGGCTTTCTTGCAGTGATGTCTCTTGTACACTGAAGTCCATGCTTTCCTGTGAAAAGTTTAAAGATTGCACACACACACATGCTTTGTCTTAGCCCCTTCATCATCCATCTGTTTACTGTGTTCTTGTTTTTCCACTCTTAATTCCTATCTTCAGCCATATCAATGCACCTTGGGGTATTAAAACCTGATCTGGAATTAAAATGTTTCCAACAGCCACCCACAAGAATATCTAGCAGCAGTTGCTCATATTAAATTGCATCAACGTGTCAGCAATAATCAGATGATATCTGCAAAACTTAAAAGTTTTAATTTCTCAGAGAGCTGGAGTTGACATTTCGCTGACAGTATTAAATGATAATAGGGGATTTGTGGATAAGTTCTGCCAAAAAAAGCATTTCCAAAGGCTGCTTTTATTTGATATGGGTGCGTATGTGGCTAGCTGGAACACAACCTCAACAGATGATATCCCCAAAAAGCAGTCTTCATCATCCATAGACAGGGAGGCAGCCAAAGACAACGATGAAGACCCCTCACTAGTCTGCTCCTTTCCTCTGCACCAAACCCTGTGGGTAAAAGTTAAATAATGACGATGCAAAAACCCTTTCAGTTTGCACCAGCAAGTACTGTGTGTGTGAATATGAATTCATCTACTTATTAAACTAAAGATGTCTGTCAGCTGCAACTCTTCACTCACGCTATCTAAGAATGACAGCTGAAGTGGCTTTGACAAGAGGTTAGCATGATTGCTTCATCACCTGTAGTCTGAGCAGTCCTCCAGAGCTACAGACAGGGCTGGGATCTGGAAGGCCTCAACCTCCTGGCAGAGCAATGGCCACTCCCTGGAAAACATTAGTACAGCCTTCACTCTGCTAACAGCTCTGACAAAGGGCCGGCTGCCCTACAACATCGGTTGGAAGACATGCCTTTACCTAAAATCAGCTGGAAGTAACAGGCGACCAGATCTGAGGAAGTTCAATATGTGTCGAAATATTTGCCCATCCCCATTCACATGTAGGCTATGACCGAAGCAGATCCAGCTGACCTTACTGGAGTTAGACAGCAGCTCTGGATACTGGTGGGGAGGAACAAAATGAAGTCACACTACTGTCACAGCCAAATATATTTTACACAATGCAATTACACGGAGCGCCAACTACTACTTACACAAATATTGCTTGGGATTTATTTGCCATAACACATGAGCAGATTTAAAGCAGAAAAATACAGATAAAAAGCCACAATTAAAGCAACAGAACACTGTAACATTTTACGTACCTTCAAGAGAGTTTGCAAATAAGTTGCGTACCAGTGTGTTCCAACATAAACTTTTACAATTTTATAAACCGTACATGCCGCCACTGAAGCAGACCACGGCTCTGCGGTAAACCTTCCTGTAAAACAGTGAAAGGGAAAATCACACCCCAATGTTACAGGGAAGGGAAACGTTTTTCATTATTAATTTAAAAGAACCACTCTTTGCATCTTTAAGTTCGCGTCTCACTTGTTGAAGTTTTCCTCTTGTACAGACACTCAAACAAGGCCTCCTTGAAAGCCTGATAGGCCCCATCTTGCCCGTCCAGGTACTCACAGAGAGCAGGCAGCTGAGAGGCCTCCTCTGTCAGGGGTAGGCAGCATGTTCCCAACCAGTCCCTAAAACAACACCAGCTGTCAGCCGTAGTGTCTTGTCCGTCATATCTAAATCTCATAAATATTTTATCGGTGTAATACGCCTTACTGCACATGTTGGAAAACAACTCCTGAGCCTGTTATATACAGTCTGCTCCCCTCAAGATTGCTGTCTATGTGAAGCTGACCCAGGGAAGAATCTGGGTATTTCACCAAGAGGTCAAAGGTCATGATATATAAAGGCTGAGCAACAGATTCCAAGTCTGACATTTGGGGGGAATCTGGGCTGCTATTCATCTCTGAGGGGCAAGAGATAGGGGATGGCTATTAAATGTCAGAGCAGCTGGAATACTGGAGATACAGTAGACATCAAGTTATGTACTGAAATTAAATCAAGTTCCCATTAAATTTGATGTCCAGGGACACTCTGAACTCAGAAAGTCCACAATCTCTATTTTTAAAACTAAAATAAGCATAATGGATTCTGCTGAAAAGCCTCTTACCGCATTGGTCTTGCAGCGCTTCTGCGAACTCGGTCATGCCAACCATTGTTGCCTCTCGGCTCAGCAGCTCATAATCACTAAAGTGCTGTGGCAGTAAGATCTTTCCCATCCGCAGGAAATTAGCTTTAATGAAGCAAAACAAACGAGGCTCCTTCTTATATCAGCCACTAACAGCTGCTAGCACTCACAGTGTTGACCTATCGTCACCACTGACTGACAGGGCATATGGCTGGAATGTGTATTCTGAGACATTGATGGATAAGTCATATCGAGTAGAAATTGTCGACATAAACATTTCAAAAATGAATTAAAATCTGACTCCACACAACCATTAATCATATGGTATATAGAAACAGTTATGTGTTCATTCCTGTCAGCATCATATACACAGTATGTATGTGAATATACTTTTGAATGATTAAACAGAAATATCATGGAAATTACTCCAGCACAGCAGCTATTAGTATATATTTGATCATGCATTCAGATATATGACAAAGGGGCATTCAAAAGAACATTCACACCATATAGACCACTGTGTAACAAAATATTACAATTTAGCAGTGGTTACTGGTCCAGTGACAGATTTCATCATATAGGCACAGCTTTCGACCAGAGAAGTGTTGGCTGTGGTTAAAATGACAAGAACGCAGTGCTATGGGAACTTGCCTATAAATCTGAAAAGTCTGCTGCCACATTCAATGATGGCTATGTCATCACATAGCCACAGCAGGTTGTCCTGTGTCACCAAGTTGGGATGCAGTCGAATCTGCTCAAGCGGCAGGAAGCAGTACAGCACCTCCTCATCATGATCTACTAGGGGTGTCCCCACTAGTCCCAGAGGTATGGCATCATGCACTACTCACCAGAGGAAAATGTAATACGTATAAATGAATATGAAGCCAGGAATATTCAGTAACATGATGACATTATTTACCTAGATTCATAGAGACAATCAAGAATACTAAAATTAACTGAATGTTGAACTCAACTGAACTCAATGTTGGCAAATACCTTCAACAGATCTATCTACAGTTGCTCAGAAATAGCCACCCAATAGTATGCTTAGCAGGTAGGCTTTCAATGTTTCTCTCTTAACTTGCAGATATAGTTCATATTAGTCCCATAATGTAATGGGATGCATGCAATGCACTGGAATGGTACAGGCGACGTGTGTCCTGTGCTTAAATGCAGACAGCAGAGGGCATCGCTTACCTGTCAAAACCGGGCTGGCCACTGACTGTGGTTGTTTAGGGTTACAAAGTCGAGTTTTCCAATAATACATAGTAGCTCTCTCTGTTACTTGTAGATCCACTGGACGCGCGCGTAAGAAATGCTTGCCTGACTGGCGATTTTCTAACGCCTTTGTGTGGAAATAAATAATGATTTATTCAATAATATCATAGATATTTACTTTGGAATTATTTTAGGGCCCTTGATAGATATACGATACATATTTTTACAACTGCATGCATCACTTTAAGGTTAACATTCTAAGGATCAGATTTGACATTAGCTTATGGTTAACTACTCACCTGTTGTAGTGATGTAAGGCGTAGAGTTGACGCCAGCTCATATAAAATATTTAGCTCTGATATGCAAGAGGACGCCAGTTTACCAGTATGTATATAATAATGTAGATGTCTGAAGGTAAAGCCATCTCTGTCCAGGAATAATCTTGCATTATCATTGGACACATTTTCTTTCAGTAACAAGGACTCTTGAAAACAGGCCAGTCGATTCATCGGAATCGAGTAGAGACATCCTCCAACGTTGAAAATGCAAGTTTTGGTGTCTTCATGTGCCATGGGCAATGGTTTGTAGCCTCACATTTAATGAGAAAGCTCTTAAAGAGTAGTTATCGTAAGTATAATGGGAAAAAATGTTATTTCATCCACGATATTTAGCTAAGAATTGCCATTAGCATCTTAGCTATTTATGCGACGTTGCAGAAAGTAGCAGTTACCTAATGCTAGCCAAAGCATGAAACTTATCAGAAATGACACGATCCAGAGTACGTCATACGTATTACATGCATAACCAATTTCAGACGTTTTACGTTGAAATACACGCTATGTATTTATACAAATCAGATATGTACAGTCATGGCACCGTTCGCTTTCATCATTATTAAATAGCCGTTTTGGTATAGAACGTGCCATAAATTGAACTGGGGTCTCGTGCCTGTTGCATACAATGGGACTGTGCCATGTTGATAATGTAAGCAGTGAGTGCTGTATATTACGATTCTTAATTATTTGTAAGTGAAAGCGATTTCTTTAATTACATTTTTAAAAACAAGAAAATACTTATTGATTTTACCATTCCCTCATTTCACAAAGTTTGAACAGATATTCAAATACAAGCAATTTGCCCTGATAAGGCCTTCATTGCATGTCTTTTCAGTTCCTGTTGGAGAGCCGTTGTAGAGACCTGCAGAGCACACAATTCAGACAGTCTTGGCATTTCATCTGGTGTAAGTAGAAACCCATATTTCAGTCATTTTTACTGTGACATTTATACCCTCTCCATCTATCTCATAAATCAATAGCTGTCTTATCAGAAATAATGCAGGCCCACCTGTGAGTTGATTGTAGGATTTCCAACGAATCTTTTAATCCCTTGAAATGTTTCTCTTCCTCCTCCAAAACTTTCTCTTGGAGTTCCAGACAGCTACACCATTGTCTGTGCACTATGAAAAAGTAAAATAATTGGCTTAAAAAGTTTTACCCCCCTAGAATGGCTTGTTTGAAAACTCACTGTTATGCCAAGACGAGTTGTCCTTTCTCAGGTCTTTCATCTGATGTTTTAACTTGATGTTGTCCATCAGGGCTGTGACAAGCTTTTTCTGAACACATGTCTGGATGATAATTTATGACACAATCTATTAGGGTTTACTAAGAACTCAATGAGTGCATAACCTTAATGGACAAAAAACATAATTTTTAGACAGAAGACACATACCGTTTTTTCCTTTTCCTGGGCCAGTTGCCTCCTCAGATGAGCAATTTCAGTGCAGTCAGAATTATCTTCTTTGCTTTCCTCTGCCATTGTTGTTGCACTGTTGTTTGTACCTCTTTTCTCCACTATCTCATTATGGGAGGTTGACTTCAGGTTTGTGAGGATATTGTAGGCTTGCTCTGTAGAAATTATTGTATTTCATTTGAAGGCCTCAAACATCTGTGGTGTTAGTTATCTCCTCGTCACAGCTTTTATTTGTTTTGAATGCTGTTTAGTTATGATACAGTATGATAGGATCATATGATACCATATTATGTCTGCAGCTAAGAGGAAAAGAGTTACCTAGAAAGCTGGGGTTGAGATGAAGAGAGAAGTTTCCATTCCAGTGCTGGTCAATGAGGTCTAGTAGGCCCCTAAGAACTGCCAACAGCTCAGAAGTGGAGGGCGGGAGTGGACGACTACCACACAGAGAGCCACTGGGACCCTCTGACCATCCAGACACCTGAGGAATGACAGGCCCACATTCAGTAAATGCCAGGTGAGATCAGTCATTTCTTGTAGGTGTAGTTGGCAGTCCCCTGCTAAATTCTGAAAGTGTGAGGGAATACCCCCTTGACTTGCATATTAAGTTATCTGGTGTATTGGTGATATTGTTTATCTGACAGGACAAATTGTGCCTTGACCCCCCCCCCCACACACAAAAAAAATACTTTTGCAGCCCCAAGGGGAACTCCTCTGGTGATGTTTTGAAGCATGAGTAAGATACTAAGATGTACCTTGGTGATTTCTGTAGGTTTCTGTCTGTCGTGAGTCATCTGTGGGGGAGCACAGGTCTGCCCGTGGTTGTCAAGGGTAGGAATGGGCTGCGGTGTGTTCATCATGCTCTGAGGAGAAACGAATGCTGGCGGTGCCAATAACTTGACAGCTTTATCACCATCAGCATGTTGCTTTGGCTTCTGCTTGCAGTCATACCCATCTACCTGCAGAGGTCTGTCTTCAGAAAGATTTGGCTGAAAGGCTGTCCACAGTTGTGGCACGCCACAGTCACGATAGTCAGCTGCACATTGTGCTGGAACAACGGTTGCTATTTCCAGATCTGCAGAAGGAATAGGCATATCATGACTCCTTGCTATTTTTTTTGTAAACACGTTAGGGTAATGGAATGGTGTAGCCTTCCTATTGAATACACACTCTGAACAAATCAGGTCAGTTAAACCTCAGACTCCCTGCGCAATCATGCCCCCTTGTGGCTGTATTTTAAATAGACCATTTTGTCACATTTAGGACAGAGCACAACACTTCAAGAATTACACATATATATGTCACTATACAAAATAAATATAAAATGAACTGCATAATATAGTACAACAATTGCATTACTGTGCAAATATGTGGCTTTACAGCTGTAAAAATGGCTAAACTTCACCACATAAATACATATCAGTCATCATCAATGTCATAATGCATGGCTGCTGCCTTGTTGGTCTTTTCAGGCTACCTCACCTGTGCTGAGTTGGAGCAGCCTGTCGATGCTGGCCTCCATCTCCGTCTGAAAGTGTGCGAGGTCAGTGAGTCTACATGGAACAGGCTCCGGTGCGGAGGGCCTCGTGCTGGGGCTTTGGCGAGTCGGCCATGTTTGTCTACTGAGATCAGGGCTCTGCGGGAAGACGTCTGGCCTGCCTGAAGAGGCTCTTGTCAAAACGGTGTCTTTCACAGTGGGTTTATCCTCTGCCACATGACTGGCGTTCTCCGTTGACAAATCGTTGCTTGAAGTTGGGCCATCTGCGTAGTCCTCGAGAAAGGTCACTCTCCGTTTTACTTTGGAGCGGTTGGGGGAAAGGGTTGTGTGTAGGCAGGATGAGAGTGTGGCTGTTGGTAGAGGTTGGTAGTTAAAATAGTGAGACTGAAGTGTAACTCTGTAGCAAGTCTCACATACAGTATATTTAGCAGAATCTAAAAGCGAATGAAGTTTCTCACCTTCTTTAAAGCTTTCACCCGTTAATGCATTTGAGGAGTCATGTGAACACTTCTAAAATTGAATAAATGTTTTTGTAAATGTTGTTTGTGCAGCTGTACAGAGAATAATTTACAGATAATAATAACAGAGAATGCATTGGGGGGAGTGTTTGTGGAAGTCTATGTGTGTGTGTTTGTGTGAGTGTGAGAGTGTGTGTGCTGTTGTGCAAGAGAGCCAGAGTAGGGCGAACAGACTTGGCATCATACCTGTGAAGGGCTAGCTATTCTGTTCCCTGTGAGCAGGGCTGGCTTGAACTTTCCCTCTGCCATTCAGTCTGACTGGCCGTGAACTCTAGAATAACATGACCAGTTTGGGTTTGAATTAATTTTGCCTTTATATCTGCTCATGGTCTTTTCTTGGCCAAATACAACAGCAGCTTTGCTTTGGTACCCTGACTTGCATTTCAATAAGGATTTAGCTCACGACACCTCAGAGGAAAACATGGCAGGTTGATTGTTTTCATTTCTCCAGATTTTCATTTGAGGAAATCATTCACAATTTCTGCGCATGACTGACTGTCTCACTCACTTTCTTGTCAAAGTTCACACATTGCGCCACATTGCAAGTGTCTCACCTCTCAGAAGATCTCTCTCTCTCCCTCTTTCTCTCTCTCTCTCTCTTCGCACCACTGCCTTTCATTCAGAGCGCATCGCCTCCCGCATACCTAGTCCTCAGTCCTTGACAACAACTTGTCCAGTAAGAGCAGAAAAAAAAAGAAAAAGAGTGCAGCCTGCCATTATTAAACAACCTTAGACACAAAGACCTCGTCTGGCCCCGCTACTTAAAAAAACCCAAAGTCTGAAAAACAAGCGTACTTCCTTGCATTGCTGTAAGCATTGTTGGTAGCCATGGGTACAGCAGCGAGGAGCAAACATTGGCCTGGTGAGGGTGTGGAAGCTTGACAAATTGCAGTTCACGAGGTAACAGATCAGCAGGTAAGGCCGCTTAGAGCGGAGTGTGTGATTTATGTGCACTGTCATTGGCAAATCCATCATCCTTAACTTTTATGGCCTTGTCTCAAAGGTAAATGATAGTATTCAAGCCATAAATATTTAACATGCAATGCATATTCCGCTGTTGCATAAACTGTCTTAGAGGCAGAACTGCACATAGCTTAATATATCAACTACCGCTCTAAAGACTTGGCTTTATTGAATCTTTGTAAGTTTTATCTGAGGAAGAGAACAAAGTTACCAACTGTAAGTGCTTTCTATGGTCACAGTATTTCTCTCAGTGGTTAAATAGTTGTGCTCATGTCCCCTGAAGAAGGACACACAGTGACCACTGCAAAATGGCACACACCTCTGAACTCCAGTGAGGTAATACTGGTGATGTCTAAAATAAACACCACCTAATATGAATCATGCAAATCCTACTCATGTCAGGACAGTTATTCTAAGCTTACCACCTACAATTGGCTGGTGTATGTGTTTGTGTGTGTGTGTGTGTGTGTGTGTGTGTGTGTGTCTCCCAGGCATATTTTTCCCTCAGTGGCTTGCGGGGCATGTGTCATATTTAGAGAGCAAACACAAGGTCAAGTCAGAGCTTGGGTGGATGCTCATATGTCAAAAGTAAACTTTCCTCCCTAGATGACCCATTCTTGCCCCTCTCCCATGTGCACACACACAGTTTAACACACACACACACACACACACTTAAACCCATACACACATCCTTACATACACAAAAACCCTTCTGTGCAGGTGTCTGTTGCTATTGCAGTGATGTGCATGTTTGGAGAGCACACACCTGTTCTCTAGGGAGGGTTACTGTGGAAGAGGGCACAGCTCTAGATCCCTCAGTGACACAGGGCAGGACCAAGCACCTCTTTTACATGATAAGGTCTTGCTCTGTCAAGAGGTTAGCAATGCCCTCTGTGTATTTGATTGTGTGTGTGTGCGTGTGCGTGCGTGTGTGTGTGTGTGTTGGTGTGCATGTGCAAGCATGTGCGTGTGTATTTGCATGGGTCTGTTTTGATAACTCTGTTCAGAGTTGTGAAATGCTGCCATGCAATTGCATTGCACACTGAACTCTACAGTTGAACAGCTGAACAGTTTCACTATCTTTTCTGGAGAAGTTGCATTGATTTCATCCGAGCACTGTTATTGACATGTTTCTGCCTGTTGTTCATTCTTCCCCTTTTTGTCTTCACTTCTTCATATTTTGCGTATCAGTTTATCTTGTGTTTTTGTCAGCATTTGCAGTTGGCATTTAAGTGGAAAGCCTTTATTTGTAAGCCTTTATTTGTATTTATTTGCCTTTTATTTGTTAATTTAGTTTGAAATTAAACAGAGGACACTGGTGCATTATCAAAGTGCCTGCACTAATAAAATAATGTTTTTCTTGTGTTGCTTGCAGCACGTTTAAGGCTCAACATCCCAAACTGGTTAAAAAGCACTTCAGAAACATTTGTTCTTTATTGGCCTTTTAATAATAGAAACAGTCTTTCATTTGCTGGAGCACGTTTGTTGTCTGAAGCTAAATCAACAAATATAGATGAAAGAAAGTTAAATTAGTTTATTTAGATTAGATGGCTTACATCACTTGCTGCTTTGTTCACGTCTGATTGGCTAAGAAATTGACTCTGCAATTAACTGCAGTGAACTGATCCCCAAAGCACATACTAGGCTAACACAATTAGGCCTTTCCCTTTTCACCATTAATAAAATAGATATTAGTGCATAAAAGTTTACGCCTGTTATTAAACTCCTATACACTCTCAAGCGGAGAGCATAGCAGACTTGGAGAGCAGGGGACTCTCGTTGAGTCCGAAATCCACTAATCCTCGCCAAATCCTCGTTCATTATATAGTGTGCTCTTTAGGGAACAAAACAATGTAACTCACACCCTATGTAGTGAACTATATAGTAAACGCGTGAACATTTCGAACACGGCTTCTGTCTGTGCTTCCCTGATGGTGATGCAAAAAGCCCAGACTACACTGCCTTCACTGCCCTCCTGTCATCAGGATCCGCCGGGCAGACTAGCCGCCGACACCCTGGCCCGAGCCCGAGCCCGAAAAGGCTTAAGTGTCAAGAGAGGAGCCACCACCGCCAGGCTGTCATCAGTCGACATATGGTGCAGCTTATGTCAACAGAGCCGCTCCCGGGCTGGCGTGGCTGCTTGCGGCATGGCCTGGCCTGGCCTGGCGTGGCGTGGCCTGGGTTGACAGGTTATTAATCAGGCAGTTTGTCATGGCTGCCGTCGCCGCAGAAGCCCCCGCACAACAGCAGCGACTCTCCCCCAAAGGAGAAGGAGGAGAAGAAGGAGCTTGGAGAGGAGGAGGAGGAGGCCCATTGGAGCACACATTTGACTCGTCTGCGATACTATTCATCAACCCATGACGGCAGGCAACAAAGGTTGGGCTCAAGCGGATCGCCCGGTTGCACTAGATATGTTTTTGATTAGAGGCTTCCAAGGAGATGTCCCAAACAAGCGTTGCCATGAACTGCATGTGTTTGGTTACAAACAGTGGAGGCAGAGGAGGATGGCTGGAGCCAGGTGCTGAAGTGTTATTTTGTGTACGGCTTGGGCTGCCATGACAACAAGGGACCCGCGTCAGCTTCCTGTTCCTTTTTCCTCCCGCAGTCAGGGCTGCTGCTGCAGAGGGACAGAGAGAGGGAGGGAGAGAGAGAGAGAGAGAGGGAGAGAGAGAGAGACAGACAGAGAGAGGGGCGCTTTAGTGCTGCTGGTAGCACTGCTCCTTACACACACACATAGTCACACACACATGCACACACACATACTCACACATCCACACTCTCACACCCCATTGCCCACCCAGCTTGATGTTATTGTGGAACATTAGATCCTGCTAGTGGACAGTCAGTCGGTGGTGTCTCGTCCATCTCCAGTCCAGTGACAATCCTTTCCTTGTGACTCGTTGGAGCTGGCACAGCAGTGGAGCCTATGCCCAGCGAGGCAGCCCAAGGCAGATGTGTTATTTCTGTGTCCAAACAGTTCCCCTGTGTGGGAGCAGGGAGGCAGGTTTGTGACTGTAACCTGAGATTGTAGGCAGTTTCCTCAACTTCCTCAGTTCACCAAGGCTTGTACTCTCAAGGGGCTCGTAACTGACTGATGAGAGAGAGTCATACCATGGGCGGCAAGGTGGCCGTTCCTGTGGGGTAGAGTACTTTAGCACTGTGATGGCGCCACTAAATGTCAAAGTGACTGTAACTACAGAGCAGGGAGTGAAAAATTGGTAGAAATTTAATTAGGACAAATTCCAAGCTTATTATGCCCAAACTTCCTTCCATATTTAAGCTGTGGTTGTTTTGTAATTTTGTTAGAAGTGATTGTGGTTGGTTGGCTATAAATTTCTGTATTGCTGTTCTTTTTTGTTGCTTTATTACATTTCACATGAAGTAAGTGCTTTGGGAACTTGACTGTTCTCCAGTCAATTTGTTGTGCAGAAGTCCAAAATGGGTAGTGAAAATTTGTTTGGCAGTACTTTGAACAAGAACAGGATGGAACATTGTATTTTGTGTCATATGAATGTGTTTACCACGCTATATGGCAATCATGCAGTACAGAATGTAAACACTAAACTGAAAAAGTGTGTGCATTCGTAAGCAGGCAAACCCCTTATTACAGGGACAAAAACTCATTATCTTATATTCAATAAGCAACTTTATTATCTGTCATACAACATAAACTGTAAACAAGGCCAGTAAATAAACACACAACAAAAGTGAAAAAAAAATTGTTTCAACAGATCTTCACTTTGAACACATTTGTTTTCCAGTTGCATCATCTCCAGAGTACAATTATAAGCCAGGAAAAACACACAAATCAACTATTCTGAATAAATCTAAAGCTGCAGAACATGCCGTATTAGCTGTTATGTTTGTAAAGTAAAAAGCAAAAAGCAGAAAGAAAACTGTAAAAGTGACAGTCATTGAACTTAGCTTTTTTGTGGAAAATCGATCTTCTGTTCATAACTGAGTTGCTTTTAATGTCTTATTTTCACAAAAGAAGTCTACTTTGGTCATATCAATTATTTCTTGACAACATGCCCAATGAACCATTATAATTACGGCACACACATATTGGGGAGGATTACGTACATATTTGTTTTAACTCATAAACACAGTGCACACATTTCAAAATGCAAAATTAATTCAGTTTGGCGGCAATTTAAGTGGAGTCACCCAAATTCAACTGACTCTCCTGTTCAGCGCTTGGGTTTCATTGTGCTTCGTCACCATTTAAGAGCACTGGTGTACAGTATCTCCTAGTCAAACGACAGAATGTAGCTGTAGAACATCTTAAAGATTTCAAAGCTTTTTGCAGTCACCACGCCCCAGTTGGTCAGGGGATTATATCCCCGTTGGTCAGCTTGGTGGCCATCTTGCGGGGTCAAAGTTCGGCTGTTTGGTCCAGACCTAAGTGCTGAAGAAGGAGCTCCACCTCAGTTTCTGCTTCTCTCCCCTCGGTTCTTCTCTGCCTCACTCATGCAGCTGGTCGTCAGGCCCTACTTGGCCTTAGTCTTCTCTTCATACGTCCCGGCGTTCTTGTAGGCGCCGACGTAGCCCGTGTTCTCCACCAGCTCCTCTCGACCGGCTTTGCCTTTGCCCTTCCCCGAGTCGTCAAAACGCTCCTTGTGAGAGCCCGTGTACTTTGTCGTGTCCGTCAGTCTGTCCACCGCTCTAGTTTTGGCCACTTTCTGAAAAAGGTGAAATAGCAGCAAATCAATTAATGAATCAATGAATCAACAAATGATATAAAAATGATTTATAGAAATTATACTGTATACCATGTGTTTTGTACAATGTCTGTCATTTTTGTGAGCTCTACAAACTGATTACTTGGATAGATGGGTGAAGTAGCCTACACAGAATTTGCAGTGTTTTCAAACAATTGACGTAAGCTTCATATTTGTAGGCAGCCTGAAGATGCTATCAAAAATAAGGGTCATCTTTTGTGACACCAAGTGATCTCTGCGCAGTCTTCAGTCATGGCAGCTCGTGCCTTGGCTACCATCTCTGATAGCCCTTGCAATATGGAAATGTGTTAGCACTCCTAAAACACCATCTGCCAGCACAGGCTGTTGTTGTGAGCGAGCACCAGATGAGTGCTGAAAAAAAGGAAAAGAAATAGCTGGCCTACTCCTGAACTCTTCTGTTCAGATGGTAGAACAGGTGTTTGGGTGTAGACTATACACATGCTGTTGCACCTTGACACAGGAGTGCTGATCTTGCTACCCGCTGCCCTCTAGTGTTTTTGCCTCTATGTCTCAGGAACAGCAGAATACAGCTGAAGCTGTTCATTAGATTTTATCACTCTGGTTATGTATACATATTAGTTGTTAGGGTACATTTGTCATACATTTTTTTGTCGATAGGCTGCAGAAATTTCTATCACTGATGTGAAGCAGTACTGACTTCCAGGTCGAGTTTCCTACTTTGGCATTCCCTCACTGAAACATCTCAAGCCGTCAAGTCCTGACGTATTTGCAGCCTCGCAACGGTCGTGTCGAGTTCGTGTACGAGCGCGGCCTCCTGAGCATTCAGCTGTTGCAATCGGCACGTGCTGCCATATAAATCAGGCCCAGCACGTTATTACGGATGATGTCACTTGAATAGAATTGCTGTGGCAACAGTGCTCGCCAAGACACTGAGGTGGCTTGGATGAGGTCGCAAATTGGAGAGCGGTCGCCTCAATTATCTTCCGTTGCGATCTGGCGCCTCTTTCTCTCTCTGCTCCTCGCCGTGGCTCTAAGTGTGCATCATCTCCAGTCTCTGTCGTCCTTATCTGGAGTGCGTAATACCCACGTTTATGCCTCAGAGTGGCCTTGGTGGTTAACACCAATTACAGGCTGCACTACACTTTAGTCAGGATGATTGCTATCAGAGAGACTGGGGCGCATTCAAATTTATTTATCTATCTGTCTAGCTATTTATTTATTTATCGATGCTATAATGTCTATGCTATTTTTGAATATGGCATTCTCTCAGGTGGTCAACATCAGTGTTAATTAGATTAGACTTACATGGTCAGTAAGAGTTTAATGTTATTAACATAACTTATATTACATCTTTGGACTATTAGGCCATTTGTGTTTTCACACGTTGTCACTGGCATAACAAGATTTTCATTCCTAATTAAGCTTTGTTCTCTTTTATATAGGTATATAGCATTACATTAGATTATACTAAGAAGACACTTTTCCGATGCGACTTTCAGTAGAGGACACAAGCAATACAAATTAAGCCACAGTTTATTTCCAATTGATATAGAGATGGCATGTAATATTGTTTATAAAAGTATGTGTATGTGTTCTCACCGTAACTCCAACATTGGTGGGCTCTTTTCCCTCTATCAGCTGGTGAATAGACTTTAGGGCCTCCTCTTTGCTTTGTCCTTTGAACCTTTTAGGGGCTAGCTCTTCCAGCGCCTTCTGAAACTCTTCGTAGGTGATAACTCTTGATGTCTTCGCTCTACCAAGACACATATATTTATGAATTTGTGGGGAAAGGATTTTTTTCTGACTACTATAAAGATCTGTTCACACCAACAACTACAACAATATCGACAGCTATAACTGCAACGATATAGGCGTCCACACTGAAGAACGACTTTTTCATGGCAACATTGTAGTCGTGATTTAAACATGACGTCCTATGAATTCTTATGAATTCTGATTGGCTGACAGTGCTTTTATAGTTAATAAAATCGCTCTGAACTTGATCCCAATTATATCGTTCAGCCTGTTGTTGTCATTATAGTTCATGTGTGAAAGGCACCATTCACTAAAGTTAAAAAAAAGTTTTACAAAGTTATAGTGATAATTATCTTTATAGTTATCGTTCTAGGCATGAACGGCCCTAAACAGGAATACAAAATGTATAGATAAGAGAAAGAATAGATGCCCAAGGCTGTCTACTCACTTGACTTTTGAGAAGACGATGTCAACATCAGTGCCGGTGACATTCTTGCCATCGATGACCTTGCAGTCTTTGCAGAGCTTGGCCCAGTTCTTCCCGTTCATCTCCTTCCCAGTAGCTTTGGTGTCTCCGTGGATGGCAAACTTCTTGAAGGAGGTCAGAAGCTGCTCCATGTCTGCGCTTTCAGCCATCCTGGGAAACCCTTGACACAAACAAACAAACAAACAAATAAACACTACAGACTACATTAGTTATCAGACTGATTTACTACAGCTGTTTGGGTGTTTTGAAAAGCACTATATAAATCGATTATTATTACCTAGTCCCCAGAGGGATTGACCAGGTATTGCAATGACCCTATTTGTCTGGGTGTGTGTCTCTGTCTGAGTGTCTGTCCGCCCATATGGGGGACAGGGTTGCTATCTCTGGTTGCGCTTATTATTATTATTATCATTATTTATTGTATTAATTTTATTAGTAGTAGTAGTAGTAGTTTTAATAATAATAATAATAATAATAATAATAATAATAATAATAACAATAATAATAATAATAATAATCACAATAGCAACAGTACTACTACTACTAATAATAATATTTAATAATAATAATAATAATAATAATAAACTAATGACCACTGTTGGACATCATCAGCCTGGGCTGGAAGAAGGCCAGCATGAGAGCAAGCAGTAGTCTGCTCTTCTGCCCTGCGGAGTACAGAGCCAGCCATTGACTCAGAGCCAGCCACTGATACTAGAGTCTGGGAGCAAATATATGCTAATGCCAGCTTGGAACGCATGTTGAGCTTCTGCCATTGATTGTTGCCTGGGTAGGTAATGTCTGCTGTTAGATCGCTTGACTAGAGAAAGCCTAGGGATGATGGATGCCACACAAATGACTGTTTATACACAGTGTCTCACACACACTGCCTCCCCGCCATCCAGGAGGGATTTTTCATCATGCTCATAATGAGGTAATATCACAGTTTGTCTCACTAACACACACACACACACACACACACACACACACACACACACACACACACACACAAACACACACACTGCTTTCACCTCAGTAATGATCTGCAAATTCTGACACACAAAGGTGTATCGGAGCCCATGCGCGTCTGCCAACAGTAACACATCATTTGGACAAGAGGCCGTCCTCCCTGAAGCGCTGATTAGAGGGCAGCGGGGTGTCAGGCAGGCTCTTCATCACAGCGCTGTTTATTCGCCACAGAGAGAGGAGTCGCTGCTTAATGAAAGGGCCGGGCCCGCCACGATCATGTGAAAATTGCACAGGCCTGAGCAGTCTCTTACTTCTCTCTCTCTTTCTCTCTCTCTCTCTCTCTCTCTCTCACACACACACACACACAAATACACACACACACACACACACTGTATCTGTGGTGTGTGTGTGTGTGTGTGTGTGTCTGTGTACTGTAGCATGTGAGACATGACCTCACCCTGTTTTTTCTGTTTTTTTTTTCTTCTTTTTTTTGCCTGAGTCTTTTGCTTACACACGTGGTGGTGATGCAATCCCACAAAGACCACATTGCTATGGCAGCCAGGAATGCCCTCGCAGGCCCCCGTCAGCCCAGGGGCTGTGCCTCGCTACGAACTCAAACACCGCTGTCCTGCCGTCCGCGCGACTCCAGCGTGAGCGTCAGCCGCCACTCTAGTGGCAAAAATCGGCAGCTCCGGTTCACCGGCGGGTGCAAGGTGGGAGGTGTGGCGTGAGGAGGACGGCTTGATTGTCCCAATAAAGTTCTCAGGGGTGTTTGTTGTGGAATAGTTGTGTGTGCGGGACACCAGTTCGTTGGCAGAGCAAGGGCGACGTGCAGAGCACTCGTGGATGAGGACGCATTGTGCCAGTGGGTGGGCATGGACTGGGCCCAGATGTGGTGGGAGGTCCACCCACGTCTATCTGCACTCGTCTGTCTTTTCTTTCTCTTTTTTTTCTCTTTTCTCCTTGTTTCTCTGTCTCACTGTTTCACCTTTACTGTATATTGTGGATATTGTGACGATATTGGGATTGAACCATGGATGTGTTACAAGTAACAGAAAGACATTTCTGGATAAGCACAATCAATAAATCAACTGATGAACTCACAGTAATAGTCGGTCTCATCACAGTAATGATCTTATTGTGGTGTTGGTAGGGAGTGACAGGGGAAGAGATGCAGTGCAGTGTATTTCCCTAGCAAAAAGTGGCAGTCTTTTGTAAAGTTTCTGTAAGAGTGAGACTAATGCCATGTGGATGAGAAGTGATGGACTCACTGGAATACCCAGCCCAGCCCTGAGCAGAGTAACCCAAACCCGCCCAAACACAAGCAGCAGCATAAAGGCCACATTGTGAGCTTCAGCCTCCTCCTCCACCACCTCCTCCTCCTCTTCTCCTCCTCTCCTCCTCCACTTCCTGCTCCTGTTCCTATTCCTCTCTTCACGCCTCTGACTTACACTTAGCATATTCCACAGGGTTTCACTTCTAATCCTGTGGGCCTGGAGTCACTCCAGTCTACTGGCACTGTGTCTCAGTCTTAAGACCTAGATTTAGACCAGGAGCACATTGGTTTGTACACAGTACATGCAGGAGCACATTGGTGTGCATAATAATGTGTTAATCTAGCCCTGTTATAGTCAAAAGAGATCACTTCACAGATTAATCCAAGAAAACTTCCAGTGAGATAGGCTGCTTGTTGTGGGAAATCTGAAGTGAATCTGAAGAGTTTTTTACTTCAAACATTCACACTGAATGAATTACTTGAATGGATTTAATCAGTTCCAGTATCATACAGTAGATGGCTCGTTCTAATGGAGTTAGCGCCGATGGTGCTATGATGGCTGGCAGTTTGTGATCGGGCAGATGGGCTGCTATTCTGGAAGCTCAGGCTGCTGGGGTTGGCTTGGTGAAGCCTGCTGTGGAGTGATAGAGACAAACCAAAATCCCATTTGCTTTTGCCCCAGTGCAACAGTGGTGGTTTAGGCTTAAACACACACAATGACAATGGGACTAAACACAGACCAGTAAAGGGTGTGTGTGTGTTTGTGTGTGTGTCTGTCTGTGTGTGGGTGTGTGTGTTAAGGAAGGAACCGTGTTGTCATACATGAGGTTTCATGCCCGAGGTTTGGCCAATGTGTTGATAGAAGTTCAGGGTTTTATCACCTATGTATGCATGTGCAGTGTGCATGTCTTAAATGTCGGGGGACTTCTTGTAGCTATGTTGGACAGAAGTGAATGCTATTTCCAGTGCCTTGTGTTTCATCAGAACAGCTGTGCAGTGGCATGGATTACAGGAGATGTGGATTTCATAATAGGCTTCGAAATCAAAATACTCCTGGGTTGCTCAAAACTAATGCACTACCCGCACCTTCTTACAAAGCATGACTTTCACTTAATTTCAGTCCAACTGCACAGGCTTCATGTGCATTAAACAACTTTGAAATCAATAATTAAAAAAACACACCAGCTTTTCCTGCTACAGCATGTTGTCTGTTTGGGTATAACACAGGTGTTGGCATAGAAAAGCAGTTCCTGTTCGATCACAAAAATAGACTTCCTTCCTGTACACACGTGCAATTAAAATTAATGCATAGCTAAAGGATGCATCAGGTTGATGTTATTATATTATGTTATGTTCTTAGAGTATTTTAAATATACAGCATCTGAAAGTGTTTACAATGAAGACAATTAAATACGCAGCATCTAAACTTGTTTACAATAAGGACAACATATATAACTGGCAAATCTGCACAAACTGTTAGTAATGTCAAAACAATTACAATACAAAATGAGTGAATATTTTCAGTATTCGATTAGTAATTGAAAATAATAATAATTTTGAAAAAAATGAATAATAAAATATGAATCCTGAATAATCCTTAGCAGTGCATTGGTCTTTTTGCCAAATCAATGGGAGAGTATTACGGCATACCAGCACACACCCCATGAAATTACATCAAGATGTGCAGCAGGACCCCTGCACTTCCAATAAAAGTTCACCTTTCGCTGCATGCAAAAGAACTGTGTGATGGCACACACAATAGGACAGCTCCACGCTGAATTATTGACGCTGACACCAATGTCGATGGCTCTTGCGGGAAGCACCCGTCCTGTCTCCAGCATTTGGAGAGAGCGTATATTTGGGCAAAACTCTACCCTCTGAGGGTGACAGTGGAAAGGGGGGAAACAAAAAGCTGCAACTGCCACTTAACCACACACTCAGTCAGTTACTCACACACACATGCATGGACACACATGGATGCACACACACACACACACACACATGCACGGTAAGGAAAGTTAAGCCCTGCTCCTCTTACCTCTGCAGACTACCCTGGGCTGCTGCTGCTGCTGCGTCTGCTGCTGCTGCTGCTGCTGCTGCTGCGGCTGCGTCTGCACACTGGTCCTGCGCTGCACCCGTCCTGTAAGCTCCAGCACTCATATGAGCTTTAAAGGGCCGAGGGCTTGTTATCATCTGTTTACGCCTGTATCCATGGAGACATCCTGTTTAACATCAAGGGAGGGCAATAAAAGAGGGAGAGAGAAAGAAGGAGAGACCGAGAGAGAGAGAGAGGAGAGAGAGAGACGACGAGGACAGAGAGAGAGAGAGAGTGAGAGCGAGAGCGAGAGAGAGAGGAGAGTTCTCCCCCAACACAGCGAGTGACCAAGGTCATTTATCAGACAGTGGGAAGTAGCCCCCTTTTTCTTAGTGCCTCAGTGAGGGGCAGGGAGGGCGAGTCTTTAAACAAACCCCCAGGGTGGGGTAGTAGAGTGGGGGGGGGGGTTAGAAGGGGTAAGTTTGGTTGGGGTGGCGTCCCACCTCCAGCCCAGCACCAACACCTGGCGCACAGAGGGACAGAGAGGGGGTTGCAGTAAAGCCCCTACACTCCTTCATACTGTTTGCATGCAGTTATGAACCCTCATACTCTGCTACACCGCTTCAGCATACCTGGCCATGGGTGTGGTGTGGCACTTCATATTTTAACACTGTCTGACTAGATTAGCAAGCGTGGTTGGTTGTTTGTCGACAGTGATGCATTGCATCTTGGTGAGTGAGAGTGCATGCAACGCAGTGCCGCAATCTGCAGGGCCAGGTGCAGGGTCTAATGCAGCATGTAGTTCATGGTGATGGCTCCGTTTCATTGTATTATGCATTGACACTGGGAACATTTACAAGGTCTGCAAAGATTTAAAGCTGCAGATAGGAATAACAATGACACGTTTAAAAAGCTGTTATTTCAAAGCTGTAAAAAGAAACAATAAATCTGTGGAAAAACTTGGAAATGACTAACTATAAAACTGAAATACACTAAAAATGTCTCAAATACTTAAGTAGTACTTAGTTTTAGGTGGATACAGCCATTTAAAAAAGGAAGTAACTGTCAGTCCGTAATGAATAATTTCCTATACTTAACTGTTTTTGTCTTGTACTTGAACTTTAAAAATAGAAGCCTCCCACTTTACTTGGATAGTGTTCTAAGACTGACCAGATGTGCAGATTATAAAAAAAAACTATCTGTTAAAATTTTGTTAACTAAAATACATGGTTAAGAATAGGGGTAGAGGTTGAGTTTTGTAGAGGTGACTTCTATTGTTAGTTAATAATAGAATAAAGGGCAATTACAAGAAACCAACCAAAGTCTCTGTATGTAGACTATCCAAGTAAAATTTTACCAATCGATCTCTTAAATAAAAAAGACAAAATACACGTGGTGTCCGTTCACTGTATGAATGTGCAGTTGAATAGCATCTGTTGTCACCAAGTAAACTATCAGCAGTGAAGTCTGAAGTGTCTGAAGTGATC
Source organism: Coilia nasus (assembly GCA_027475355.1). Classification (NCBI taxonomy): domain Eukaryota; kingdom Metazoa; phylum Chordata; class Actinopteri; order Clupeiformes; family Engraulidae; genus Coilia; species Coilia nasus. The sequence goes on from CM050207.1 coordinate 29,059,635, forward strand.
TTGGTGGCTGCATGTTTTGCTTAGGTGTGAATGGAGCGGTCAAGCTTTCCAGTCTGTCTGCTCTGTCTTTCCCTTCCCTTCCCTGCCCAAGCCCTAGTCTCCATCCTCCCGACCCTACCACCACCACCACCACCACCACCACCACACCGATCCATTTTTCCAGGGCTTCCCCCTCTCTGCCGCCCTGCTCTGTCCCCTCCGCTCAGACTGCAGCACAGACTGCCAAGCACGAGACCTAGGAACAGACGCCCTCCTGCCAAATATGATCTAGTGCGGCATGATGTCACCAAGAACGAGAGAGAGAGATATATATTTTTAATTATCTCTGGTTCCAATTAGCGCCAACCCGGCCCTCCCACACTCCGGACCGTCTCCTCTCTTCCCCAAATGCACAGGGCTGTGGCGGTTCTCCTGAGTTAATGGTCTGTGATGTTATAAACAACGCCTGGGTTTTGTGCTGCCTCATTGATTTCTTCTCCCCCTCTCAATCTCAACACAAAGACGCTTGGTCATTTTTTTTCTCCATTGTGTTTTGTGTGTCTGTGTGTTTTTTTCCCTCTCTTTGGCAAAGGAAACAGCCGTGTATTCTCACCTCAGTGAATCATAATAGTGGAGTTTAATTTAGTATCATTACAGAAGCACAAGCATAGCAGTCATAAAGAGTTAGTGATGAGAGCCATTCGGGGCCTGGGAGAGGGTACCATACTTCAGGCTTCAGTGTTTATTTGAGTGGGACAAGAGCTCTCTCCAACCTGGCACTGCAATTGATGGCAACTTTTATGTCCAACCTTGAACTTTTATCTCTTGTTTTTATCTTCCTTCAACAGCTGTGGGCTTCATGGGCTGTTACAGACCACACTACAGTTTAGTAAAAAACCCAAGGCTGTTGTTTACAGGTTCGGTGGCAGCCTAAAGCACAGGCCCGCAAGAGTTTCTTTTGCCCGTGTCTTTTACAATGGTATACCCTAGTAACGGTTATAAGGAACGTCCGTTGAGAAGACGACTGGGCATCATCATACATCATCGTTGACATTTACACGCCACATTTCTGCTTCTTCATGTTGCCAAGGAAAAGAGCAAACAATCCCAATAGCAGTCATTCAGCTGTGCGCTGGCAGCTGTTTTGAGCGTTGGATTCAAAAGACGTGTAACTGTAACGTCTCAGCCCTCGTGCATGCTACATGAACCTATGCATATGAGCACTTGGACCACTTGCTGCTATTCTAACAATCTGTTAGTGCATTGAAAACTGAAATATTAATTTAAAACAAAGATGAAAAACAGGATAAGTCAGTACGTTTTGCAGTTCACTACACTTAGACTTTCTCATTTTTTCTAGCAGGTCTACTAACAGATTTTATTCCCATTTTCCTATTAATCTTCTCCTATTAAACTTTGGGGACTTGTCTGATTACTGGTCTTGGAAACCACGATAACAATGCTGACCTGCGCTGGAATGCATGTGTTTTGAAATGGTGCCAAGATTACATCCTTCCTCAGAAGAGCTCTGCCCTGACCTTGCATGACTCGAGACAGTAAGAATCTATGCAGGGAGGATCACACGCACAACAGTGACAGTATACATGGGCTGTTATACCCCCCCCCCCCCCCCCCCGCCACATGATCTGCAACATCTGAACAGCCAAGAGACCCACTGTTTGTTTTGTTGCTATTCAAAATAACAGACAAAATAACACTGACTTGGGTGCGATTGCTGAGTGCTCATGTTTCAGGCGACAGGGAAAATAATATATATCCAGTGACAGGCTGACACAAGAGCTGAAACTGCACACCACAACCCATTTGTGTGTGTGTGTGTGTGTGTGTGTGTGTGTGTGTGTGTGTGTGTGTGTGTGTGTGTGTGTGTGTGTGTGTGTGTGTGGGTGCGTGCGTGTGTGTGTGTGTATGTGCGCGTGTGTGTACGTGTGTTTGTGTGTATGCTGATGGGTGCTAGGGGACGGTGGCTGGGCAGGTTTGGGTTTGGAATGGCAATACCGATGCATATCGGTGCAAATGTGTCTGTGCCCACAAAGGGACTGAAGCTGTCTGCCTTGGGCTGGTTTTATATTACAGTCACGTTGTTGTTTGGATTAGGCTAAAGCTGCTATGGTGGGAAGGCCTCATCCATTACACCAAAGGGATGTGAGATGATTTTTAGCAGGAAGCAATAAGACTACAAAATCTCATTGTAAAAGCCTGCCCATTCAGACATTTGGCAGAACAATAGATTGTTTATGTAAGTGTGGATGTTGTGTGGATATATTATGACAACATACACACACACAAACACACACACACACACACACACACACACACACACACCTGCTCTTTCATGCACACTGTCAAACACACTCTTCAGACTTCATGATCTAACGTCCTGAATTGTTCCTGTTAAATCAGCTGCAGGGTTTTGGACATGAAGCTAGATGGATTAATTTGTCATTGCGCTGTCATTGTTCAGGAAGAAGCTTTCATCCAGCCCAAAATTGGTTTGCATAGCCTATAAATACAAATTCATCTTCTGACTTGACTTTTAAAACCATTCGAGTAGATCCTGCGAAAATAAATGGGTCTAGAGCTAATTTGTCCATTTATTTTATTACAAATGCTTTCCCTGATGGCTGCTTTGGATTTAAAATAGTTTAAATTGAGCAGGTACACTTTATTAAATCACGCTTTTTTGACTTCTTTGAATGGTTTTATTGTTTTCTGCCATGACTGTGCACTATGACTGTATGGCTTTTGCAGTGCAAAACCAGTTATTACACATGATAACCTTAACCCTAGGCAGACAGATCGTGGCCTTTTCCAGGGAATGCTAGATGGGTGTTTGTCTCGTCCCTCTGTTGTCACAACAGTTTGTTGCTAACGAGAGCTGGAAAGCCAGAGAGGCTGCAGAAAAAATATGCTGATCTGATGTTTGTTTGAAGTCTAGCTAGTCTAACTAGATTAGCTATGCCCTTGTTGTCTTTTGATGCCTTTGCCCTTTGGCTCATTTATGTCACATCAGTGTATATCACACATTTGATCTAGAGACAAAAGAGGGAGGATTTTTTTGTTTGTTTGTTTATCAGGTAGCCATGGTGACACAGGTGGCCATACTCAAAATATTAAAATTATTGAAGTGACTTACATATACGGGAACATGTTATAGTGCTGAAATCAATAGCTTCCCTGTCTTGTTTTGCTCCTGGTGAGGTCAACTGGCTTACTGACAAGAGCTGCTTGGTTATATCTACCCCAGAATAGCTGGTCGTCAGACTGGCGCAAGGAAGGCCATGGCATTGGCACGCTGTCAGAATGGCCCTCTAGTGTGCCTGTGTTTGTGCGTTTGAAGAAGCGCTCCAATGTCACAAGCGTGTTTATGTACAGGGATGTGGTGAAGCCTTAATGGGCCTGAGGTACTGTATGTTTCGTGTTCCTCCTCTTCTCTTGTTTAGCCTTTTGCTGCACTCGTTTGAAAGAGCACCCCTCTTAGCTCATTATTTGGTCATTCTGGGCCACTGATGAAGGAAAGGAGGGATACGGGGGCTGTTAGAGGAAACAGATGTCCAGCACCGTGTCTTTCTCTCTGCCCCCCCTCCACCCCCGGCCCCACTCTCTTTCTCTCTTGTGAACAAAAGGTCTGGAGTCAGGGCCTAGACCCTCAACCCACCACCCACCAATACAGCCAGGCCAGAGCAGAGCCCAGGGGCCAGGGGGAAAACGGCTGGCCCATGGAAAAACACTTACAGTAGACTGGGACTTCCCATGATGTCCCAGGCACAGTAGTCCTGTCCATGCCATTATGCTACAGGGAGCTGAGGGATGGTGGGGGTTGGGTCGGGTCGGGCTGGGTTGGGTTGGGGTGGAGGTGGCGGTGGTGGGCAAGGTCAGAAAACAGCATCACGAGAGCACTTTTGTTTGCTGCGCTGTCGCCATGGCAACTCAGACCATCCACATTCCCACTTCTTATTTATGTATTCTTTTTTTTTTTCCTTTTTTTCCCCTCTTCTTTTGAGACAGACAGTTGATGTTTCTAAGGTAACAGTGTAGCAGCAAATAGAGGGGGCTAACGTTGATAAGCTCTGTTATCTGACCGGGGCACGTGTGGCGTGAGAGCACTCTCTGAATGTTTTATGGCTTTCATAAACGTGAACCTGTGCAGACCATGACCGCAGGCATACGTAGCCATATGGACTCAAACATAAAAACATCTGGTGGAGAGGAGGAACGGTATAGCATACGGCCACATATTGTTCCAATTTTTCGCAGATCTCGATTGCCATTTCTCAAGACCTGGATGACTAAACGGTTGAACTCACATGGCAACGGGATGAATGGAGGTCTTAACAGAACCTCAGCTCACGGGACCAGGCGCAAATATGGGCCGTGGACCAAAATACACCGAAGAGTTCAGTGAAGGATAGCGTCAGCAGGGCCTAGTCACTAAGTAAGAGCAAAACAAAACACACATCACCATGAATGAATTTAAATCTCTTCTTAAAGAATGCTGAGGCGGGGGCTTTTTCCTTTTCATTGTGGCTTCACAGATGTTGCGCCCCTGTGTGATTTTTCAATGAAAGGTGATCATGTAAAATTCAGCTCGACCGTAATGACATGAGCAGAATAACAAAAGTATGTTTGCTGCGGGGACTGGAGAATTCAAGCTGTTGCCGATTGGCAGCCATCCGTGTAATGTTCCTGGCATGGCCACATTGGATCAGGCATGGTAGGCATGCAGGACATGTGCAACTGTGGGCATTGGTGTTGAAACAACCGCGATTGCTCTTAAGAAGCCACACACACTGACACATGCACACACAAAAGCGAGTCACGAGGGTTGTGCGGGGTGTCAGACCTGTCTCAGTTCCTCAACCACAGGCTCTGCTTTCAAAGGGCCCTCGAATGTCGACATGTTCAGCCACATGCCTCCTGCCCAGAAGGCCCTCTGACTGACAGTGTTATGGTGGCGTGGTGTTTCGTTGCCACGGAAACCACCCTCACCACTCTCACTCAACTCTCTCTCTCTCTCTCTCTCTCGCTTGTTCTCTCTTCCCAGCAGTTGCAGGGCAAGTGTGTGTGGTAGCCAGCTGAGGTGGGAAGGGACAGTGCCAGAGAAAACTGTCTGTCCCTACCAAACAATACGCACTATAAACAGAAACCCTGCAACTGTCAGGGAGGAAGGAGAGGGGTGGTCGTAGGGGCAAAAGGGGTGGGGTTGGGGGGGTGTGGAGGCATCGCGAAAAATGAGACGGCCACCGCCCTACTGAGGGACAAAAGTGAAAATGAATATAGCCCTCAGTGTTGTTATTAAACCAGGCCAGCATTTAAAAATGTGTGTGGTCAAGCTATCAAATGTATTTTATTGCAGGTCCATTACAAAGGCAGGGCCCTGGGCCCGTGGTAATATTATGAAGTGTTTTGTGTGCGAGTGTGTGTAAAACAGAACGTGTTGGTCCCAAGGCCTCTCTGGCTTCTCCTTGAGCTGGAACTGTAGGCCTCTGCAGTCCAGGCTGCCGTGGCGCGGTACGGGCCGTCAGAGGGAAGGGCAGTCATCATTAGCACTGCGCGTGAAGCATCCCACCATTAGGATGATGGCAGGACATACTCAGCCACAGCCTACATAATGGAGCTAATGCAATAGGTTTTTGTTTTGCTTTGTCTGAAGAAATATGTTGTGTCAGTATCACTGGAACAGTGCTAGCCTGATTTCCATATATAGCAATGCCAGGAATAAAAGAAATGATGTAGCTCTGCCAGAAGTTAATGCTTTTGCTTACTTACTTATTATTATTTGCACATAAAAAGAGCATCAGCTTGCTGTCCTGCAGAGAACTAGATGATCATGATGCTTGTTTATGTTTTGTTTTTTTTTGTGAAGAAAACAGCACTGCTGTTTTAATGTCTCTTCCTAGACAATACGTGGCCTACATGCAGTACTGTTGAGGAACAATGACTTTTCATTGCACAACATCCCATGACACACACACTGCCAGCAGAAGTAGCTTGAAAACACAGGTATCCCTCTACCTTCCTAAAGCAGCATCACCTAAAGCAGCTGGGTGGTCACCGTGAAGATCTCTTAATTACCAGTGAGCCCAGTTCTCCCAGGTGCAAAGCCCAGTGTGAATGGTTCGTTTGTCTGAGGTTCATGTACTCCGACTTCCAAGTTCTTTTTGAAGCTAAGCCGCTTGAGATCAGGTCAATGCAAGTGAGGACACACAAATGAGTGCAGGCCTTAGATGCTGAGAAGCTGCTAATGCACCCTTCTCTGGCTCGGAGGTATTTGTGCGTGCGAGCACCATTGCCATGGAGACGGCAGAGCGAGACGAACGCAGATGGGGAGAGAGGGCGCTGTGCTGTGCTGTGCTGGGCTGTGCTGCGCTGCATGGCTCTGCTTGCTTTGGCTTCACTGAGTTTTTCAGAATGTCGATTCAGAAGAGGAGCCATCGCCTATGAAAAGGGATGGTCATGGCTCACAAATCTAGCACTTAAAAATTTGAGGTACAGAGAGGAAGAGAGAGAGAGAGAGAGAGAGAGAGAGAGAGAAAGAGAGAGAGGCAGAGACAGAGACTAAAGAAGAGAAACAAAGCAAAAAGTGTGCAATGCTACACCAAGTTATGGTTTTATTGTTGGGTTTTGTGAGGAGTAAAAAATGATGAGGTTCAAAGATGGAGATGTCAAGGGTAGAAAAGGGTAGGGTAGAAGGTTAGAAAAGAATCTTTTCTTCCACCCCAAAGACTAATTTTAAAAATCAACACTGCAGAGAGTGCTTGGGGTGACCCTCCAGACTCCTGCCCTGGCTGTGAAGATGACTGTGAGACCTGTTTAAACTTTTCCATGCCCATGACAAACAGGTGATTTCAACCTCAACACTCCAGAGAGTGGTTGGAGTGACCCTTGACAGACTCCTGGCATGGTTGTGAAGGTGGCTGTGAGACCTGTTTAACTCCTCCATGTCCACTCAGATGACAAACAGGTGATTTCAACCTTATAGGTTTCACTAATGAAACAAAGAAGCTTGCAAATGCAGATATATAAAAACATTGATTGAAAAAAAATATTTAAGGTAGCATGGTAATGTACAGAAAGAAACAAAAATCATTTACAAACAAACCAAAAAAAGATTGTGCAGTATATCCTTTGGCATTCAACATTAAATATGAATAAATATTTTTAAAATAACATACTCATTGGGAAACTGAACTTGTGCAAAGCTACAGAATAGTAATAGTGAAATGTACAGAACAACTACCTTGAATACCATGAATATCTGTGATGTAGTATTGATTGTAGTGGTTAATCTCAATAAGACGTGATAGCACTGAGAAAGAGGCATCAGCTGAAAACACCCAACACACTCAGTGACACTGCCTGCCATCCATCCTCCCGCCCTGTAGTGTTTGCATAGGTGCTGTCTGAGTGTTTACAGTTAAGTGCTACAGCTGGGACAGTCCACCAACTCTATCACCAGTAGCTGCCCTCGTCCCAGAGGCAGGACCTGGGGTTAGTCTGACTGTCTTTCCCCACAGCAGGTGAGGGAGGGCAGGGGAGGGGCGACTCTTTGCTAGGCCACGGGGGTCCCAGTCCTGGAGCTCGGGAGTCGCGGCTCATCCAGGCTCCTCTTGCCGCTCTGCTTGCGCTTGCCGGCCCCATCCTCCATTTTGGGAAGGTGGCGCGGCCGGGGCGTGGGCTCCCCGCTGCCTCTGGTCACAAACACCGAGGGTGGGTGCGGCGCCAGCTCGAAACGCTGCTCCGTCACTTGCTTGCGTGCCGCCGCCGCTGCCGCCTTCCTCTTGGTCCTGGGCTGCGGTGAGGGCGTGGTCTGAGCGCTGGAGACAGAGACGGAGGGAAGCAAGGCATGCTGGGAGGACGCGGGCGGGCCGGTAGCGGCGGTGCTGCTGCTGCTGGAGGTGGAAGCCAGGGCGGCGCTACCGAGTCTGGCCAAAGCCACGGGGATTTCCTCCAGCGACTCTGCGGAGTCAGAGTGATACTCAGCGGGGGGGCCTGCAGGCTGCACGGGGACCAGCGGGGGTAGCGACGCGCGCAGAGGGTATGCTGGGAAGGGGAGGCGCTGGCTCATGGAGGCTACCACTGTGGCTGCAGCTAAGGAGGGATCTACAGAAAGTGGGGGAGAGGAGGAGGGAGGGTGGCAGGGGAGAGTTGGAGCACAGAGCACAAGTGACTACACTTTACACAAACACAAACTGTCACACGTGCCTAACAAGGTATGCTACTAGGACACAATCTGTCAAGTTGATTATGAAGGCAAATAGTTACTCTGTTGTGCAAACACAACGCTCCAACACTGTGCTATGAATGTGGAGCTTGTCTAGTCACATGTTTGCCCAATGACAAAACAAATGACACAAGATAATGACACAATACTAGGCTACAAATTAGGTTACACATTTCTCTACAGATACAAAGCCCTCAGTGTTGACTATGGTAACATACTACAATCACATCATACAGAGCTTTCTAGAGAATAAGTGTACATTAGGTGGAGTGCTAAAAAGGAACAAGGTGTTACCAAAACAGCATAAAACAATTCATACAGTGTATGTACAATACATCATCAAAATCTTAGCAAAGCTGACTTTATCTGAAGGTGTCAGCTGGCCCCTTATCGTGTAGCACTCTGGAAAAAAAACTAAGAACACAAAGAAATGCCCTAGCGACAAGAAAGCCAAGCAATAAAGTGCTCAAAGCATGCACACATTAGACTGCAGGATACCTTTCATAGCACAGGGTACCTAAACAGTTAGCATACTATAGGCTACTGGTATAACTACATTCTAGGTATGGATTAGAGGTTCCATTACCAAAGAATGAACATCTACTTGGAGCTACAAGATGTCTAAGATTTAAAAAAGTAAAGGTACATACCTAGAGATTGTTCATACCTAATGCATGCATACAGGTTTTACAGTGACCAGTGTCTACACAAATAAGTGGCCATAGCCTGATTTTAAAATAAAATAGCCTTAATTCTAAAATAAGATGAATTGCAAAAAAAAAAGTAGGTCTTATTTGATGTGCAATATAGACAAAGCCACACTGAGTGATGGCTTCTTTTCTAAACACAACTGCCCAAGTGTTGTTCCCAACCCAGGCGTGTGTAGCAACAATTAAGAGGCCCCTGGCTCACCCTGATCTCCCGAGCTGTGTGGTAGAACTCGGGAGGAGCTGCTGCCGCCATTCTCAGAGGAGCGATCGTTGATCACCTCGGCCGGGATCTTGCGCACCTTCTTCTTTTTCTTCTACAGTATGTAACACACAGTGATCAAGAGCGTCAAAGGGGGCTCATAAAAAAAGCCATTCAGGACAATTTCAGTCTTGAATCTAAACCCCCATTAGACATTACCTCACCGGTTTGAAAGGACTTAGCAAAGATAAATGTCAGAACACATTTGGGGAAAACATTTTGACTTTACTTGTGGTGGCTTTTATCTTGCACTTTGAAGTGTGGTGAGGACCTAGTAACTTTGAGGTTGACTGAGATTAGATGGTGGAATGATCTGGAAGAAGTAGATTAAATGTATAACGTACCTGTTTGTGGGGACGAGGGGGCTGTTTGTGCTCTATAGCATCTTGGGGGGGTAGGGACTCGATGTCCACCATTCGACTGGGTGAACTCCTCACCCGTCCGTTGCCATAGTACCTTGGGATACACAAATGGGATAAAAAAAATTGATACGAGGCTGGAAGCTTTTATGTCCCACTTAAAAGCAAACCTTTGGAATAGCACCATTTTTTCATTTACATTTCTTTGCATGCCTGCAATTTCTTTGATTGGGTGATTGGGTGGGCTATCAGATGAATCAAGGTCATTCAGTGATTGTACATTAGCATTTCAGCCAAGAAATATGTTCTCTTTAGATCATAATGGCGTGAGCATCCAGTGTTGTGACTATTCTCACCCTTGGTAAACCTGTTACATATGCAGAATTACCCTTTGGTGCCACAGAAGCCAGACTAGATGTCTGTGTAGAGACAGACTAGTCTCAGACTAGTCAGACTAGTTAAGAAGTGAGGCCCCAACCACTATGTACAACAGTCTTCATCACACTTTTATGCACTAAACCTGTCTCAGCTGTGTGATCAACTCACCAGTAGTTGTTACGAAAGACATAAGCAAGTATTGTCACTTAAAACAGTTCATTCAAGTGTACCATGTCTGTTCATGGATTTGTTTTTGATTAGTTTTTTGTTGTTGTTGTTGTTTTTTAAACAACAGCCTGCAGTCATTTTCCAGACATGCTTTCACAGATGCTAATTTCCACCTCATGTGGGAGCATATTGATGATCTACTAATTCAGTTTCTACTTAGCAGTGCCTAGGAGGTTAGCCACACTGTCTGGCATTGGTTATCTGATTAACAGCATGTCTGATTTTATGCAACAAGTATCTGATTCCACTGCAATAGAGTGTGATCGCATGTATGCTTCTCTTAAAGTGTGTCAGGAGGGCAAGCACACATATCACATATGCCATAGTCACACGTGCCTTCTGCACATACTAGTACTGTATATTCAAAACGGCATATAGAGTGTGCACACGACCTCTCACTCCAAGGTCAAAGACGACAAAGATGAGTGTTTTTCTTAATGGCATGAAAGTCATGGGAAAAGAATTTCGCCCTTTGCACATTTTGTTTTTGCAAAGAAAACAGTCTCCATGACAACAGTGAACAAGCCTATTTTGTCACTGGCATTATGAAATTACAGATAATGCTGATTGTGGCAGATGATTCCCTTTGAAACATGTGCAAGCAAGACTCAGAGAACAGCCACTGAACTGCACCCCAACTCCAAATTATGAGCTTAAATTTATCTGGCACACTTTTGAGGTGTAAAGACCACTTCCAACCACCGATTGCTGAATATACATTGTCCTGGGGTGGTGTTTGCCTTATAAACCTTTCCTGTAAAGCGCGTACTGTAAATAAGAACCCGCAAGCCATAAATTTTAGGGGGGTTCCTCCACGAAAAGGATGAAAAACAAAAAATGTTAACACTGGCTGGCTCTACCCAGTCCCAATGATGCTCCCAGTCCCTTTTCATAAACTATGGCTGGTGTTTCATTGCTACGCTTTTAATGGCCAAATAAAATGTCTTTAATTTCCCTTCTTTACTTTCTACCAGTGTTTGGGGTTCTTTCATATGACCCATTACACATACCCTAATACCATAATTGCCCAATTCAGGTTAATACATGTTTTCAATTTTAAGAGCATATAAAAATGTTAAGTCATTCGCTCCCTCTTAACTTACAAAGGTACGGATGATTCGGTTAAAAGTTTACCACTCAGGCTTGTTTTAAGGCAAGTACACTAACTGAAAACCAGATGGTCACAGAGGAGGAAGCCTTTTTGCATAAAGGATGGACATGTGTCAGTAAAGGTACCAGTGTAAGAAAATAATAGCTCCTTTTTAGCAGAGCCAAAGCTGATCCTTTCAGCAGCATTTGTTAGAGTCCAAGCCGTAACATACTTTTTGCCTTAATGTTTCAAGGCTATTAGTTTCCTTCCATTTCTAGTCTGTGTGTATTGTTGCCTCTGAGTGATGTACTGATGGAGTGTCGGGGTGAACGGGGTCTTACTCTGCGGCTCCTTCTCGAGATGACATAGTGGTGGGGTCCTCCACATCCATCTCAGGATTTGTGTAGCCGAGCGTCCCCGAATAACTCATATCCTGTCAGACCAATGGAAAATAACAACCGAGTTAGTAAGCTGAATGCTACAGCAATCACGTTTTTAACAGTAATGCCATTGGTTATAACTACCGTAATCTTACCTCCATACAGACAACTATGATGTCGTGACAACTGTACATTATGGCTTGAATTATACACAATGTATATACGTACACACATCAAGGCTGCCATGCATATCCTGTGTTCATTTGATGTGTTGGGGCTCATTAGAATGTCATGTAAGGCTACAGTCCTTGTGGTATGAAGAAAAAAATATTCTTTGCCATAAGATTAAACGACACAAAATGAGTTCACCTATTGTCAAGTATGCAGATCTTTAGTTAGTTTAACCTAAATGTGCTTTTTGTGATCTTGTAGCAGAAAGATGGTACTGCTTTCATCAAAGTTAAGTAATCCAGCTGACCAATCAGATCTCACTGAAGGACAGAGGTTTAAAAGAGACATGTCATACCATATAAAAATATTATGTATTTTGGAGCACAGAAGCATGTTCCTCTATTTTAGTAGACCTCCAAAAATGAAAATTATTATGAAACAGTAAATGACCGTATGAGGTCGACTTTAAATCCAACCCAATGTTTTTCACAGATGTGATTTCCCTAGGAGGCCGAGGGGTTTGTAACTGAATAATTGCGCTAACACAGAACGACAAGATTATGAAGGTCCATTAAGCCCGCCTCATGTTCCATTCACGACTGATGACCCCTCTACACAGCAGGAACACCCACTGCCACCAGTCCAATAAATAAAAATCTGCCTATTTTGCCATGCATTAAAGAGCCAAATAGTAAAATGAAAAGTGTACCTGACTGTGCATATTGTAGTATTCGAACCACTGGCGGGGGGGGGAGCTCTTACACCGAGGTAAAAACAACTTTATGTAACTGCGCCGCCCCGCATTGACTAATGCCCGGCAGAATTCATAATGGTATTAATAACAAGGTCTGTGACACTTTCCAGACTGATTTTAATGTCTGCTGCCATTTTTATTGATTCAGTCAGTGGTGGAGTTGTTCCAGATGCTGAGCAGTATGTGTTAAGCCCGACTAATGGGGCTAAGAGTGTGGTTTCTGTTAACGCGGGGCTTTCTACAGCACTCCCTTGAGACCCGAGGTGCTCTTTTAAGATGGCCGCCGGCCCTGCGTTGGGACGGCATCTCGGAGCCTTTTCATGCCTGCGGGCCCGTTTCCAAACACAGGTGGGTCTGCCAGTCGGAATGGCATTTTGTCACGAGAGGCCCGTGCCAAGCCCAACACACAGTTACCATGGCTACCCTCACAAGCTGCAGAGCGAAAGAGAGAGAGAGAAAGAACGAGAGATAGAACAGCCCAGGACCAAAGGGCAAGAAGGCAATGGGTGTGTTTGTTTGTGCTTTTTTTGTGTTACTTTGTTAAGCCTGTTAAAGGAGAACTTCGGTGTAAAATGAAAATTGGCATGTTAAAACATCATACCGAGTTGGTATGTGTACGGAGAAGCAAAATTGATTTAGCCTGTTGCATTCAGAGTTTAACTACTATTTTTTTTCGTTTGTCCCAGAAGGCTAACAATGGAAGTGGTAGGTGCCCTTAGACAAAGCATGACGGCTACGCTATTTTTAAACCATTAAAACAGCTCGAAGAAACTCCACATTCCATCGGTAGTACAACAAAGGCCCTGACATTAAAAACGAGGCACTGAGAACTTTGTAAGTGTACACAACATTTATTAATAAAACAGTTTTGACAAGCAGTACCTTGCTGTAGTTTCTCGTCGCCGCCATGATAAAAGTCTGCACAGGTCGATTGACGAACACGAACCAGCAGGAAGAATAGGAGGAGAGGTAGTACAATCAACTTGTTTGGACTTTCATCATGGCGGCAATGAGGAATAACTGCAAACGACTGCATGTAAGAACAGCTTTTTAAATAAACGTTGTTTACATTTACAATATTCTCAGTGGTTCGTTTTGAATGCCAGAGCCTTTGTTGTACTACCAATGGAATGTGGAGTTTCTTCGAGCTGTTTTAATGGTTTAAAAATAGCGTAGTCGTCATGCTTCGTCTAAGGGCACCTACCACTTCCATTGTTAGCCTTCTGGGTCAAACTATAAAAAATAGTTAAACTCTGAATGCAACAGGCTAAATCAATTTTGCTCCTCAGTACACATACCAACTCGGTATGATGTTTTAACATGCCAATTTTCATTTTACACCGAAGTTCTCCTTTAAACTTATACTTAAAAAAAAAAAAAGAGCATACATATGTAATAATGAGGGTCTGGAGACCCCTTGCGTTGAGTCTGTGTCGACTCAAACCCAGGCCTACCCACTGTCAGCCAAGAACAACAAGCAGCTCTTGAGGCGCTGTGAGGTCAGGCGCATACAAACAGCTAGTGCTTCACTGCTATTACTAACAAACACAGGCAAGGAGAGAATGCTGAGCTTCAAACTCACACGCTGGCAGACGCGCACGAACACACATAGGCAGAGATACACACATGCTGCGTACGCACATGCAGACACACACAAAACTGTTCTGGCATTTTTCTCAGAGAGCTGTCAAAATCTGGAAGTGCAGAAAGGCTCCAGCTGCATTATGTAAGTGCTGTGACGTGCAAAAAGACTGCACTGCCTTCTGGTATTTCATAGAACTCTGTCTGTCATACATTGCTATCTGAGCAGTCTTTCAGTCAACTTCTCATAGCTCTGAGCTTTTCAAAAAATATTGTGTAAGATTATATTCCAAATTTTGACAGCTCCATCCACCTAAAAAGTGTTTCGTTAATTTTGTTGAGAAGGTTCTAAGTTTTGTCAACACACTGTTGCTGCTCGTGGACTGAACACTTGAAATGCACCAGCATGCGCCAGACATTGTCTTTGGAATGGACTCTCCTTTTAGAATGGAAGCGACCTCATGGTGCTCACTGACAAGACTTTCCCATGCTCGCCACTCTCCCACACTCTGACGCACCCCCACATCCACCACCGCCCCTGTTCCTTGGGGAGGTCTGTGGGGAGAATGGGGTGGGGTGGGGTGGGGCTAATTAACTGGGGAGGAGCAGCGCTACTATTGGTGTGTGCTTGTTACAGCTTTGCCACTTCGTCATGGCGGGTCACCATGGCAGCTCACCATGGCAGCTTCAGAGCTTTGGTGTCTCTCTCTCTAACTCTCTCTCTCTCTCTCTGCAGCACCCCAGTGTGGCCTGACTAGAGGACCAAATTAGCGAACAGTCTCCAGGGCTGACCGTTTTGTTTGTAAACCCTCTAGAGCACCAAACATGGTGGGCAGAAGTCTTACAGACAACCCTGACAGTTGAAAGGCAGACAGAATCTTAGAGCGACAGACTCTTAAGATTATAAAACTACATCGATGAATATAGACTTTACCTTCATTATGTTCATCTGTGGCGGCCCAGACTCATGAACAGAGCAGGCTTTATTCGAGTCTGTTGCCTCCTGACGATGCCGCTGACGCACGATGTATTCATATGTGCTGAGCCTATTCCACACTGTGGGCAAGAAACAGAATTGAGAACAGCACGAGAACCTCATACCACTGACTTTTCAAATACATCTGACATTTGTAAGAGTGGCCCTGGTTTTGACAGTCTTCCGTTACTGCATTGTGAATGGATTAACAAGTTGTTGTGACACTGAGAGGACAGTCAAAAATACAAATGCAAATTGGCATATGCAAGTGTCATTTCAAGACCAGCACTTCTTCTGCCCCCTAGTGGCTGTAAACGTCACTGCCGGCTTCATTCATACTGCCAATAGGCATCTCTGTTCTCATGGCAACCCATGAAACGTAACTGCAACACTGAACAGTTTCTGGTCTTAATCACAGAGCGCATCATGGTCACATAATGTCACAGAGGAATACATTAACACTGACTAACTAGGACACGAGAAAAACAATGAATGGAAACAGACTACTGTAAACAGACCTTCAATAGGCTCAGAAGATTTTGTGTATGTATGGTACATGTGAACCATTGTCTATGTCCTGGTCTTGTGTGAAGCACATAATAATTAGCAAAATTAAAGTAAAAGAAAACACTTAATAACATTTGATGAACTAGCTATCTCAAACAGCTGAAACGTTATAAAATGTGTGGCAAGACAGATAATTACTCTATTAACAGCCAGAGAAACAGAACAGAGTCCTTATAGAAAGAGCTACCTCTGCTTATTGAAAGCTGACATTTGGGAGAATATGGCTTGGGGACATGGGGCATTCCAGTTTCAGTCTTCCTGTGGCCATAGCAACAGGGCGGATGAACATAGCTGGACAGAAACACAGTGCTCTACTGACTACGCCTCTTGGATTTCCTGTTCTTACTAGGTCACCAATCAGACAGAAAACGTAATATAAACACACACATGAAGCTAATAACACTCTGTGTTCATCAGCCAACAGCTATGATTCCACTTTCGTTATGTTTGCTCAAGTTACATTCTGAAATAGGCACCACCCTGAACTACTATCTCACAGTCAATGCTGTTCAGCGCAGCCTCAAATTTTCAGTTAAGATTAAAACGAGTAATACTCTAGCATACTCTTTAGTCTTGTCACTAAGACAAATATAAATTTAGTTTAGTTTTTCATTGTCTCGGGGTGGATCTCACACATAAACAAACACTTAAGTTCCATTTTTGCAAGACAGCATGGCACTTAAGGTATTTCAAATCATAGGAGGCAATTTTGTACTAACTAAACTGTCAAAACAGGCAATTAGCACCGCATTAGTAATTATTCACTATCAAGTGTGATGATGCTGGTGTGCACCGAGGCGGGGGAGGATTTGGGGAGGAAGGGGAAGAACTCACTAAGGTAGATGTGGAAGCAGAGCAGGTGTCCCAGGAGCAGGGCCGAGAGCAGGCCTAAGGCGACGGTGATGCCGGCCAGGGCGGGGATGGCCGGGCCCGCGGTGGACACAGGTGCCACGGGCAGGAACACGAACCACACCACTGACTCATTCTTCACTGGGGAGGCACAAGTTGACAGAGTCAGAGGGGGCCAAGGTCAGCACAGAGGGAGAGGCAGAGGTGCAGATTGGGGGTGGAGGTGGACTTATTTACCCTGGTGGAACAGACCCTTTCACTTTCACACCCCACAGGCATACACTTGCTTCCTGGTAGGCAGATACTTTATGTAAACTTTAAAAATATTGGACTTATTAGCCACAAGCCAGAACCACAAGTACAAGAAACATGGCCATGAAAAATATACACAGATAAAAAAGATAAAACATGGCATTGTGCAACACCACACAAGGAGCTATTATATCAAATGTCAGCTGTAAAATTCCAGTTTTAAACATAGCGAATAGTGTTTGGCGCAGAACTTGTAGGATATCCCAATTCCATTATGTAGCAACATTAGGGAACTATACACCACTACAATACTTGTGCATCTATCTACAGATTCATCTTATGTAAAAAAAATGTAACAGATTAAAGTTACATATGTAATTACATAACTCGATAAGAGGTGGGTGACTTCCCAACTGTGTATGCAAGATGACATAAGCATGCAAGACAGCTCAAACAACACCAATAGGGCTGCACTACTAGTCACACTAACCTTGGAAGTGTTTGTCCGAACGCAGTTTAGAGGGGTCCAAAAAGAATTCGATGAACACATAACTGGCAATGATTACCACCAAAGTGATACCAATCAGAGCCGATATTACACTGTTCAGGAAAAGCCTATAAGAAAAAAGAAAATCAGAGAATTACAAAAATATATTATTCTAAAATTGCAAAGGTATGAATCAGAAAGTGCAAGGGAAATCAGTAGTAGATCAGCAGTAGCCCGCTGTTTTGACTTCAGGTCAAAACAAATGACACTCAGGCCGAAGACTCTTTCAGGGAGTCTTCAGGGACAGTGTTGCCTTGGGGAACAGAGATGCATGGGTGCGTGAAATTGCTCAATCAACAAGTGCTCCTCTGTTTCCTTTCCAGTGGGCTCGGCAGCAGACATTAGGCCGGGCTACATGTGCAGCATGGGGACCGTGACAGACGGGCTTTCCTGGACTCCTCAAAGACCTCAGCATGACCACCAGCCAGTATCAAAGCATCAAAAACAAAATCTGCTCAGGGTAAGCAATACTAGGGTATGGACTGACTGAGTGACGGAGACAGAATTCAGGAAGACACGTCTTACACAAACTCAAGGCAGACCATCCACTGTCATTTCTATTTTAAAAGAAAGAAGAAAGGACTGCATCCAAATCACCATCTCCCTTAGGAATGGCCTAGTAAGCACTTCTGTTACAGATACACTTTTTAAGTTTTTGTCACTATGGTTTAAAAATAATTTCTGTCTTTGTAGAGCTCTGTACACGAGGGCCAATCAGATGAGTGGTGACTCAGTCTGTTTAAGGCATTATGGGAAAAAAAACATGTGCCTGACCCACTTGCTTACTGCTAGTACTGCAATATTTAAGAGAGAGAATATCCAGTCTGTGCAGGGAAAGCAATTTGGGGATAAAGTACAAGTCGGTTACAAGTAAACGTAATAGCTGCTGACATTGATATATTGGTGAAATTCAAGGGTATTTATTTCAAATTCAAAAACCAACATAATATAGTAGTTAGTCCAGCTGCCATTTAAGTAGGGTGACATGGAAGTGAGAGCTTCTGGCTGATACATTTAGTAAAAATAAATGACTATTTGACAGATGTCTTTTTATGTGGACTCACCAGTAATTTCGACTACCCACACAATTGTTCAGCCATCTGCAATGGTGGTCAAAGCTTGCCACACATTTGTTACAGGCACTGCAGTGTTTTGATTTTGGTCCTCTGGAAACAAGGAAATAAGGGTTCGTGAGAAACATATATGGCTACAGAAAGCAACATTTCATACCACATAAAAAAGATGCAAACAGATATTATCAGCTCTTCATAGCAGTTTTCTATGAATACCCAAACTCATTTATTGCAATAGTTATACTCTTGAATGGTGTATCCATCAAGCCCTTTTGTGGTACCTTAGCGAAAGTGGCTGACAATACAAGATGGCCCTTTTTAAATAGGATGTGGTCTCTGATTATAATGCAGAAAGAGGCTTACACGTCCACCTCACAGAGGTAGCAGTGACAGTTCTCAATGACATGAGCATGTTTCGTCCGATCAAACACCGGCACTGGACCCTTGTAGCTCTTGGCCCGGACATTGTAGTCAGCCGGGTCGATGGACACCGCAGCAAGGTGAACAAACAAGTGACAGACAAATGTGATTCCTGTGCACTGTATTTTGTATTAAGGAGAAAACAGACTGCAGTTTTAAACTCAGTGTAGCTCTGACTTTTCTAAGATGCACTAAACGTCATGTTAAGAGGCTGGCAAGGCAGAGACTGTTAATTTTGTCCACATCAGAACCTTGTGTAAAGCACTGTCAAGGATACAATGTATCCGGCTGGAATCCAATGAGTGGGTAGCAGAGGGACAAACACCCCGAAACCTGTCACTGCAAAGTAGAGGTACAAGACCCAGGCCAGAAGCTGGAAAGGGTGGGGCGGCCAGCTCCACCCGTTCGTGCGGGAGCAAAGAGGTATATCTCCTTGCCTAGGTTCTCCTTCGGTCACTGGGGCTGTCCGGTTAGGATTCTTGCTGCAGACGTCCATGAATATGGACTCTACTTCATATTGAAAATTACAAACAAAAACAGTTGCATAGGTTAGCCGTGACCTACTTTTAACATACCGTCAATCTGTTCTTTATGTTTGAAGCAGGTGTGTGCGATGGAAAATGAGTATGAAAATTAACGGCTGCATTTCGTCACTCATTGCTGTCTGCCATTAAAAAGCGTACAAACTGTCTCAACGATTTAGCTATTTTTACACAATTATTCAAGATATTATTGTTCCACAATTCAGTGTTTTGTGGATAGTATTTTAACAAAAAATATTGCGCTTACCTTTCGGCAAGTGTTACGAGCGTTTTTGAAGAATAAGCATGTCCAAGGCACTGATGAAAATGAGCTCAGCAATCAGGCATGGTGTCAAACTGTTTTCGGTCACTCCCAGGAATTGTGACTTGGACGGTGTTGCGACTTACCATTTAACTTATTGTCAGGCCAACAAGGTGGTGGCTCTCTCAAACGAAATCTTACCATGTCTCACTGAGCTATCTCGCATACGCAGAGTATTAAATTAGCTGCCCAGAAGAATTCATCCTTTCTGAGGAGTTTTATAACCATGCAGTCGTAACCAACACAGAACAGCTAGCCCCCTCAGCAGCATGCCCTTTAACCAAGCATCGCTGGATGACTGAACTATTTACACGTAGTGACTGGCTAACTAGTTTCCTCCGGCTTTACAGTACTATACTATAGGCCCATGACAAAACGTATACAAACCATAAGAGTGGAAATAGTTGGTAAGCCTACGTTAGGCTAATTATCTGCCCTGAACAAGAAAATGCTAAGAAAGCTAGCTAGCGTCAGTGCTACCAATAATCAAAGACAATATCATATGTCTGCGCTAGAAACCGTTATTGTAAAGGTGAAAGCTTAAATTTCGCAAGTTAAGCTAACCATTACCAGTCGCTATCAGCAAAAACCCACCAGATCAATGTCGCTGCTAATGTGCGTAAAGCTACTTGACAAAGCCCGGAGAGGATGCGATTATCCTAGCTAGCTCAGCACGGCACAGTGGCTACTATTCTCTAGCATCACTACAGATTTCATCAAAACTGACAACCTGTTAAACGCACCAAGCAAGCTGTGGCCACGGGCAACTGCTGATAACGCCGAGTACACTACAGTGCGCATACTGGTGATCATTATTGCCGCTCAGAGTTCCAAAGGCACCATGTTAGTAAGGTCCTGCGTTCATCCAAGTGCGTATAAGCTCTGGATGGCGTATGTGAGTGGAATCACTGGAAACTTGACTTCAGTGTAATCAAGGTGATATATATGTCCAATGTCCAATTATATATCATCATGGATAATTATTTCTATCTGTGTGTTTCGTAATAACAAGAGGAAACTTTCCCTTCTTAATCCCCTTTCATTTGGGTCATATGGACATTTGGACAACTGTCTGCGTTGTGCCCTCATTCAGCCAGTTCACACTAGGTCTGTCTTATTTTAAAACTAAAAAAAGCGCTCAGAGAGCGCAGACCTCCGTCAGGGCAGCTCAGGTCACCACCAAAATCTAATCACTTTTACGTTAGCCCATTTTGAAAAAATCATCAAAATCCATTCATAATTTTGTTGAGTTATGTTACTAACTAACAAACAAAAGCCGACGATTACATAACCATAATCAGTATGAAGTGGCGTGAATGGGTCACAAAAGGACACAAATTAGCGGGCTACCTCTGGCTACTTTCACTGCCTTAGTAGTGCATTGTCATAAGCCATACCATGTTCTCAAGGTATATCACTAAAGTTACAAGTCAAAAAAGATTATATTAAGCGTTAAATAGATACTAAGCCACCACCTTTGCGACACGTCATCTCAAAATCACACCACATTCATAAGTCACTGTTTAGTTTTTAGAATGCAAAAGACAGAAAAAATACATACATTAGTAACACACTCAGCCAGTTACAGCTATTATGAGCTCAACACAGCAACTGTACTTATGAAAGCTAATTGTACTGTAGATCCATGCGTCATAATGCAATGGTAAGATTCCCACAGTGATCTTGATATAATTTTAGACAGTTTCCATCTTAATCGGTGCTTTGCAAATGAAAATAAACGGAGACATGATGTATTTTGAGGCCTAAAATGCTGAACAAAGCAGCTGTGCCATAGGGAGCCCACTGCCACCCTCCCAAATGCACTTGCATGCCTTGCTCAACTTCAGTTTTCTCTTAAGCTTTCGGTTCAGTTTGCACTTTAGCTCTCTTTAGAACATTCTTTCATTGTTTGTTATCTTGGATGCCATGGAGACACTTCTAATGTCAAATCGTGTGTAGTGCACCTTAACCAACGTGCCTTTAAAACAGAGGACATTTGGCCTCACATAAGCAGGAGTTAATGAATTACGAAAGCCACGTCATGTTTTTTTTCTGTCACTGCCATCTCACATTGTACCTGTGATTACTGTTTGGAAGTCTGAAATGACGGTTGGTTTGTAAGAAAAAGTTTTTGTGCCAGACATTGGCACATAGGCTGTGTATCAGAGTTTGGGGAGCAGTTTAGGTGATGACTTCAACACATGATTTAGGCACGCATATACACTGGCAAATGCAGAAGTTGGCAACTGTACCAAAGTTAAGTACTCTCAGTGTTACCAGAGGTGAACAAACCAATCACGAGGTAAATATATAAAAAATCTTCATGTCACCATTATTTACATTTATTTAATCCAATATTATTTGGTGTATTTAGTGCTATAATAAGAATTTATGTCATGCCTCTTTACAGAGTTCAGCTTGGAATGGAGCATGATCACACTAGGCCAAAAGGACCATCTCCCTCTGTTTTCTTGGTATCTGTTTTGAAATAGGGGAAGACACATCAGCAGAACCTCAGGTCTGCTTATGCAGCACATGGGGCGGGATATTTTTTTGGGGGGGAGGGGGGGGGGGGAGGGGGGGTGGATGTCTGATGTCTGGACCAGAATCTGTTGAGGAGCATGTAAGAGGACCGAGCAACTCCTATCCAATCAGTGAACAGAGGGTGTGTTCGTGAGCCATGACATTTACTTTGTGTGCTACATTTGAATTGTAGTGCGTAGGTAGGCTAATTGCATACGTGACGACCAGGCGTTAGCGATTGGGTAAAGGCAGAGGCACTTGTTTTAAACTTCAGCAGAGTCCACACCTCCAGGAAGAAATTGTTTCTCACGGCCTCCGCTCCACACCCTCTGTACAAAATGAAATGAAGTACGACGGGCTGGTTTACCAGGCTAATAGAAATGTGTAATAATACACATAGTACATCTATGAAAAGCAGCAGCATGCATGATGTAAATGAGGGTGTGCAGGCGAGAGGCAACAACATAGACGTGTAGCAGTCAGTACAGGAAGAGCTGGCATTACTGCTGGTGCATAACAATCAGGTGGAAGCAGGCACTGAAGTAAGCACAAAAGCAGGCTAAACTGATGGAAGTGGGGGTCAAATGTGTGATGGAAGCTTGGGTGATGGAAGCTTTGGGTCAAAATCAAGGATTTTGTCACAAATATACTGGGTGTCCCATAAGTGTGGACCCATAGAGGAAACATCAACATTACAAAATAGTCCCAACATTTATTACATAATGTTTTTAAAGTTTGTTACATAATGTGCTCAGAGTGCACACTGTTATGTCAAATGCGTAATTGAAGACACAATCTCCACTGTGACAGCACACTCTTAATCACAGTTTCAGAAATCTTTTAACATGCCTCAGCAATGTGTGCTTTAGGATGGAAAAAAACCTCTGAATTCAAACATGTACACATGGCTTTAAAGAACAACAGCTTGAACTCTGTCCACTCTAGTCAGTCAAATGAGTTACTTGCAACAAATAAAAAATCTTAGAAATCCAAATCCCTACAGGTCCAGGCTAATAGTACACTGTGTAGATACAGAGTGAAATATGGAGTGAAATGATCAGATTAGATTAGATTAAATTAGATCAGATTAGATTAAATTAGATTAGATTAAATTAGATTAGATTAGATTCAGCTTTATTGTCATTACACATGTACAAATGCAAGGTAACAAAATGAACCATCAACCTGTCCATACATATATACAAGAAGTGACAAAGGGGCAGGCAGGACGGGAAGACAGGGCGTAGAAGAATACAGCAGCTGTACAGGGGGTACAGCTGCTGTACACAGCTGTGGCCTAGTGGTTAGGGAGTTGGTCTTGCAATTGGAAGGTTGCTGGTTCGAATCCCACCCTACCCATGGTTGAGATGCCCTTGAGCAAGGCATCTAACCCCACACTGGGGTCCAGGGACTGTAACTGAAACCCTGTAAATATCTGTAAGTCGCTCTGGATAAGAGCGTCAGCTAAGTGTAATGTAATAATACAGCATCACATGAGGAGAGGGGAGGGGGACCACAGCGACCACAGCGACAGAGCACATAATCAGAACACTTTACGACATGTACTGTAAGACAGGGTAAGGAAGTGTCTGGGGTTAATCCAACGTAGGCAAGCAGCCATCCGGTCCTGCAGCTGTGAAGCGCTGGTCACAGACTCGCTTGCCAGGCTGGGGGTAAAGTGGAGAGGGGAGGAGGGCAAGAGCGTGTCACTGCCTAGATCTGCCGGGGGAGTTATTATTCCAGCAGTGGCCTTGATGATGGTTATTATACTCTTGTTGTGCTATTACTATTGTTTTTGTTGTTGTTGTTGTTGATGATGATAAATACGAAGATGATAATAAAAATAAATGAGATTAAGAGAGAGAATTAATTAGATGCACTACATAGCAATATGGCCACCCCATTACGTTGCCATATTCTTTGCAAAAAAAAAAACGAAGCACCTTCAGACTTCCAGATACATTTCATAGCTTACTTACTGAGGACCTTGTAAACATTAAACTTGTAGCTACGTGTCCTCTCTGCACTGTGTTGTCACACTGTAACTGAGCAACAACATGTCATTATGAAATACTGTGACATTGTATTGTTGGTGTATGTGTGTGTAAATATGTGTGCACTGCTACTATGCCTGTCTGTCACATTTGCCAGACACTGTGAATGTGTGTTTTTTACTGTAAATCGTAAATGTCTGCACAAATCAGTGTAAATCTCTAACTGATTTAAAGGTGTACTTCCATCGTGTTTTCATTAAATTTGCAGTGGTCTCTAGTATTAATGAATGCCCTGTGAGCCGGTTTTGGTGAAAAAAAATGCTTTAGTGCTTCTGTTTCAGGCTGTTCTAGTTTGGTGGAGGAGATGGAGCAGGGAGAATGACAGGTTCTCGGCTATGCTAGTCACAGGCTACAGTCATTCGAAGCCCATTCGGTCATAACAAACCAAATAGAAGATATGTAAGCGTAGCGTGAAGTTCTACCAGGAAGACGTAATGCGCGTCATCAGTTAGCTGTCGTCCAATCAGCACGTAACATCTGTCTTTAAATACGTCATCTTACCTACCTGCTTTGCTGCTCACAGGTGTATTCCGCTGTTCGCCCTCCTCCCACCCCAGCATCCATCCAAGGGTCCTGTCCGTGTCCAGTGGGTCCTGACGATGATGTCTAATCCGCCATGCCTCTTGATCGATCTTTTGATGTCTCTTCTACGTCGGCCTCTTCACTGGCCTCCCGATGTCTCCTCTACCTCGGCATCTCCACTGATCGACCTCGGATTTCTGGTCTCCTCCTTATCCTTCTGGATCCCTCCATATACTCACTCGGGATTCCAGCTACAGCCCCTCCATGAACAGTTCAATTCTCTGCCGCATACATTGGGGTGACACTGCTTTGTTCCCGGATGTTGGATTTCCTGTCACCTGAGCGACAACCTGGACTCTATCAGCTCATTGAGCACCAGTTTAGCCTCAGGCAGTTAGGCTTTCCCCCTAGAGTCGTGGTTCTGCCCAAGGTTTCTTCCTCATTAAGAATATTTAGGGAGTTTTTCCTTGCCCCGGTGCTCCGGGGGGACCCAGAGTTGTGCTCTTGGAATCCTCTTTCCCTTTCAATGCATTATGTATCGTCTTCAATGTTTGTTCTGCATCATATGTTTCTGGAAGTTCATTGTCTACCTTTTGATCACCACCAGTGGGTCCTTGTCCTTTTGTCAGGGGGTATTACTATTATGCCCTGCCATTACTACAGTCAGCATCTATTCAGTTTTCATGTTTTATTGATCAGGACAAAGGACAGGACCTACGCCAAAGTCTGTTGTGCCATATCATTACATGTAATCAAATAAATTATTATCGTGTTACCATATACTCAAAGTCTTTCTGGTTGAACTAAACGTTCTACACAAACACACATACCTATACTGCGCTAAGTGAATGTGTGCTGCAACAAAACTTCTCCAGTAATCAGAACTGGTAATAAAACATGTCCAAACACCTGCTGAACTGCTGGCAAGATATTGGCAATTTTGCATTGCATCTTTCACTAGGTGGCACTGCTCTGTAAATGAGCTAGCTTGAGGCACCTTCTTGTAGCCAGCGTACCACTAACATGTCATTATCTTGGGCCCAGTTGTGGAGTTACATTACATTGTTATTCATCAAATGCTCTTATCCAGAGCGACTCACAGTAAACTGCCTACAGGAACAGTCCCTATGGAGCAACTTGCTCAGGGCAACAGTGATGGCAGGCCCCTTGGGTGAAACACTCAACAATCTCATTACCAACACTCGTACTGCAGAGTTCTTCTGCAAAAAAAGGCTTTCAAGAACAGGATAAATGTCCTTGGCATAGTTCTTTTTATTTTACTTCTAGTGTATTCGTATTAGTATATGTAATAAAGCAAACCGAATTACAAGCAACTAAACAGGGGTACAGGATAGTTAGGCACAATAGTTGACAAGTTACACTATATTGTCATTTATCAGATTTTATCCAGAGCAACTAATTGTGAATTACAGGGCCAGACCACCCAGAGCAACTTGCAGTTCAGTGCCTTTCTCACGGGGCCAGATCAAAACCTACAACCTGATTAATAACCATGCTGATCCGATCTAATGCTCTTATCTGAAGCAACTCGATGTGGATTACAGGAATAGTCCCCCTGGAGCAATTTGGTGGCACTCTGCCCCTGAGAAAGGCACTCAACCTCTGCTGGTGTGTCTTTTGCAAGCCCTGATTGCTAACCACCAGACTACTACCACAACTTCTGCAGAACTTTGTAGTTTTGTGCATTTTTTTTCCCGAATGCCCGCTGAAAAACGGTAGGTTATTTTACTTTTATTTCCAGTCCACTTACCACCAATGGCAGCAGCCATAAGAAAGCATAAGAGAATCACAGTTAACTCACACATTTAAGTAACTGTCACTAACTCACACATTTAAGTAACTTTTGGGTACAACGTGTCTTTTTCACATACCTGTACTCACAAATATACTCTGTCATTCTGTCTCTCTATCACACACACACACACACACACACACACACACACACACACACTTCGTATCCATTTTTTAAAGAACCTCCAGGCTGAGGATAAAAATGGCATCATCCTTCCCTATGCAACGACAACCAACAACCAATAGAGAGCAGCAGTGAGCTGTTTTAGTCTTTATTCTTCAGTCCTGCCACC
Organism: Coilia nasus; assembly: GCA_027475355.1. NCBI lineage: Eukaryota > Metazoa > Chordata > Actinopteri > Clupeiformes > Engraulidae > Coilia > Coilia nasus. The sequence continues at coordinate 29,086,497 of CM050207.1, forward strand.
AGCAGTACCTTGCTGTAGTTTCTCGCCGCCATGATGAAAGTCCGCACAAGTCGATTGATGAACACGAACCAGCAGGAAGAATAGGAGGAGAGGTAGTACAATCGACTTGTTTGGACTTTCATCATGGCGGCGACGACAAAACAACTGCAAACTCCTGCATGTAAGAACAGTTTTTGAAATAAACGTTGTGTACATTTACAATATTCTCAGTGCTTTGTTTTGAATGCCAGAGCCTTTGTTGTACTACCGATGGAGTGTGGAGTTTCTTCAAGCTGTTTTAATGGTTTAAAAATAGCGTAGTCATCATGCTTCGTCTAAGGGCACCTACCACTTCCATTGTTAGCCTTCTGGGACAAACGATAAAAAATAGTTAAACTCTGAATGCAACAGGCTAAATCAATTTTGCTCCTCAGTACACATACCATCTCGGTATGATGTTTTAACATGACAATTTTCATTTTACACCGAAGTTCTCCTTTAATTATGCAGAATCATTTTGGGTGTTGCCAGTAGGCCTGAGGTTCACAGTAAGGTGACCCTGTCCACAGTCTTCCCACTGCAACATCTTGGCATCATATATGCAAATATGACATAAATCTGTTTAGTCGTCTAGAAGGAGTACATTAAAATTAATCATGTGTCCAAACATGTATAGCCATAATTACCTTACTTCTTGTTGGCCATTGCTAATGCAATGTATATATGAAAGTTGGTCATTTTGGTAAGCTCTATGACATAAGGCAGCACTATGGAATCTCAGTGCCACACCCAAAGCTAAGCCTCTGTCCCTGAGAGATGACCATCAGTTCCGATGTGTGTACAAAATATGATGAGTTTTCGAGCACGGGAAGTGTCTGAAAAAAGGCAGAGTTTAAAAAAGAAGAAGACATTTTCAAAACGTAATAGGGCTTCGCAACTCTGGTGCTCAGGTCCTAAGTACATTGTGTTATGTATTTTAAATAATATACCTACACTTATAGCAGTCATTTAATGCTGTCAATCAAACCAGTCCCCATTCAACAAACCAATGTCCCCCCTTTCAATATTTCATATTTATTTAAAATGTCATATTTATTTCAAAAGGTTGTGCGATGTGGTTAGTGCTGTAATGGAAAGTTATCACCAGAGGAGGGCAGCACTTAGCCACTGGAAAGTCCACAAGCCGTGGTGGCAGACCATTAGACTGTTCATTAGGCACTAATATTGGGTTGAAACTAGATGTCTCAAATGAGGTGTAGTAAATTAAAGCTCCATTACCTGACTAAAAGATAAAGACTTCTGTTATCAGCCCTATATTATCCAAACATTTCTGGGCTTGTTTATAGACAATATAATGTATCAGGTATTTTTGGTTTGTGTATTTCTCGAACAGTCTCAAGATCTGAAGACAGGACTGCTGAGAGAGTGTAGGCTGGCCACTTTCTCACTGGGGTTCCGTTATATTTATGGCGATTGTTAGTATGGTATGTGAGAAATTAGTAATCTTGAGTATTTATGTGTGTTTGTCAATCCCCAGAGTGCAACAGAACTTTCTACTAGACACTACTAATGCCATGCCATATGTTTTCATCGTGAATCGTCAACTTTGCGCAACTTTGTAATTGATTTCATAAGACTTCCATAATGAACATTTGGACACTATTGTATAGAAATACTGTTTTTTTGTAGCATTGCGCTGTTTTACAGAGGTGCTAAAGACCACCATCCACCCAACAGCACACACACAGACACATGCGCACACACAGAGAGACATGCACACACAAACACACACAAACATGTAGTTTTCCAGTAATTGTATTTCCAGTGATTGTAAACCACACGGGATTGCAAGAGGCCTTTGAGGTTGGACATTTTTGCGTATGTTTCCATTCAGTGTTTCTGTTTAGTGTGTGTGTGTGTGTGTGTGTTTGTGTTCTCACTACGCTCCGTGGGGTGTGACCTCAAATCACTGTCTTTGTTTTTCAGCATTGTAAAACATAAGGGGGTGGTGGAGGATGTTTCGCTGCAACCTGTCACTCATAACTCAGTTCAATTCAGCTGCGGCCACTCAAACGTTTGCTGCATTTTTTTATTGCCAGCTCGTCATGGCTCTGAGTGAAATCCCATACCCCTGCACCTAAGCTGACCACTAACGGACAAAATAACGACATCTCAGTGGGGCGCCAGGGAGCTCTGAATGAAATGGACTTGGAGCCCATCCACAGTCGTCTGTTTTGTATTCAGCTGTGACAGGGATGAGGTTATTACTCTAGAAATGTACCCATACCATGATTTTTTTTAAATGGTGACTCAGCACAGCAGCTTTTATCCAGATGGTTACATCTGGATCATAACTTCCAACGGAAGAACGAGGGATGGAGGAGAGAAAGAGAAAAGGATGATGGAGGAACAAGTGAGGGCGAGAGAGAGAGAGAGAGCAGCCTGTGGTTTCTGTGTAATTAGTTCATCAAACATGGTTTTTGCGCTCCCACGCATGGCCAATGCCCCGTGGACTCACAAGGCACCTGTGTCCACCCACGTCTCAGAGTCTGCAGAGACAAACTGCAGCCACAGACACTTGGACTCCGTTCACTTTATCGGGTCAGATAAGGAGACGTTCCTGAAACTCTTTGCAGTAGAGGAAGTGCTTATTAATGAGGTGTGATATGCAACAACTCGGGGGTATTTTTTTAGGAGGTGGGGAGGGGTTTGTTTGTACAGCACCAAGCCGTTATATCTCCTGGAGCATAGACTCCAGCCTTATCCTCTGAACGCTCTCCAGCATTATTTTGTATGGGTCTCACAAGCACACTTCACAGGGTTTGTTTAAGGTGCTCAGTCAGGGGGCTGGTTTTGGCCCTGTGTTGTGCTCTCTCAGCAAAACAGGACTTAATTAATTAAGGAGCCTTCTTCATACAGTTGCTGGAAACTTAACGCTGCCACATTAACCGGGCGGATGTGAATTTCTTTTGGCAGAAGTGTGTTTGTCAAAGCGCGCTCGCTCTCTGTGCGGCCAGGGAGTTCATAGGAGGTAATTCCTCTGTGTTTGTGTTTGGATTCCGCACACAAAACAGACCAGGCAGCATGTTTAAGACCATGAAGGTACTGCGGGCAAACGCATGAGTGAATTAACAAGTCAGTGAAAAATGTCTGCGTGATATAAGGTGATGAAAAGAGTAATCATTGTCGTTATCCAAGATTGTGTACGTTGTGTAATGCCCTCGTGCTGACACAGATCGTCTCTTCCTTTCTGGCGCCAGTCCGAGCTCTACGTGTTGCGGAGCAATGTGGATTAAACATAGAGCTGCTGTCCTCAGCAGGAGGAGCGTCCAGCCTGTTGTGCAGCTGGCAAGCCCGCATGCCTGGGACTCGTGTCGGGCCCCTGGCAAACGCCGCTCCTTGGCCCGATATATTTAGATTTTTGGAGCAGAACAAAACGTGAAGTGCTCCGCACGGGTACATAATGGCTCCCCTTTCCACAACTGAATGTGACAGCTGAGCATATAGTTTTATTGCCGTGTGAGATTGGCGGCCACAGCCCCGAAGACGCTGGTGGCCCCGAGAGCGAGCGGAGCCCAGATTTTATTTGCCAAGCTTGTCACGGTGTGCCTGTGCTTTCATTTCTGACCCGGCTGCTCACGACTCGGCCATAATGACTGGCGCCGGTCCACGCATTCACATGCTCCGCGTTTGCACATTTGGCCAGATCTCCCGCTACTAGCAGCAGGGGCCGGTTATTTCAGGATAGATTATACTCACGATTAATGCTGGACAAAATGTACCCAACAATCTGCATGGACAGCTGTGATGATATTTTGGCCCTTTTTCCCAATGTGGCCAACATGTGGAATGGAAAATGCAAACAGTCATTCGTTTACTCTTCAGCTCAGCCACAGTGCACAACAGTCAAAGCCATCTTTGACCCCTTCCATGCTTCTGCACTGGATAATTTTTGCTCTTTGTTTTTGTTATGTCATCTGCGAGTAGTTTAGATGATGTTCATATTCATTAGCTTGCATTTTACAGCATTTTATCTAACAAGTGTTGCAAAACTGCTCACTGTCCTTAGACCTTTATTTTCAGCAGTCATGGCCGGATTGGAAGCTCTCAGAACATGTCTCTGGAGAGCCACCCACACTCCCCTTTTGCCAAAAAAAAAAAAGACAAATGGAGTGCACATTGGGATTTATTTTTATGCGAAATCTAAACAGTAGCTGAAGTATTCAAGTAAAGTGCAAGCCCTGGCATATTGCTGGCTTCTTGGCGTCAAGTGAACTGCTGCTGGAGCGGAACTGCTGGTGAGATGCAGGGGGAGATTTCCAAGCCTGAACCTGAAACTGCTGTTGTCTTTCATGTCTTGGGCTGTGCGTAATGCTCTGTTTTGGGTTAGGACATTGCCCAAACAACAACAGAAATGCTCTGATGTGAACAGACTGGCACTTATCTCTGTCCTTATCTCAAACCCAGTGCATAACACTTCCAGTCTCATCCTTTCATTCTCGTGTGGTGTAACTCGCACTGTGATCTATTTCTGCAAAGGAATGAGCAGGCAGACAGGAAGTTCACTGCGAAGCGTGAGGCCACAACCTCAGGGCCAGACAGCTAGCCTCTTGCAGCATGTACTGTCCACCAAGATGTAGTCATCACATTCTGTCACAATGCTTTGAAATTATTCATTTTGTCCATGTCACAATAGAATTTCCCTAACAGAAGTGATTGTGCCTGAAACAAAACCCCTTCCGTATGTCTTGCCTCCAAACAATTAGAAGGACTGAAAGTGACAGGCAGTAAGCCAAGTCTTCATTTTGTTTTGGCAACATAATGAATGGAATGAGATGGGCCTGGTTGGTGGTGTGCGGTGGTGGCAGAATATAACGTGGGGCAGCTGTGGTCTAGTTTGTCTTGGGATCGGAGAGTAGCAAGTTCGAATCCTGCCCTAACCATGGCTGAAATGCCCTTCAGCAAGGAATCTGACCCCACACTGCTGTAAAATAACTGTAAGTCGCTCTGGATAAGACCGTCAGCTAAGTATAATGTAATGTAACTTGTCATGCCAGCTTGATGCCCACCAGTTGGTGAGCAAACTGTGTTGCAAAGTCTTGTCATGTGACATGCCCATTCTGTCCCCGCCACTCTCATCGCAACCTATTATCGCATCCTGTCCATCCTCCTATTTCATTCAGTCCATCCTGCCGTGTCCGGCACAAAGGAGAGGTTTCTGGCTACTGCTGTGTTTGGGGAAGTGCACTCGGAGCGAGGCTGCATTCTGGGGCTGAATACAGATCACGGGGGTGATGCTGTTGCACGTGCTCCCCCACTGAGCTGTGCCGCTGAAGCGTGCCCCAGTGTTCTGTACAATGTGTTCTGTGGAGGTTCCAGGACCTGTGCATGAGAAAGAGAGAGAAAAAGAGGGAGAGGGAGGGAGAGAGAGGGAGAGGGAGGGAGGGAGAGAGAGAGAGAGAGAGAGAGAGAGAGAGAGAGAGAGAGAGAGAGAGAGAGAGAGAGAGGAAACACAGCCCAGTAGCAGGTTTTAGGGGCCAATTTTGAAAGTCAAACACAACCCCAAGAGTAATGCATTTAAATCACAAATGAGAGGCTGTTTACACTAAGCATTTCTTTAACATACATTAAAGGGAGCGCTAAGCATTTAAGTCTGGGGTGAATGCCATATTCAGTCATCACTGCGCGCATATATGGCTGCCATATATAGCAACTAATAAAAATCAGGAACACTATGTACAGCTGGAGAGTGATCCCCAAAGGCCCCCAAACACACCCACAATGTGAACTTTCAGTCTGCTCCACCACAGAGCCTTCGAAACACAGCCCATACTACATTGCGTATTAATGGAAGTAAGTGATGTTGATGGAATGAGTTGCTAGCATTACCAAACCTTCCTCTTGACCTACATCTGTGCGCTGGCTGGAACCCAGCCTGCATGTGTCCTCCTTTCCACAAATGGTCCTTCATGGTGATGAAAGCTGCTTACAAAGAAGGGGGTTGTTCAGGCCTGTTTAGTCATGGAATCTCTTGCTCGTATGCACTATCTGTGTACGTGCTTTGTAGCCTACTTTGTGTGTGCGCATGCGTATGTCTGTGTTTATTTACATAAAGACACTTTCTGTGCCCTGGTTCTAGTTGAAACTGTGCTATGGTGCTACGGTAAACACACTTTTTTTATAAAGAAAACTAGTGTAGCTTGCATACTGTCTCTTGACAGGCATCACAGACACTGTTCATAGGCACACCTGCTGTGCCGTAATGAGCAGACGAACAGTCACAGAGCCAAGCCAAGTACTGGCGCCATACAGGGGGTGGTTTGTTGGTTTGTTGCAGCTGCGGAGCAATCTCAGCATACCCAGTTCTACCAACACCCCATCCTGTTCCTCTGCAAGTAGTGTGCAGGAAATGTAAAAATGTCATTCACAGAAATTGATATAGGCTCATAAACTGCTGGATGCCATTTGTCTACACCAAAATATCAAAGACAAACAGCCTATCATAAAAAATCCCCTTTGAACATGCTGCATTACAAACAGTTGCTGTATCTAAAGAGTCTGAGAGCATCATTGCAGATGTCAGATATGTCAGATGTTCTTAATGGCTGTGGAGCAATATAACCAGGAATCTCTTGTAGTAAACCACAAAATTATGTTCAGCTAGTAGTTTGACAACTGGCTCCTCAAAAGAAAATATTTGTCTTATTAACAACAAATGCTTGTTGTTAATCTTTTTTTTACATTCGAATTAAGGCTTACTTGCTCAGTTGACATACATCCAGTGCTCCTTGTCTCTTGATAGACAGTCTAAGTTGCAAGTTACCAGGGTAATGCACAACTCACATTTTCTAAATGTCGATGTAATGTTGGCACTCTGACTAAGCATGGCCTAATGCCTGACCTTTTAAACATTATCCTTGCCTTGTGACAAAACATTATGTGAAATTGGAGGGTAGACTTAAAAAAATATATAATCTGATGTAATCCAGGTATAATCAGATGTAATCCACAGCCAATAGTACCATCAGTGCAAGCAGGGCTGTTTGCAGTCTTTATTTATTTATTTATTTATTTATTTATTTATTTATTTATTTATTTATTTATAATTAGTTTCACTATGTGGACCAGAATCATAGTCCTCTTGTAATATTGCAATTTGCCCTGACCTTGTGTAACAAAAGCTAATGTTTCTCAATAACTCATCTATCTTTACAAGGCTCCCTGTGGCTTCCTGCCAGTTGGGGCCCAGATGTATCAGTTCAAGCTGCTCAGTTTAGGCTAGGGAGACTTCCACGAAAGGAGAGGGCGGGGCGAAACCAACTCGGGCCGAATCCAGGGATCCGTAACTGTTTCTGTGAAACTGCTGCAGCTGAAGTCATTACTATTATTTGAATGCCCACAAGGCTCAATAGCACACTACTGTAGTGTGTTTGGGAGGAGGCCAACAGGGTGTCAGGTAACTCGCGCAGATGAGAGACACAGATCCTTTCGGCAAAGTAGTTTCCTTTGAGAATCACAAATGTTGGACTTCAAAATTTGAAGCAAAAAAAATAACAGTACTGTGTGTTGTGGTGGGGCTTGGACGGGGGTCAGTCGTCAAATTGGACATATTGTTCTTTCCCGTTTTCAAAAGGCTCGATTTGATAATAGAAATGCATTGAATTCCAGATGGCACAGATTACTGGGGCTCCGTGGGGCTCCGTGGGGTCCACATAGCCCAGCATGATCATAAGAAATTAGAAAAGGGAGGTGGCACACAGTGCTTGAGACTGACTGACAGACTGCTTGAGACACATCAGAGCATCCACTATGTGAAACACTCCCAAACCAATAGGGAGTGAACATATTCACTGACACACTCTCTCTCTCTCTCTGTCTCTCTCTCACACACACCCACATACACACACTCACTTCACTAGCCATGGTCACTGCATACTGTTTGGACATTTAAAGTAACAAACCGAATTCTGCCTGATGTTTTATATCCTCATTGTCAGGTCTCAAATCAATTAGCTAACTAAAGTTGACTTTAAATTGAGAACTACAAACAGCAGTCTGTTTTTAAGTCTTGGCAAGTCTTCGAAGTTGTCATTACACTAATTCAAAGATTATTGCATAGGTCATCTAAGACCTATGCATGGAAAGCCAGGAATTAGTACTGGCTTGACTTGCCCTGAATTAAGGGGAAAGCAAGAGATGACTATGGAGATATCTTCTTGACATATTATCATAGTCTGATTACTAAAAGAGCATGTACAATCTGTAGCACATAGTTATGATTTCTGAAGTATGTTAATATCCTTAACATTACCACTTGTGTTTATTCATCTAAGGATGTGTATGTAACATGATGTGAAATGTGGCCAGTGTTATGCAATGCATTGCTTAAGATACACTTTACCAATGGACTGGGAACTTGTACAAATACCACAATACATTGGTATTTGTATGTCAAAACTATTTAGTTTACATGTACAAGAACATAAGAGGTTAAAGAGCATTTTAAATGTGTATGTTCTATGTCAGTGTTCCATCCATGTATGGCCAGTGCAGTTTGCCTATAGTTTGCTTGTGTGATCAAATTAACTGGGCTCTGCTCTCAGCCTAAACAGACTTCCATCTGGATCAGGGCTGGCCATTTAAAAAGGCTTAAAGTCACGTACAACGAGTATGGATTATGAGTCTGTGTACCTTTGTGACTCGAGTTCATCTGACAACTTATGCCACTTTCTCATGCTGCTGAGCTTTTGTACTAAATGCTCAAAAATGTTGTAGAGAGACTAGAGCTAGTCTAAAGTTATAGGGGTTACATTGTAATCTTGTAATAACTTCTACCCTGTACTATTTTTGGTTTATTTCCAGAGTATGTGAATATTGAAAGTAATATTTCAACAGTATGTGAATATTAAATGTATTACACCAACACACAGTAAACTTTTTTTTCTCAGAGAACAGCTGTGGCAACAGGCTGAAACGAACCTATGAAAAGGGACATTTCATTATGGCCGCTGCAAGCGAAGCTAGCATTAGCAGTCATATTGTTTTTTGTCAAATTTTTCACTTTTTTCAGCAATTTTCCATTAACAGTTAGCAGAACACTGAAACATTAAGGGATATGAAACTTTGTGGGCATGTAGCCCCAGAAGGCTCATAGTGAATAGAAGCTTTTGGTTCACAGGGACCACTGCCCTGCCGTGCCAGCGTCCGTGAAAGAGGGGTAGACCTTCAAAAGTTTTTGCTGAAGAACTCAATGACCGCTTCACCCAACAAAATATTTTTTTGTGATATGTCAGTGTATCGGCCCAGCCCATACACACTCACTTGTAGCATAGCGCCACCTAGTAAAATGGGTAAAGGCAAAAACTGCATAACCTCTATGGCAAGTACCGCAAAATTTGGCAAATAGGGGGTGCTGTAATTGTACAAAAGGACATTTTTTCTAGTATCTGGAGAACGCTACCATTGGTCCTCGTGCTTTGAAAACACTGGTCAACGCCAACTTCCAACGAAAACAATTTCCGTCATAATTTAAAATGACAAAATGAAAGTAAACAAACTCATAATAGGGTGTTCATGTGAATCTCACCAAATTTGATATGTCATCTGCTGACAATGCTGTCAAAAAGTTATCAAAGGATTTATTCTCAGATAAACCGTTTTAAAGATGTCAATCAAAATTTTAAAAAGCTTGGCTAAATTTTTTTGACAGTCCATATCCTGGCTTTTAATTGCCCAAATTTGGTCAAACTTGACATGCAAACTCTACACAGGTTTCTTTTAACATGCACCAAAATTTCTGACAGTTCGTCACAGGGGGCACTGTGTCCCATCGAAGCTAGAAGTTTGAAGACAGGTTTTGCTAAATAACTCGCCAAACATTTTGCCCAAGACAACAATTTGTTTTTAGTATAGCAACCCAACCCAGCCCTCAAACACTCACTTGCAGTATAGTCCAACCTAGTGAAATGGGTAAATGCAAATCAGGGTTTTAAATAGTATCCAGTATCTTGGACTGAGATGGTGGAAACTGTACAAAATATGGCATGCACAATTACTACAATAACCTCCGTAAACCGTAAAATTCGGCCTATAGGTGGCATTGTAATTTACAAAATGACAATTTCACTATTATCTGGAGAGTATTGATATAGTGCCACTTGGGAATTCAAATGAGAACCAAAAGCCTATGATAAATTAGGCCCCTGTAGTCACACAGTGTCTGGGTTCCTGATTTCCATGAAACCATGGGTACATTTTCCACTGGCAAAGCTGAATTGTTGATAGACCACAGAATTGGTCCCATACAAGAAAAGGTACCTAGAGACATCGGGTTTATGCTAATGAACTCCATGAAACAAAGCTCAGTTAAAAAACAACAAGGCACTCCGTCTTGTGTGGCAGCCGATCGGCAAACTCCATCTTGTATACATTGGAAAAAGAGCACGAACATCTTAGTGCCACTGTTCCACTTACGAACCGAGGGAAGCAATGTTGACACAATTTCACCAGACAATGGTACAATGGTGGTTTTGTCCATGTTCCTGTGCATTTATCAGTGCTAGACACTGTGCGTGTCATGCTGGGCATGTTCAAAGCATGCTGTCACGATAGCCATGAATGCTCATGCAGTGATGTGCATGTGGGCCAGCAATAGGGTGCTGAAGGGAACAACACTCAGCACACTGTGGTCACCATCATGGTCACCTCTGAAGCAGAGTGTAAGACAGAGAGTGAGAGGGAGAAAGAGAGATGGAGAAGGGGAAGAGAGAGACCCACTTTTGTGGGATGCTCCACACTGTCCACCAGCCTTTGCATTTTGTCTCCAAGCTGTTTGAAATGAAACACTGCAGTATGTAATCTGATTACTCGGCAGCGGAGGAAGGAGAGAGACAAAGCACCACACATAAGCGTCGAGATGAACAGAAAGCTCAGGCCAAAAGCCCATTAAATGTGTCGCTTTGTGTAATCAGGAACATTCCTGCACCGGATGCTCGCGTGAGCCTGGGCAACACGTCGTTCACAGCGTGTTCTCTCTCCCAAAAACACTGGACATTAGCTTTCTCACACACCACTGCCTTCACACAAGGCCTAGGCCCATTCAGTGTTGTCAAGGTCAAGGTGAACTTTATTATCCCGCCAGGGAAAATTCATGTGGCCAACATTGCACCACTTACAAAAACATAGTGTCTTATAAAAACATAGTTCGTTTTAGTGGTTCATCAACATGTAACTGGGTAAAAGGCACTTCTGAATTCACTTTGCCACCGTCTGTGGCCTATAACCACACTAAGTAAGTTTGGAGGACCGGGCCATCTCTCTGTGTAGTTTGAATGAGAGGCAATTCCGCTTCCATCCTGTAGGGTGACCAAAGGCGAAAACTACTTTTTGTTGCTTTAAAACGGGTGACAGAACAGACAGTCGACATACCACATTACAGACATAACAAAAATACAGAAACATCATAAAAACTGCAGTGGAATAAATAGAGAATAAATAGCTTTTATAAAAATAAACGATACATAAAAGAAGCCTAAAAGGAGACCTAAAAAAACTAAAATAAAACAAAAAGAGTTGCATAGATGTGCAGTGGGAGGGGAATTAAAGTGCAACAGATCTGTCTGTTATTGCGCAGTCTGATTGCTGTAAGCACAAATGACTTGTGGTATCATGCCGTTCTAATTTTTCCCTGAAGAATTCTGGAGGATGTGTAGTATTCCCTAGATTTTCTCCACTTTCTTTTGGGCTGCAGGTACCTGGTCAATTCCAGTGACCCTACCGACTAATTTAATAATGCGCTGCATTTTTTTGTGGTCCTGAGCATGCATATTTACAAAAGTGCAAAAAAGCCCAAATTACATTACACTTAGCTGACGCTCTTATCCAGAGCGACTTACAGATATTTACAAGGTTTCAGTTACAGTCCCTGGAGCAGTGTGGGGTTAGATGCCTTGCTCAAGGGCATCTCAACCATGGGTAGGGCGGGATTCGAACCAGCAACCTTACGATTGCTAGTTTCCTGAGAAAGAACATCCTCTTTGAAATGTTGTACCTCCCTTTCAAAACCTTTCACAGATGATCGTTCAGATTGTAGAAGACCCACCACTGCTGTGTCATCAGCATATGTAAATGGGTGTGAGCTGAAGAGAACAGTCTTGACAGTCATTTGTGATTAATGTGTAGAAGATGAGTGATGGTACACACTGCGGTGCTTCAGTCGTCAAACATCGTCAAACAATACCAGATTGCACCGTACTGGAGCACCTCGTGTTAGCCATTCTCCAGAGGCTAAGCGGCCAGACCTCAGCCTCACCTAAAAGGAATAGCCACCCAAAATTCATATTAACAGTTCAGCAGTTCATTCGCTTGTTGCACCGTCCTGAGGTTGTGTCTTTTGCTAAAATAGGCAGAAGACATGTCAGATGTAATGTCTACCTGGTGTGGATGTCACGGTCACCATGAACGAACACAGGTCTGTTTGCTCTCCATCAGTTTCCTCCTCCAAGACAGGATTTGTGGAGGAGGCCAGCGATGGGGCTGATGAAGAGGATCTGTAATGTTAAAGAATAACACATGTTAGCAGAAATTATAGCTCACAGACGTTCTACTAAAAATCGACACTTCAGTTTCCTGCCTGTGAGTACTCATGCCACTAAAATAAAAACATAATAAATAAAAAACATAACATGTTTCTTGTTTCCCTTCCATTTTAATGTGGAACACCACAAGCAACGTAAGCAAACATAGCAAGCATTTGGATTTGCTTAGCCCAAGGCTACCTAATTTAATGCAGCAAAATCAAAAACTCACCAGATGCTGTGCAGTTCTATCCAACACCAGACTTTCTCAGACAGTCTCCCTACTCATGCATGGCTGATGATCAAGCACTCTGTCCATCAACTCAAAGTATGGAAATTTCTTACGGGAATTTTTTTGTATTGTGGTTTCTCACCGCTTTGTACTAGGATCACAGCTTTTTAAACTTTTCCCGAACTTGGACGGTTGAGCAGCTATTGTCCAACTTTGCCGGGTCAGCTACAATGTGCTTCATTATGTCTTCATTCCTGCACACCCAATCAATTTTACGCTGGACATTGTCGTTGGCCCAGGCAGTGAGCAGAGCCTTTATTTCATCTGCAGCCAAGAAATGTTTCTATCTTCACACTATGTCAGATTTCCAGAGAAAAACAAGAACCAAAAGCAATCGATATAACAAATAACTTCTGTCCAGCTACCTTTGCTTAAATAACAGCGATCTCCTCGCCTAGTCACAGGTACACCCCGCCCTTCACCTTAACACTAGCCTTCCACACAACTGCAAGTGGCTAGCTAACGCCTCCTTGGTGACGCTGCTTTGCCGTGGTTGGTTAAAAGTTCACTGATGTCTGTGCAGGTGCATTGTCCGGTGCTCCCCCACTCAACTTGTCATCTAAAGTATACATTATTATGACCGCCACTAGCAAAGCTTTTTTTTTTTTTTTTTTTTTCAGTGAATGTCCGTCAACGATTCCCGGGACACTGAAACGCGGGGGGACATGAATCTTTGTAGACATGTAGCCCTAGAACTTTTCGAGCGACTAGAAGCTTTTGGTCCCCCAGGGCCACCCCCCCCCCCCCCCCCCCGCTGTGCCAGCGTACGTCAAAGAGGGGGAGACCGGCAAAAGTTTTTGCTGAATAGCTCAGTGAACGTTTCACCCAACAACATAAAATTTTTGTGATATGTCAGTGTTACAGAGATGTATCGACCCAGCCAATAAACGCTCACTTGAAGCATAGCGCCACCTAGTGATATGCGTAAATGCAAAAATTGGGATTTTGAGTTGCCAATATCTTGGACCGAGAAGGTGGGAAATGCGCAAAACACGTCATGCACGATCACCACAAAGACCTCTAACACCACAGAACGTGCCATAAAATTTGGTCCATAGGGGGCGCTGTAATTGTAGAAAATGTCATTTTGCCTATTATCTAGAGAATGCTTATGTTTACAACAATTTTTTTTTATCGTGAAATCTATTGACCCTCACGCATTGAAAACACTGCTCGACGCCCACTTCCAACGAGAACGATTTCCGTGAAATTTTAATATTGCGAAAACGAATCTAAACGAACTCGTCATAGGCCGTTCATGTGAATCTCACCAAATTTGGTATATGTCATCTACAGACAATGCTGACAAAAAGTTATCAAAGAATTTATCTTGAGATAAACCGTTTCGAAGTTACACATTAATGAACATTTAACACGTAGCTTAAAATTCTTCAAAAGTCCATATCTTTGCTTTTAATTGCTCAAATTTGGTCAAAGTTGACATGCCATCTCTAAACAGCTTTCTGTTCATGTGTACTAAATTTTGTGACATTTCATCATAGGGGGCAATGTTTATTGGCAAAGGTAGGTGTCAAAAAACAGTTTTTGTTAAATAACTCGTCAACAATTTTGCCCAAGACAACGATTTTCTGTTAGTACGCTGCTGTTACAGAGGCGTATCGACCCAGCCCATAAACGCTCACTTGAAACATAGCGCCACCTAGTGATAAGGGTAAATGCAAAAATTATTGGGATTTTGAACTGCCAATATCTTGGACCGAGAAAGTGGGAACTGCACAAAGTACGTCATGCACGATCAGCACAAAAACCTTCTATAGGGAGTCCATAGGGGGAGCTGTAATTGTACAAAATCTCATTTTGCCTATTCCTTGCCTTGACAAATCACTCCTACACACACAATGTCATTCATTCAAAACCCACATCCATGCCCACTTCCAGGAAATCATTTCCACAGAAATTCTCACCTTACAACACTGCTCTACCACACACTCATCATACCAACAGTTCCCACATTTCAATATACTGCGGCGGTCATGTACCGCTATGCGGTACATCTAGTTTAAATCCAATTTGAAGACATATATCTTCTCTCTATTTTTAGCTTGTTCTGATGCGTTTATCTGATGCTGTCAAACTATTAATCTCATTTCTATTTCATTATGGTCTTTGTTTTATGGTTTTGCTGTCTTAGTTTACATGTTTGTGTCTTGGAGCACTTTGGGGCAACTCGTTTTGTTTCAATGTGAATCTAAAAAATAAGAAAGACTCGCGTTGAATTGAACTGTCAGTGCACCGCACTACAATTATAGACAGTAGAGGACTACAATCCCCGTACTACCCCGTACATGACTTGTGTGTCACCTGCTACAGAGATCAGAGAGGTACGAGCTCAGTCTCGTTTAAAAATTTGTGTCCGACTTTATCTTCCGCATTTTAATGCCCACCCCAGCTGTGACCAGCAATTCTCGTTGATGTATGTAGACAGATGCAGACAGACGGGCTGGAAACTCGAACATGCCTACTGCCTCTAGGCAAAATTAACCAGGTATTTGCATTAGAACTTAGCCTTCAATTGGAATTTTTGCCGGTGTCGACATCATATACATTTGGTAGGAAATTGATATGAGCCAAATAGACAGATTGTTGTGGTTATCATTGGCTCAACGGGTAGAGCAGTCACGGATGAGTGGAATTTGCAAAGATAGGCGCAGGGTGGGGAACAGTTACATATATGATTCTAAAATTTGTGTGGCCTAGCGTTTCACAAGCACATGTATGTGGATTTAAATTGCTCTACTCCCTAGTTTGTTTGGGTGAATATTGCTTGAACAATTACATGTAGACCTACTGAGAAGAAATACTAATTCTATTAGTATAACAGGATGAGGATCCGTGACAGAAAGCAACATCATTCCACAGTTACTCAGCCTAAAATGTTTTCATTGTTGTAAGGAACATAGGCTAAATGCTACCAGGTGTGCATGAGGATTTGAACCCATGACTGAACAGAACAACAGTGTCAGAGGCACGCAACTTCTCTGAACTACTGACAAGTGGCAGTTCAACCTCGTGGCAGAGTATATCAATAGCTAGTCTCTTCAGGATATCTAGTAGCCTGGCTATCGCGACTTGTCAATTCTCTGCGAGCATTGGTCTGGCCAAGCTGTGTTGTAAACCCATTTCTCAGAAGGCGGGCTTAACCCGCCTCTTTCAAATGCCTCTGTTTGCTACTGGACGAAGCTTCAATCAATCACACCCCTCTGCCCTCTGACGTATACCCCAGCAGAAGAAACTGCTTGATCCAAACAAAAAGTAGTAGTAGCCTGTAGTCACATAGAAATGGCGTTAAATGATTTTTGTCGGACTTGTGAGGTGAACATGAGAGTGGCTGGTGTTGGCCATTTAATATTGATATTCGAAAAACGAATCGGTGCGATCAAAGGCGAAATGTCCACAACAACAGCGTCCTCGCAAAGCCCAATGGACTTGCTACCAGCGGGGCTAACTGATAAATTAAACTTTTACTGAAGCCGGTCGGTAGCATTGCAAAACGCCCTTTCCCGCAACAAATGCTTCAAGGGCTGCCCTTTGCTCTATTTTCATATAGAACTTCCCTTTGAATTCATCCTAAACAGCAGCTACAGATGCATTGAAATCTTGCGTTTGCTCCACGTTCGCCATGTACACAGTGACTGAGATTTCCGGTCGCTGAACTACCGCGTCATTGCCTTTTGAAATGCTCGATTTTCATTGGCCCCCTATCTGAGGACTGAGCAGAAATGGTTTAGATAGGCAGCTTGGCCAGACTGACTTGCTCGCGAAATGAAAATGCAGCGTCACAGGCAGTATGGGCGTGCCCAGGCTAGATATCTAGGGCCTTTTTTGAGAAAGTTACGGCCTAAAATCCCTGATTTTGCGGCAGCTTTTCCAAAAGTGTTGCGATGGAAGGTGTTTAAGGCATTTTGTTGCAATAAAGTTGTGGGAGCAAGTAAAATTCTTTTTCTCTTTATAATTATATTTACCTTACTAAAAACTGTGACAGGATGTGGTATTGAATGAAACAGCTTGTTGTGTCGAACAGAGTGTCAAATCGCGTTAATACTCCTCTCCACTAGTTAGCAGACATGTTGTAGGCTACTTTATAATTATGACATCCTCCAAAGCAATTCCTTAGAGGAAACCCCATTGAAATCAATAGAAATAGCTCTAGCGGTAGCAAAACCTCATTAAAGTCAATGGAAATAGCACTAACACTAGTACTGTACCACTGAGCTATAGAAACTGAAACGATATTCGCAAAATCTAAGTATAGTTCCATCGAATAAACGTCCAGTTTAACTACAAGGTAACTTGTAATGGTGTGCTGTATCTCCTGTTAACATGGTTTGTTTCTGCATGAGAGTATGTGCCTTTAGGATGTGAGGTCTGTCTCATTCAGTGCCCACTGAATTTAAAGATGTCTGCACCCTACTTAAACACATCTCACAACAACTTCAAACTTACCAATGGGTCGTTCAACTTTTCACCCACAATCACCATTACAGGTCAGAATTGCGGGAAAGTTGCGGGAAACACTAAAAGTTGCAAGGCCACAATGAATTCGCAGGGATTGAATGATTTTACGTTAACACTTGCGATCACACCATCGCGAAATCGTGGAAATGCTGTTAAAACTTACAGAATATAATTTCCTCCGCTACATGCATTGCCATTGGGGCAAGTGTTAATGTGTAGACGCGACGACTTAGGGTTACGGTTGACACCATAAACAAAGTAAATACACAAACTGGTGTTCAAACGAAGACCTTTTTTGCTTCCCCAAACAGCACAAACACCCATAGATATTATGGTCAACACGAGATTAACACCCACCTGATGAGAGTGATGGGATTAAAACACAGCCGGACACAAGTTGATGTGTTAGATGTTTTGACGAATGCTTTAATTCTTTTAACTTTAGGCTGTCAGGACGATAGGCTCTGCCATCACTACTGCAGCTTGAATCTCACTGAAAAAAACAAAACAGTCAAAAAATTATAGGGGTATCTATTTTTTGTATAACTATTTTAACCTGGTCCATTACAGAGGACACTATGAAAGTACTCACAATGGTAGTTTTTACCGAAGTACAACAGCTTCGAGAAACGGTAGGATTTTGCCACTACCGCAGCAGAAACTTCCGTAGTACTATGGGTTTGGGTTTTGGAAGTGGCATGACATCTGTGGTAGTAAGTCCTACTCTGGACTAGTTTTGATTTATTTTTGGATGATTCATATGAATTTTGAAAGTATTGCACCAATACACAGTTAACTTTGTAGCAACACGATGGCATTGCACTATCAGCAGTGCAAAAATATTGTGCATTCATGGGTGTTAATGAGACTTGCATCATCTCCCTGACTTAATCTCCTGCTGGATTGTATGCGTTTCTGCCTTGAAAATGGAACAATCAATAGTGAAAAGGGCAAACCTAACTTCTTGAACATTCCTATTTTAGTTGAAAAACGTAATTGTTGCCAAATAAATTGCCTTGAAAAGTATCACAACTGCCTAAACGCAATTTTTTCCTGTATTGCATATGTTAACAAGTGACATTTAGGGGACATACCTTTCACTTCTGCCTTAATCTGCATGAGATTTTTTGTTGGTAAACACCTTAACAGCAGCACTACTGTAAGTGCTATTATATCGCTTCACTTGATAATTCTCTCTCCATGCCTTCTGGTCCTGGAAACAATACAGGGGCGGAGATGAAGATGTGGCTTGCAGCCCACAAAGCTAAACAATGTCGGCCCGAAACGCTGTCCCTGCCTCCATCCTGTGTTCAGCATTGCCCTGTACCACTAAAGGAAGGATCAGTTAGCAG
Source organism: Coilia nasus (assembly GCA_027475355.1). Lineage (NCBI taxonomy): Eukaryota > Metazoa > Chordata > Actinopteri > Clupeiformes > Engraulidae > Coilia > Coilia nasus. Next base: position 29,105,171 of record CM050207.1, read on the forward strand.
CAAGATGCTATCTCCATAAACCATGCAGACTGAATTCAAATGGGCCTTGGGAAACCGTACTTGGACCTTAAAACTACCCATGTGTGCACACAGAGTGTGTGCTCAGACTGTAACTTAAGTTGAACTTGCTGTACCAGGAGGATTTAGTTTGGAGTGGGCACTGGGAATAGTGCCATTTATATGAATGTGTGTGTGTGTGTGTGTTTTTATGTATTTGGTTTCATCTTTTTTTAATTGTTGCATGTTTTTTAAGTGTCTGTCAAAAAGTCTGTGGTTTACGCCACATAAAGACAACATCTTGTGCTCATGAGCAACTCCACACGTGTTTGTTGTGTAATGTCACACTTTGTACTGTCACACGAGAGATGGACAAGTTCACTTCCTGGACAAAAAAACAATATGCTTTATACAGAAATGAATGAGTATGTAGACAGCAAAGAGGCATAAAAGATATAATTGTTTTAAATGTGAAACATCAGAACAAAGTTTAAGTGGTCTAACAGAGGTTCCATACCTAGGAATATGGAACTATGACCCTTTCAGTTTGATGGTGACGTGAACATTTCACCTCTACGAACTTTTGTGACTGTGTTGGTAGGCTAACACACTAGTGAGTTTTTTTGAGCATAACCTGAATGATAGTGATGTAGCATTTTTAGTGCTTTTATTAAATTGTTATTTTTTGTTCATAAAATGTAGTAGAGAAGCAAAACTGATCATTGGGCTTGGCTGCAGAACACAGGGAACTTTTGGGCCATTCATCACTCTCTGTGTCGCCTAGTTTAGCGTGTTACTGTACCATAAAACCATTAGCCCGTATCCACACATCAAAAGGTTGCTGAGCACCCATCACACTTGAGATTACCAGAGCTGGGAAGATGCACATCAGTGCCCAAGACCTGGGAGAAAGGGACCTCAAAAACCAACATGAGCACACCTACAAAAAAAAAAAAAAACAATGTGAGCCTGTGTCATGCTGACCTAGGTCACACATTATTGAAGTAGTGTCTGGATTGGTGGATGGCACACAGCAAACCTGAGCACGACATTAGTGTTTTTTTCTAGTGTCTGTGTAAGAACAAGAGTCTACTTTGAAATAGGCTGTAAAAAAGCGTGCACCAAACTCCACAAGCAAGTAAGCCAAGGCAAAGATCCATGGGAAGAAGGAACAAACTGTCTGAAATGAGTCAGAGTCCACCCTAAACGAATAATTCTTTTTTTTTCCCATGCATGCTGGGCAGCTGAGAAGATCACTGCTAGCGCTTCAGTATTGTACAGATGCCAAGGCCACAAGAGCCCTTTCTTTGTTTTTGTTGACTTTTGCTTTTGCCCCCCTGTTATGCTTTTCCTCTAAATGGCACATCAGACTGCCACTATTATTGTGACAGCACAAGGCTTCTTTCAGGCTGAAATATCATGATGTAACAGCAACGCTTTGATGTGATGGCTGGTAACACTGGAGATTAAGATGGAGCCATGGACCTGACCCAGCCATCATGACCTTCACATATGCATGCCTTCTTTTACTACCGCACTTACACACTCCTGGTTACAAAACTGGGATCTGGTCGATGGTAATGAAGAGACTCCAGTTCTTTTTTTTTTTTTTTCTTTCTTTCTTTTTTTTTTTTTGATTAATGGTGCCAGACACAAAGTAAGCATCCTGGGGTGGGTTTGCTGTCTTTGCTATGTGTAATTGCTACTTGTAAAAGTAATTCGGGGAAGAAGATTCCTGTTTCTCTTTGCAGGGTGGTACTACACCACAGCGCTGTCAGGGCGTTTTATGGCCGACACTACCTAGAGAATATCTCCTACAGTATGCCGAACAGTTTCTATGTAAAGTTTATAATGTTTTTAAAGTTTATAATGTTTTTAAAGTTTATAATGTTTTTAAAGTTTATAATGTTTTTATGCCTCTCTGACCTTTTTGCTATGGCAACAGTGACAGGTGAGAAAACAGAAGCCAACAGAACAAACGAAAACGAGATCTGTCCAGACATCGTGGAGCTGCAGCCGTGCTTCCTCCTTGCGCATACGTCCTAACGTTTGCGAGGGAGCCTGTGAGTTGGCCGTACCAGCGGGCACACAAAGACACCCCTGTGTAAGTCGAGCCTGGTTCGCTGTGTCCCGGAACATTAAGTTAAGCCCTTTTCTCCCCCCGTTGTTCACAGGACCAGACTACCCCCTTTAGTATTGTCATGTGTCCCACTCCAGAATCTGCAGTGTGACCAGTGACAATCTGTGTCACAACAAATGTCCTTAAATTTGTTGTGTATGGACAAAAGCCCCTCGTTTAAACAGTAGTTTTTGTTTTGTTTATCTAATGATGAAGGGAATTCCATGTGCTGTTGGGTAAGGTGCTTACTGAGGTTCAGTCACAGCAGCATACTTGTGGTAATCTGTGGAATCTTCCAATAAATACAGTTATTTTCTCGCACAATTGCACAGCATTTAGAATTCTTTTATCAAATATTATGCCTAAAAACATAAGGGGTAATATGTGCCTGTTTTTGTTTTTCTTTGATATATGGTCCCAATACTCTGTTCCCAATAGTCTGTTTTTTTGTCTCAGCCTCAGGTGTTTTTTTTTTTTTTGATAATGCTCCACTTCAGCTCACAAAAGCATTTCATTATGTTGGAAGTGCGCTTTGTAGCACAAAGTCCTATAGAAAACGTCACTGTTTCCTCATGTGCTATGACTTTGTCTTTCTCCACCACTGCAGACAACAGCTAGATAGCCAGTGTGGGATAACTCCTGCTTTATTGTGACTTTCCTCTTTTTTTTCCGCGGGGTCCTGCAATTGTTAGTTTCAGCCAGCTGCACAAGTAGAAAGACATGGGCCTCGTGAGGCACAGGACCAGGTGGTCTGCTTTTAATTATCCCTGTGTGTAATGAGGGAATATCTTTACCTTTGTTTGTGTTTGCCATGTGTTTGTGTTTTTATTGGGTTCGCCCCCCCAACACAAACGCCCCCCTCTTCCCCTTCATGTTTTAGGGCCATGGCTGTGATTTAGTCAGTGCATTGGGACAGTGTAATACTGTTGTGCTAGCACAGCCCAGTCCGGCCAAGAGGTCAGCGAGGACGCGCTGCTTGTGCTGCACTTGTATGTGGGTGTGATAATAAGCTTCAGCAGAGGATCGGATCACACAGTGTACTAGCGAGGCGAACGTCTCTGCCTCCCGCTCTCTCTCCCTCCCGCTCTCTCTCCCTCCCTCCAAACCCCCCCACTACACCACTGTGCCTTTGTGCCTTCCACAGTGGCACACCCCGGGACATGGCTGTCTTTGTCCTGACAAGACCATTTTCCCATGGGGGTTGTTGGTTTTGGGCAGAAGAGTGTGGCATTTCGCCCTGAGAATATGAAAGTGCTGTCCAGAACTGCATGGGCGTTTTCACTCGCGCTGACTGTTCTGGCCTGCGTTTCTGGCACAACCTGCAGGGGTTATGGGGGGTGAAGTGCATCTCAGGCCAACTTTTTGCCTATCTGACAATAGGAAGGCTGTAGAACATTCCAGATTGCAAGAGATAAATGTATTTAGGATTTTATGCTTCAGGCTCCAGTTGCATTGTGTTGGAGAAAAGCCAGCGAGTGCTGAAAATAGAACTTATCTGTCTAATCTAGTCCTCTGGCAGGTTTCGACTGGGCCCGCACTGACGGTAAACCTCAACACGTGATTAAAGGACATCCCCCTTTTGCATTTCTCAGCTTTGAGCTGTAAAGGTAAACCTGAAAACGCTCCAGCCCTGCAGTCAAAACATGGCATATGCAGATTACAAATGTCTTTCTTTGTTTTTGTTTTTTTTTTGTTTTTTTGTTTTTTTTTTTTTTGAAGGAGCCAAAGTACATATTGAGTCTCTTAGTTTAGTTGGAACATTCTGTCACAAAAACAAGCTCAGCCATGATTACTGCCACCTTCAAAAGAAATTAAAATGCCTGTTTCACGCCTGTTTGTCATTCTCAGTTCCGGGGGAAATTCTTAACAATTTGCACATTATGAACTTTGGTCATTGTATTTATGAGTAGGGTTGGGGAAGGCTATTGGTGACAGAAACATGGAACAGAAAACAAAGAAATGGGTCATAAATTCCTGAGCCCTGAGGAAATGTTTGACCTTCTGAATACGAAGCTCATCTCTTTGGGAAATAACACTACAAATAAAGTGTAACTTTTAAGTGACCTGATGAGACCAAATCTGGTTAGTAAGTTGTTGTACAAGTAATCCTGTCACTTACAGCACTTTTGTGCTTATCCCGCTGCTAGCTGCTGTTTACTGGCCCCACTAAATGCCAGAGGCGTGAGTGCATTTGAGGTACGGATAAATTACCATCAGAGAAGAATCTGAAAGGACACGGAGAGCCCTCGTGTTTTCACTGGCATGTGTTTGTGTGCCGGGGGTGTGCTTTTGGTGTTCTTTCACTGGTGGTGTGACGGGCCGTTCACATGTGCAGCAGGCTGGGTGTTTCCCTAAGTGCATTACGCTTGGCGATGTCTAAGTAGCAGAAAATCTAGTAACCGGGAAACAAATCACTGCCCGTAACTTGTATAACTGCGAGCTGGATTATGGCACCTAATACTTCTGCTTGTGGAGAAGGATTGGTCCTGTTCATTAAGACCTACACATGCACTTGTAGACACAACAGTACAACAGCTGCCATTTTATTTGCTCTTGAATTCCAATCCAGACTATTTGTACAGCTTTCAAATGGTATTATGCTTAAAAGCAGGTAGCTACTGAAGTTGCAAAAAAAACTCTACAGTTTGGAGGATGTTTTAGAGTAGTGATCAACAATGAGGAATATTTTGGCATCATCCTTAGACACTGATGCTGATCTCTGATGATACAAACATGAAACTCTAAAATTAAATTGTTTTAAATGAAAGTGTAGAGATTTATTTACTTATTTATTTATTTACCGTTCCAGTAGTTAACTGAATGCATCCTCAGAATCAGAATCAGAATCAGCTTTATTGGCCAAGTATACTTACATATACAAGGAATTTGACTCCGGCAGATGTTAGCTCTCTATACACATAACACAGAACGTAATACAATACAATAAATACAATAGACTAAACAAGTATGTGTACTTGTATTGCACAGTAGGGACAACAATATACAATATACATACAGGCACCCAATATGGGCAATAATGTACAAGTAGCACATGGTGTCACAGTGGGGGGGGGGGGGGGGGGGGGGGGGGGGCACAAAAAGAGTCTTGAGTAAGCATATACACATATGTGCATGTATGCATGTGTAGTTCAGCTGTTCAGTAGGGTGATGGCAGTGGGGAAGAAGCTGTTTTTGTGTCTGGTAGTTTTGGTGCGCAGGGATCTGTAGCGTCTACCAGAGGGAAGGAGGTCGAAGAGGGTGTGTGCAGGGTGAGAGGGGTCTTTGATTATGTTCTCTGCCCGCTTCCTAGTCCTCCCAATGTACAAGTCCTGGAGGGAGGGCAGGGGGGCACCGATGATTTTTTCAGCAGTCCGAATTGTGCGCTGTAGTCTGTGTTTGTCATGTTGTGTGGCTGCTCCAAACCAGACTGTGATGGACGAGCAGAGGATGGATTCTACTACAGCTGTGTAGAAGGTCACCAACAGTTCTTGTGGTAGGTCATGCTTCCGCAGCTGGCGTAGGAAGTATATTCTCTGCTGAGCCTTTTTGAGGATGGCGTTGATGTTGGACTCCCACTTCAGGTCCTGAGAGATGATGGATCCCAGAAACTTGAAAGAGTCCACATTTGATACTGGGCTGTGGGATATTGTGAGGGGGTACCAAATAAATGAAATTGTTGCATACATCTTTGGTTGAATTCTTGCAAGCCGATGACACACACCAGTGTAAGTGCACTGCATGCTAGTGCTTGAAAGTAGACATTAGATCACTTCCGACTGTCCAGAGGCAAAAGAACAAACACAAAACTCGAGACAAGGGTACAAGATGTGAATTCACCTCAGTCTACAAAAGACTGCAAGTCTAAACTTGACCTCACAGTCGTTCTTGGGTGCTACTGTAGGTGGCCCAAGTGCAAATTTAAAGATTTTCTTACCCCTTTACACCAGCTGCTAAGCTGTACTTCACAACTTCTCACCTTATAGTTCAGTGGGCTGCCAAATGATCTGAGCCAAGAGGATGCCGATAAGGGCGTACATAATTAGAATGGGTGCTTCACAACCTTTAGGCCACCAGATCTTCCATAGAGTAACCTTACATGTCATCCACAGTTAAATAGCACTTTGCGTGACTATTCCCAATAGATGCATGCATTTTCTCGACTTTGAGTGTAGTTCACATTAGGGCTATACTGGTTTAAATGTCACAAGCGGTCTACCACATCATATATTGGCTTGCATTTGCATTTGCATTGGCTTGTATATTTTATTATTAAGCCTATTCACATGGCATCGAATCTTCTGCTGTGATTTACCATGCACAGACTCTTTGTCCAACTTTTCCTGTAGCTTTTTTCCCCTTTTTTGTGCAAATATTTTTGTGCATATATATATATGACTTTAGTCTGTTGCTGTGTTCAGTATACACCAAATACAAAAAAAAAATAGAGGATTGTGACATCCATAACAATTATGTTGTCTTTTCATAGGCTGTGAGGAAATATTCAAGTGTTGTGTAGTCTTGTTTTTAAGTGTTGTGTAGTCTTGGCTTTTTTTCCATATTGGGTTGCAAATGGCATATAAATCTTTCTCATTAAACTGCATGACATACTGTAAATTAGTTTTGTTTTATTGAATGTATATATTCTGCCCAACACAGTAAAGAGAATATTGTAACTGGATTAAATCCCAAAGATATATATTTTTTAGATATTCATTTGATGTTGTGCTTTCAAATGCACACGTTTTCATGAAATTGGCATACAAGTTGAATTGCTATCCAAACTTTTAATACAGTCCTCTCCAGAACCGTTATCCAAACAACAGCGGTGTGCTAGTTTTCTTATTTGCACACTTCTGAAACCCCAGATCCGTTCAAGGTGATAGTGACCTACCACAGCACTGTTATGGACTACACGAGATGTACCAGATATCCAGCCTATTTCTTGGAGAGCTAAGCCACATCTCAGATGCATCCAAAGACATACAAAAGCCTGTTCAGCTCTACCGCCGTTCATACAAAGAAACTGGTGAAGAGTCCTTGAAAAAAAAGAAGAGAGAAAGAGAGAGTAAGAGAGAGGGAGCGGCTGTTTTCCCAGTACAGCTTGTTCTTAGAATCAGTGTCAGATATATACTGCAGAGTAAATAGTGGAGGTCTGCCAGGCCTCTGCACCCCTACTACCATCACCACCGCACCAAACACACACACACACATATACAATGGTACACACACACACACACACGCTCTTGTAATCTCCAGTATAATTTGTCACCTCCCACATGCCATTTCTCATAAACACCTTTTGACAGGTAAATAAATATACATGCATGGATAAGTAATACAGTACTTATCACAATATTTACCTTTTCCCTCCCTCTCTTTTTTTCTTTTCAGTAGCGCATCTAGTAACTGAGTCTTCCCCACGCACACAAGCACGCACACACACACACACACACACACAAGCACACACAAAAGCACTCACACACACAGACACTCCCACACAGCTTGAACACACACTGAGGGACACAAACATGGCATCATCTGCCAAGGAACAGAGTCTGGACTGAACGTTCTCAAGCGACCCACATTTGGCTAATGCAGCGGAATCCTCTCTCTCACCTCATCTCCTTATTCACTCCCTCTCACTCTCTCCTCTGTGCTCCACTGCGCCTCCTCCACCCCCCTTCTTAGCCTGCACACGGCCCTTTCTCTCTCCACACAGCACAGCACCGCACAGCACCGCACAGCACCGCACAGCACCGCACCGCACCGCACCGCAGGATCAACCCGGCACCGGCTGTGCCGTTAAAGTTCTTCAACTCGTGCTCGTGCTCATGTCAACAAACATGGCGGGTGTTCTCTTCATGAGGACTAGTTGCTCTGTTAAATGTATTTGTTTTTCTGTGTGTGTTTGTGTGCTAATTTATGTGTTCTGTTATGCTTGTAATAATGACAATTTCATGCACAAAATGTGCAAGCCGTGTGGAGACAATAGTGTTGTCCCTGTAAAAAACAATGTTTTTTTTGGTCGCGTTCTTGGGATGGCAGTTTCAAAACTACAGCTTTGGTGTCAGCCATTTGATTGTATTGTCCTACCTATGGGGCAATTTGCACTTTCATTTGTTCCAGCAGTGTGTGTGTTAGGAGGGGATGTGTTTTAACTGTATGGACATGCACATAATTGTGGTTATGCTACTTAACAGGATGTCAGTTAGCCAGCTGTACATCTTGAACAAGATCACTATTCTCCTTGTGAGGAGATTGTGCCAGACATTTTTGTCCTAACAGTGGTGGGCACATGTGGTAAAGACTGGCACTGGGCATGAGACCAACTGTGCCACATAACATAAATAGCAATGAATGTAATTTCTTATGCATTTCCCTTACAACCAAAGTTATGTAAGGTATGAGATTAACAAAGATACTGTTGAGTCTGAGCTAAACCTAATGCAGCTAACCACAATCTGTTGGGGTTTTTAATAATAATAATAATAATAATAATAATAATAATAATAATAATAATAATAATAATAATAATAATAATAATAATAATGATAATGATAATTGTAAAATTGGCACAGTAATTATTATTTAGTGTCATATTTCAACTATACATGGATCTTGCTTGAAGTGTAAAGCAAAATTTCACTTTGTCTATCCATGTTTCTGTTTGTTCAGATCACTGTGACCCATCTTAGGTGACAGCTCTTACAATTTGTTGTTGTCCTTTAATTATTTTTTTATTAACAAAAGACCTCAAACAAAACAATGGTCTTTTTATACTGGGTGAACAAAGACCAGGAAACCCACTATTAGTATTGTGGCTACAGAACAAAGGAACATGGGTAGGACTGGAAAAAACATAAGACCTTTTGTCAGGTTCCGGTTATGTGCCATAGAAATGTAAAGAACGTAGGAGCCTTAACTAGGTATATAGGCTACTGTTGCCTTAGTAGGTTAAACACTAACTATGGGTAAACTAGCTTGTCAGATAACTGACATTTGTTAAACTTGGTAGCTTGGTAAGATACTGTGACACATTAAAGGTCTCATTCTGCGAGAAACCATATAGTAGTAGATCTATTTGAAATATGATAGGTCACTTTGAGTTGCATATGCATGCTGCATGTAAAAATGTTTTTTTTACCCCGATTGCCTCCATTAGTCAATGAAAGAAAATAGGCAGAAAAACGAGCGAATAAGGAAAAGGCAAATAAAGTGACATGAGTTTGTTAAATAGAAAAAGTCATGCCACAGTTGTGATTACCGGAGGAGTCTTGTTCACATTCACTTAGCGAAGTATAGGTAAGAATGTGTGTTTGTTTAGAACGTTTAAATCTTCAATTTTGTGTGCTATGACCGAATGGGTTTGGGTTCTTTCATAGACTGTGACTAGCATAGCCGAGAGCCTGTCATTCCCCCCACTCCATCTCCTCCACCAAACTAGAACAGCCTGTAACAGGAGCACTAAAGCATTTTTTTTTTTTCACTAAAACCAGCTCACAGGGTATTCATTAATACTAGAGACCACTGCAAAATTAATTTAAAAAATGATGCAATGAGACCTTTTAACATTGGGAGATAGTTTGCTAGACCCTTAAGGTTAATAATAACAGTTACTTGAACCATTAACCTACAGTGTTTTAAAAAGCCATTCATAGTCTGTACTTGAATTATTTATAGGCTATTTTTCTATGGCATAGCCTATTTTACAGGCTCTTACAATATCGAGAGCTAGTAATTTAGCTGAAATTTACCTTGACCCATGCCACATGATTCATTATTACATGAACTTTTCCTAATTCACGAAAAGGAGTGGTGATTAGAAACACTGGTGATTGAAAGTGTATAATCTAAACACATGTGTCAGACTGACGTGGTATTAGAGGAATGTTCAATTTCGTCAGAAGAAATATTATTGAATTTCAGAAGAACCTGAGCAGTCATTTGTCTGGGATGTCAGAGAGCACCCAGCTAAACTCTCTCACTCTTTCTTTGTCTCTTTCTCTTTGTCTGAGGTTGAAACTTGTCCAAAGCACTGACTTTGTGACTCATAGGTTATAGGTCATAGGTAACCTACTTGCTTAAATCACACATATTTTAAGTCAAGGGGGACAAACCCTGCATGATTAGAGAACCCAGTGGCCTCCTGCCTCATAAAATTGCAGTTTTGTGCACAGCAGTATTGTTCTTTTTTCCTATGGACGTCTCTGTTGACCTAATTTACGATCATCGTTAGACACATGGCTTGGAGACACCAGTGCTTTCATACCTTGCAATTGTGAAATCTGGCTAGAATGCAATCAGACTCAGCACATGGCCCATTCCCTTTCCATTGCTATCCATTCTGACACAGTGTGTCCAAAATACTGCACTGGCTTGTTGGAAGTTAAATCATCACAAATCCCTGTTGCGAAACATCAAGCACATGTACAGTACACACTCCGCCATCTCCATACAAAACACATTGAGCCAGATGGACACTTAGCAAGTCCATATCCAGACCGCCTAGAAGGTACAATTTGGGCAAAATGACATACATAGCGTTTCCATATCCTTCTGGTATGTGCATACATAGAAAAAAGCATTGAGTTCAGCTGTGTATGCTCTGCACGTGATGAATGCGAACAAAATGCTACAGTGAATTTATGAGTTTTTGACATGGTTATGTTCCCAATGGCTTGCTCATGTCTCTAGCAACAGGGCCCGTTATTGCACCCCCCTACACTGTGGCCCCTCCTGTCAGGTGACTGAAACACCCAGATAAGAAAGGCAACAGCGAGTCTTACCGGACCTCCGGAGTGGACTGGATAAACTATTCCCATATGTGGCTAATCTATCCAATCATTCCATTGCAAAGATAAAAAAAATGCCTAGTCTGGTTTGAAAAGAACTCTCTATCTGGAAAGATAAACCAGCCCCGCCAGGTCACATATGCATACCAGTGTGGAATTATGCCAGCAGGTCTTTGTTGCGGGACACGTGAGGACTGGACTATGTGCTCCAGCACTGGATACTGTCGGGATGGGGTGGGGTGGGGTGGGGTGTGGAGGCCCTTGCATGAGCAGTTTCACTAAAGCTGCATTGCTAATTGGTTAGTGGACGCTATTTTCTGAATGTGGGGTTGTTTGGGGTGTAAGGGGAGTTTAGCTGACAAAAAAAAAACAATAATTGCTGAAATGACAACAAACATCCCATGTGATGTAAATACTGCCGTGATAAAGAACCCTGGTGAATATAAGCCATTGTGCTCAGTGCACATATTTAGCATTTTACAGGGAAATCTCAAGGAAATCTCCACTATTAATTATTTACTCCTGTACTAAACCACTGTCTGTTTTCCTAATTGTCTTATTATAAGATTACATTCAGGCTTACACACCATTGTGTGATGCATTGTGATGCATCAACGCCTCCGCTGTCATTCTGAAATGTGATATTAGGGTACGATTTATTGTGAGAATGAGTACTAAAATCAAAACCTGATGACAAGCATGATTTACTACAAGAGGCATGTTAAATGGATTTGGTGCGAATGTACCCCTCTGCCAGGATCGCCTGGTCCACAGAGGATTTGCATGTAAGGACATGAGACTTTGTGGCCCTTTGTGCTTTAATTGTACATACACTCAGAACTATTTTATGGTCATTGTCTGAATGATTTTGTGCAGAATCACATCACAATGACAGTCATCATTAATAACTTATCAGCTTTTTCTTCTAATTTATTATTTCTGTTGTTACTTTTTTCCATCATTTCTCAGTTACTTTAAAGTCAAATATTTTTAGACCCCACTTTTGCATTCTCGCAATATTTTTTTATTTTTATGGTAATGGGTACATCTCCATAGACTGGAAATATAAAGCCCTGTATTGTGATTGAGCGCAAAACTTTTTTTGCTGTTGTGAGGGAAGGCAAAAAGTATTGCGAGGGAATGCAAAAATGGGGCCTGAAAATATTCACCAACGTGACCCGGGCTCCATACATTTCTCTAACATGCATCGCAGTACAATAATTTAGAAATCAGGATTATTATGTGTTTACAAACAATGTAATATTCATAATGTAATCAATGTTTAATGTTTTATCAAACGCATGAAAGAAAATGTGCAAATCCGTTAAACCATCACGTTGAAAATGTCTGTGTAGATTCTCATCTTAGATCATTCAGGTCATGGTAGTCAAAGGAGCTAAGTTGTAAGCAACTGGACTTCTTTTTAGAGCTCGAGCTTGGAGTGAGAGTTGTTGTGGTCACATGATCCTGAGAATGAGAACTGCTCTGATGGTGAAGAGGAGCTAAACTTCCTGGGATGAGATCTCAAGGCAGAATGGTATGTAGCAGATAGAATGAGGGGCCATTCCATTATCATGGAATCAGGGGTGTGGTCTACTGGGTCTAAAAAGAAGTCCAATAGCTTACAACTTAGCTCCTTTGAACATCACGTTGAAGATGTCACCATCTATTAAACCATCACGTTTTGTGTATAATTACAGTGCAAACTGCAGCCTAATAGTAGCAACCAAGTTGTAGTAGTATTAACCTTATAGTAACAGTATATAGGCTGGTATATTTAACATTAATTCAACGTTAATTCATATTGACAAACATTATTGTACCACACAGTTAAATACCATGGAAATATGTACACAAAACATGGACAAATATCACTGTAAACCACTTCCTGAAGCCCTTTGCACTTTTGTACAGAACAGCTCATGTGTTCCGTTCTTAGGAAAATATTGTCTCAGGGTTGTTTCAAAACACAGGGGAAGTAACGTGTCATTGAAGTGTTGTTAGGGTTTAGACAAACTTTCTCATCGAGGTCAGAAGACCAACTGCCAATTTAAGTCTATGAAAAAAATAGACTGCAAATGGGTCTATTGCTATACATGACAACCCAATTTTGTAGCACACAATGACTTACGCAGCTTGTTCTGGAAGACATCCCATTACAACTGGCAAAAGGCCCTTTGCTGAAAAGCCCGTTTGGCTTTGAGGTAAACCAGTGCAGGGTTATTAGGGTCATTTTTTCTGTATTTCCCCTTTTCTTCAAGGCCTGAAATGGCATCTGCATACTGTATGAATTATTTTAACTTAAAAGAATTAGGGGCTGTGGATTGGCAGGCAAAGAGGGCTTCACTACACTGCTACTAATTTACCTGCAGTCCTTTAGTTGAAATATGGAAAGGGCATGTACTCTAATCCTTCCTTTCAAATGACATAATTTGTAGTCGTAACTTATGATTTTGAGTAAGATTTTAAGTGGATGGTATTTTAGGTTCAATGTTTCATATGTTTTATATCTGGTCCATGTTTTACCTTTACTCAGGGAATTTTTAGAGGCTATATGTCATGATATCATCAAACGACTATTTTTATTGTTCTATCACACAAACAACGGGAAACTTAGGTACTACTGTAAACGTATTTCTTTTTACCATGCATCACCTTTTTCAGTTGTTGCATTTCGTTCTGAGCTCACAAGCAGTTTTGGAGGAAAGTGTGTGAGCATGAAATAGGTTTTGCCTTCTCTATGTGCAGTGTGGAATTCAAACTGGCTGGGATTAACAAATTGCTGGGCAGCAAGCACAGGGAAGATCTGCCAAACTGGTGTTTTCCCAACATGGCTGGCTGAGGCCCGTGCCGAGAACAGCTGCTGAAAACCTCACATTGACCTCCACGTCTCAGCCAGCCAACCCACCGGACCCAGTCAAAACCAGCACGTCTCTCGCCATCGGACCTGGCCTGGCCTGGCCTGGCCTGGCCCTTGCCGTTCTGCCTGGCCCACATTTCCACACCTGGCAGAAACCTGGCAGAACCGGCGCCAGTCCAGCTGCATCCCAGATGGACAACGAGTGTGAGTTTGATGCAGATGTGTGGCGCTTTGACACCACAGACCTGGGCCACAAGCCAAGGGGAAATTGCTTAAGCATTCGGTTTTGGCGGTGAATTTATTAAGGACCCCTGTGAAAGTACTCATTAATGTTTCTTAGCATTAGGTTAAAAATGAAAAACGAGATGTGTACAGTGAAAAAAATTAAACAATATCCAGCCAGTTTTCCGCTCTCGACCCAATTTGTACATTTTCTTGTGTTAAAGGAGACCTTCGGTGTTAAATGAAAATTGGCATGTTAAAACATCATACCGAGTTGGTATGTGTACTGGGGAGCAAAATTGATTTAGCCTGTTGCATTCAGAGTTTAACTATTTTTTAGCGTTTGTCCCAGAAGGCCAACAATGGAAGTGGTAGGTGCCCTCAGATGAAGCATGACGACTACGCTATTTTTAAACCATTAAAACAGCTCGAAGAAACTCCACACTTCATCGGTAGTATAACACAGGTCCTGACGTTAAAAAACGAGGCACTGAGAACTTTGTAAGTGTACACAAAATTTATTAATAAAATAGTTTTGACAGGCAGTACCTTGCTGTAGTTTCTCGTAGCCGCCATGATGAAAGTCCAAACAAGTCGATTGTACTACCTCTTCTCCTATTCTTCCTGCTGGTTCGTGTTCCTCAATCAACTTGTGCGGACTTTCATCATGGCAGCGACGAGAAACTACAGCAAGGTACTGCCTGTCAAAACTATTTTATTAATAAATGTTGTGTACACTTACAAAGTTTTCAGTGCCTCGTTTTTAATGTCAGGACCTGTGTTATACTACCGATGGAGTGTGGAGTTTCTTCGAGCTGTTTTAATGGTTTAAAAATAGCGTAGTCGTCATGCTTCGTCTGAGGGCACCTACCACTTCCATTGTTAGCCTTCTGGGACAAACGCTAAAAAATAGTTAAACTCTGAATGCAACAGGCTAAATCAATTTTGCTCCCCAGTACACATATCAACTCGGTATGATGTTTTAACATGCCAATTTTCATTTTACACTGAAGTTCTCCTTTAACTCGGGTATTGTAAACAAACATAAACAGGCTAGCTTAGATTTTTTTATGTAAATGTTGGGAAAGCCTTGACAGAGACGTGCTTCATGGTCTGTTTTAGAAAGTTTCAGCCATTCATTAGACACCTTAGGACAAACATAGCTGTTCTCATCAACAGCAGTGCCAACCTAACAAAAGCTGTGTAAGGTCTGTTTGATCCAAGACTTTATAGTGACATCAAGTATAACACAAGCACTGCAAGGTACTTGTTAAAAGCTTTGTTTGTTTTGAAAGGAGCCATATTATGCAAAAATATTTTTTGTGCATTTTTGTATTATCATTTGGGCCTCCAATAAACACTCCAAGCGCTAAAAAAACATTCATTCATTTGCTGTGAGTCAGTTGAGAGATTTTGGTGTCAGGAATACTGTGCCTCTATGAGACATTTCTTGTCTGGCTTACGATGTGATGTCCGAACGGAATGACTTTGTATATTTTCTACTATGCGTGTGGAAAGCTCTATGAAACGTCTACAGTTACTAACAATATTGAACAATACAATTAAGTGTACAATATTGAAAAACATTGTCAAACAATACCAGATTGTGCCATACTGGAGCAGCTCATAGCCTATTAGCCATTCTCTGCAGGCCTAGTGGCCAGACCTCAGTTTTTAAACGTTTCACATAAACGATATGTACAATCACAGAGTTCCCAATGGCCGGTTTCAATGCCAAAACCCTTGTTACATTACCAAGGAAGTGTGGAGCATTTTAAACTTTTTTAATGGTTTAAAAATAGTTATATCTTCCAACTGTCGTAGCTCCGTGTTTCTGTAGCTGGCGTTTGACCAAGGTAGGCTACTACCTGTAAAAACGATTTGTACACTTACAAAGCTCTCAATGCCTCGTTTTGAAAGCCAGGGCCCTTGTCAGACTACCAATGAGGTGTGGAGCAACTTTGAGCTGTTTTATGGGTTTAAAAATAGCTATATCTTCAAGCAGGGCCGGCCCAAGCCTTAATGGGGCCCTAAGCAAAAATTCCTTAGGAGGCCCCCATACCACCTCCTCAGCAACAGATGGTTAATTTTCCTATAGCCTACATACAATGTGTGTAGTTTATCCACCATCATTGTCGCAGTATGTAATGCGTTTAAAATACACCAGTGTCATTCTGACTGTTTTAACTGAAGCAAACCCAGATTGGCAGTCATTCTTAATCTATTTCGTTATTCTGTGAATCTGACTGCAAGACGAGCTTTCATCACTTCTGCTCAGCATTCAAATTCGAAGTTTACTTTTGCTAAATCTGTCCACCAGAGAACAGTCATGTATTGTCTATGACCATTACTCTGCTGCAGGCAGAAAAGGCACATTATCAGGTCGTCAAATTTATTAACATTCAAATTGAAATCAATCAACCATTGTTAGCGATCTCACAACAATGATCAAGAAGGAGACTTTGAGAAGTTAATATAGTTGAAAACATGTCAAGACAAGCAGTTATCCGCATCCCCAACCTTGCAGCTTCTCAATTTGGATGGAAATATCTAGAAATGACCACTAGCAACTGTGCTAGGCACCAACAAAATTGGAGCTACCTTTAAGTGTACAAACAGATCCCATTCGAATAAATGAACACGTGTTGTCCACTTGAACTAATACAAATTATAAGTGGGTGTTAGCAAGTGGCAGCCAAACATCCACCCAAACGTAATGAAAAGCCACTGTGAAAAGCAGTTCTAAATTAGCGCGCTAACAAAGACATTTAGCCTGAATCAGCACGAATCAATGAAGCATCTCATTGGAAGGACTCTTTTTTTTAGAAGATTTCCTTAAGCTATCAAAGTGTAATTAAATAAGCTATTGGCGGTATATTTTTATTGTTCTTTTAAAAAATAATAATAATACAGCACGACCAAATGCAACACTGTTGATATCGATTTCGTTAAAATGACTAGTCAACAGGGTGGGGTGGGGGGGCGGTGGCACTGAGGACTGTCTGTTGTTTTCTTCCTATCATGCACTGCACTTTTTGCAACATCATTTCTCGAACAGAATCCACTTATAAGTGCTCCTATATTAAGTTTGACTTCAAATATTATAAACAGTCATGTTCTCCGCCTATTGAAGGGATTTTTTGAATTAAAAGTGGCACAAAAAGAACACCCACCGTCATAGAGGAGTATAGGGCAAACTTCTCTCTATATAAAGGCTGCTAACATATAGTATTACGTTGCGTGCGTGCGTGAGTGAGATCGCGGGGAAGCGCAATGCGTGCGGTTCACCACGTGCGGTTCAATGACACATCAAGGTAGAGTGGTCAGGGGCCCCCAGAGGTGGGTTGGGGGCCCTAAGCCGTCGCATAGTTTGCTTATGCCTCGGGCCGGCCCTGTCTTCAAGCCTCCGTCATGCCCCAAACACTAGCTTTGTGAGTTTATTCTACAGAAACGGTAAAAATAGTTAAGTTCTGAATGCAATAGGCTAGCCTAGTTTTGCTCCTCAGCGAACATACCAATTCTGTAAGATGTTTTAACAGACACAGAGTTCATTTCACAGCGGCGTATCCTTTTAAGGCACAATCAGGTGACACATTGATTGAGCATTATAGCATAGAGAAGGCAGAAGAAATGTTGTTCAAGTTAATAGTCTTAAAGCAACCCTAAAGCACTTTTCCTCTTTGGTCGCCCTACAGGTTGGAAGTGAAATTGTCTTGTCTCATTTAAACTACAAATCAAGTGACTTGTGTTGGCAAACTTGCATAGTGCAGTTATAGCCCATGGAGGGCCGCAAAGCGAATTCAGAAGTGCCGTTCACCTTGTTACGAGTTGATGAACCACTGAAACGATTTTGAAAACATTATTTTAAGGTTAAAAAAACGACTTAGTGTTGCTTTAAGTGGGGGGTGGATTCCTAATATAGCGCTCTTGTGTGTGAATAACACCAGCAGATGTTCTGTGCCTATTCACAGAATTACCCCATGGAAAATTACAGTGTAGAATTCATGAATTTCACTGGTTGCTTGTAAAGTAGTGAAAATTTTGGCAGAGAGGAGCAATTTGTTTGGTTCCTGTTGTCTTGGTGTTGCATTTGATTGCCCATGTTGATAGACCCATTAATCTTTTGTCCAACAGGGGTTTGACTATAAAAATTGCATGCATGCCTATAGTCAGACTTTTTAGAACAGTGATTTATTGGTTGTCAGACTGGAACAGACAACCAGACTTTACCGCTGTCCACATCTAAGGCATTTTACAAATACAGTGTTGACCACCATCTCATAACAAGATGGCTGAAAAATGCAGCAAAACTGATTTTTTTGCACAATTTAAAACAGAAGGACATTTGGTTTCTTCACGTTGATTTAAAATGGGCTACCCTCGTTGTCAGCTTTTTGCCATTGACCTACTCCTCTTCTTATCACAAGTACAACATTGTTGGCTTTGCTACACTGGAATGCCATACACTGGTTGAGGGATGTTGGCCAAGAGAGGGTAACTAGCTGTCACAATACTATCAGTCACAGTAGGTTGTCCTTTTCAGAGGATAGCAGAGTTCAACTTTTGAAAGATGGCTTTTGCTGAAATGGATTGTGTAAGACATTCTTTTTTTTTTTTTTTTATTATTCCACACTCTAACCAGTACCACAAACCTCACCCCCCCCCCCCCAAACGTACATACGCACGCACACACACGCGTGCGCGCACACACACACACACAATAACCAAGTAGAACCTAGAGAGAACTTTACCCAGAGAATAACCCACAATATATGAAATGCAGACACTGAATATCTACATCAGTAACAGTATTCATTTCCATTCAAATAAGATCAGACACTGTGAGGTTATCTCTCTCTCCTGGGAGGATTGAATGTGGAGTTCACAGAACTCTCTGATTCATCTCATCTCCCCTGAGACAAAACCTATAGCTTTGAGTTCCGTACCCCTTGCTGTGAAGGAAACGAAGCTAAAGGAAAGTAGGCCAGTCCAGTGTTGACATCTTGGCTCAGTGATCAGACTGAAAGCACAGGAGCTGTGCAGCACTGTGTCCTGAGTGATCCTGCATCTCAGACTCATCTCAGATTTCAGCCTCCCAGCAGCTGGACACGGGCGACACACCACAGCAGAAGGAAGAGGGTTTGTTCAGATGATGCGTTCCTAAGTTACTGGAGATGTGCTATTCGGCATGAAATGAATGTTAAGTAAGGACATGCGGATTGCGTGGATGTGAATCCTCTAACACAGTTCCCACATTTGTTGCTGCTGCTTTAAGTCTATGACACATGCTGTGACTCACCGGTCATTTTGAGTCGGGGAAGTTTCACTGAATGGTTTCATCAGCATGTTGGAAACTGGGTAAAATGTCATGATTCAGCAGTTCATTTACCAACATGTTAGAGGGTCTCAGTAGGGTGTTCATCAGCGAAACAGGCAAGAGTCATTGATCCCTGAATGCATGAGACATTCATGCATTCTGTGTATTAGTCTATATTAATTATAAAATGATAACTTTATAATAACTTTACAGCCTTCATACACATTTGCCTCAGATTGCCACTTGTCAACAGGTGGCACTATTGAGTCAGAGAACTGTCAGCAAGAAAAGAAATGGTTGTTTCACATCTGTTTGCAGTGTGTCATTCAGATGCACTGCATCATACTCCACATTAATGTAAATCAGTACAAGCACTGTAAAAATCTGCGTAGGGCCATGTAACATGCTTCCTGAAATCTCTTTTTCCTCTTCTCTGCTTTCTGTGACATGCCGACAGACATCTGTTGCAACACAGCAATGGATTAGCATCTGTGCCATAGGCCCTTCAAAACTCTTAGCACAATATAAATGGCCAGTTTCTGGATTTGGCTCTGCTTTTAAACTGATTATATGTTTTGATTCAGACCTGCCTGTTGGGACCCTGTTGTGAAAATGTATTCTTGCCAGTTACTGCTTTGGGAAACAATAGATGAAGGCAAAATGTGGTGCGTAGTCTTTCACTTGTAAAACATGGTTGTGCAACTGCTGTAGTATTAGGATATGCAAATGACATGCAGAAAATACTGACAGTAGCCTGTTATTGTTTTCCATGTCAACATTTTAAAAACTCCCTTTTGTCTGATTGACACTGCTTTAAAAACATGTTCAAATGCCGTTCTTTTGTTTTTGTTTTTGTTTTTAACAAACAGCTGGTTGCGTGACACGCTTTGGGGATTATTAAGATCATACTATTGATTATCTGGATCATTTTGTATGCATGAGATTGCCTACTTTGAAAGCACTATATTAAAATACCTACAGTAATGGTAAACTGATTGGCCAGGAGTGGAGCCATAATCCCTGCTTTAACCTAAATCTGTCTGACTCTTGTTAAATGACTTTGACCTTGCAAATGACCCCATTGTTTGATCTTGACCCGACTGACCCTTTTTTACTGGAAGCAAGGGTTTCCTTTTCTCCCTCCCTCTCCCTCTCCATCTCCCTGCCTTTCCCTCCCTCTCTCCCTCGCAGTCAGCTCATGAAGCCAGATTAGTAGAGCATACCTTGGCACAAAATAAACACATTAATTAAGAAACAAGGTCTTGGCCCTGAAGTCAAACGAATCTGTGAACCTAAGCCACCTGTGACATCACAAAACAAGACGAGAGCAGTGAAACTAAGAGGAAAGAAGATGATTGGTGGCTGACCCCCCCTGACATTCTGTGCTAGGCTCGTGTTAAATGGTGTCTGTGAGATGCCCCCAGCCCATGGTGTACTTGTTGTAGGTGGTCCTGACGAAGATGGCTGCTAATGTGAAAGCTCGCTAAGATTTATGGTTTCCAGGGTGTCCAGGGTCCCCGCCATTCCTGCTCAGCAGTACAAAGAGCACAGCAGAGACTTTGAGGTAGTGTCTGTTGTTTGATCGTTCCCCAGCTAGAAATGTCAGGCCAGCCATTTCAAGCCTTGTTCCAAATGCTGTGAATTTGCTGTGTGTGTAAACTGTGCCTGAGTGCCCACATATACATACACACACACAGTGTCTCTTCCTTTTCTCTCTCTCTCTCTCTCTCTCTCTCTCTCTCTCTCTCTCTCCCTCTCTCTCTCTCTCTCTCTCTCTCTCTGTCTCACTCACTCACTCACACACACGCACACATAATCATTTACACACAGACAGGACATTGGAAAATAAATGTTTCACATGAGCTTTCATATTTCAAACCGATTCGGACAGGTTCATCAGTCACCCAAGAATGAAGTGGCACTTAATCCATTGTGTGGGCAACAGCCCATGATTAACACCAGCGCTCTCAACATACACATGGCTTCGATTGAGTTCTCCAGGACTTAACTCGGGGTGCTGGACAGACTTTTTTTTTTCCCCCGTCCAGATTCAAGACACAGTTTTGAGATGAAGAGATAAGGTGCCATCTCATTATGTAAGTTTATTGAAGCAGCTGACTGTTTTCGATTTGAACTTGAATGTTGATTCCCACAATACTGGAGTGCAGCTGAATTGAACAGCATAGATGGCAGAGCTTCTTGTTAAGAAAAGATATGGTGGCCCTGTGTTGACAGTGAAAGTATTTTGATGATACATTCATTTGGCTTCTGCCTCATAAGACTTTAATAATTTACATTTTGAATGGCAGAATCAGTGTCATGAATGGATCATATTTAATCCTAATAAGTGAAGTCCTGGTTGGATTTTTTACCTTTTAACCTAAGATTAAATCAAACATGAAGTCAGGATATAAAGCAGAGAACAAAAGTAATTCTACAACACTGGGTCAACAGTGATCCATATCTGAAGATCACTGCTAACGAATAAACAACACATGGCAAACTAGGGATACTCAACTGCCAGGCTTCATAAGACAAAGGCTAAAACAGTGACTATATGCGCAGTGTCGAGAGTGGTCGATTTTCATGAGCTCCTGAAATCAATTTGATCTATCTTTAAATGTCCAGTCTTATGTAGGTGAGGGCAGTCTGGTCCTGGTTACTTGGTGAGGAAAGCCAATGTTTCTGTGTTCTTGTTTTGTTTGTTTCCCAAAAGTTTTAATGAAAAGTTAGTCACAAAAAAAGATAAAACAGTGAATGCCTTACATGGACAACTCAGTTGTGTCTGTGGGTGTTATATTTGTTCACTGTCCATCTGTACTTGTTATGGTGAGCTCTTATGTAACTGAACTTATGATTTTCATTCACACTGTGGGACCTACTCGCTGTTGAACTCAGAAAGCTAAATTTGACTGGTATATCCGATTGTTAACCCCCTGCACACATACACACAGAAACACACACACACCCACACACATATCTGTGCACACACAGTTAAACGTGTATGCTGACATTCACACGTACAACCTCTTTCAACTCTTGCTCTTGCGAAGCAGTCCGGGAAACACTTATGATGATAATATGTGGTAACATTTTTCCATCGACTGTTTCCTAGTGACCGGGTCAGGTCAGGGTGGGTCAGGGTGTGATACATATTTGAAGGAGACAGAGTCATAGTTTCATCCTGAGTTTGCAGAAAATGTCTTCTAAATAAAACACACATCTAAATTTTCTGATTTACAACAAAAAAAAAAAAATTGCCCTAGGCTTTTGAAAGACTGAATACATGGTGATTTGGTTCAAAGATAAATAGAGGCAAAAATACACTCCCAACCTCATGTTTCCACGGCTGACTGTTGCAAAATAGAGGAAAGAAAAAGTGTTTTGTTGTGAGTATGAATTTAACTATGAGGTTTAACTTCAAAAGGCTCTGTAGACAGACTATGTGTATAGACACATCTGTTGATGTGCTGGGACACAACATCAGTGACGTTTCCTGAAGTCAGGGGTTTCAGGTCTCGCAACATCAGACACCCTCCCTCAGGCGACCTAGCCGGAGCTGATCAAACCCCAACTTGTATCTCAGCAGTGTTGGTCCGTGTTTCAGACCTTATGAACTAAATCCACCTAGAGGCTCTCTCTGCATCCTCTATGGTGGACTCTGACGCTGCAGTTGAAAACCTTGCCCAGGTTTGTAACTGTTTTTTTCAGTGATAGGTGGTATTACCATGGTGTCCACAAAGAAGAGGAACTTGTCCACCATTTTTTGTCTCTTTAAAAACATGGACCTGGATTTTGTAGGTTTGAAACTCATACTAGCAGATGAGCTTTTCCAGGCCCTGAAGGATCCACCTGTATCCAGTAGTGTTGTCCTGTGCAGCATGCATATCGTCCTGCACTAAGCATTTTGGATGGATTTTTAGACCTTGATTGTGCTTGCAGATCTTGCCGCAGATGAACTGCTTGGCATAGTCAATAGTCCATTTTCCAAGATCATCATTGTTAGGTCCACCCTGTTGGGGTCATCATCCCTCCCTCCCCCCAGACTCCTGTCAGGGTGTTTCTCTGTGGGTTGATCTGTGGCCTGCTTGGGTTCTCCCTCACAGGAGATGCAGGTCGAGTTGCTAACCCTCCCTGCCCTGGCCACCATCTTTCCATGCTGTCACTGTCTCTCCAGTTGTCACCAGTCTTTCTTGGTTGTCACCCAGTCTCTTTCCAGGAGTCACTGGTCCAGCCAGATGAAGGTGTGTACTTGACACTTGAAGTTCTATACAAAGACAGTTGAAGGTGTATCTGTTGATGCACTGGGACACTAAAATTAAAGTTCAGCCAGAAAGACTCAGGGAAAACGATTTAATAAAATAGAATTTAACAATTGAACATTCAGCAGGGAATTAGATATTCTTTGGCATAGGTCCAGTCATCAGGCCAGGTCTAGCATCGGTAGATCCGGCAGATTCTGCCATGGCCGTATGGCAGGGACCGGAGTTACCCCGAGGCGGATAGAAAGAGGTGGAGGGGGAAGGAGGAGGATGCATCGATACGTCGGCACCTGAAGCAGCAGAAAGGTGAATTAGTCAAGTCATTATACTGTAAAGCAGGTGGTGCCCACTGATTGGTCGGGGACAGTGCACTTCCGACACATTAGAGTCTTCCTGGCAGAACTTACATTTCGGAATTGTAGCTGAACAGATTTGAAGTGCAAGTGAAGTCTCGGAAGTGCACTGTCCCCGACCAATCAGTGGGCACCACCTGCTTTACAGTATAATGACTTGACTAATTCACCTTTCTGCTGCTTCAGGTGCCGACCTTCAACTGTCTTTGTATAGAACTTCAAGTGTCAATTACACATTCCCTACCTGTCACAGCAGTTGGACATGGCAGGGGAAAGGAGATTGTCTTGCTAGTGTGCATGCTAGGGTGTGGGTGTAAAAGGGTTTCATTTTTATTTTTATTTCAGTTTTTAATTTGCCTGAATTGTGCTATGCTTCCCCTTTAGGTTCTTCCCACTTTTTCTCACGCTGTGCTTCCCCTTGAAGGTTTGTGTTGTTTCTCAAGACGTTTTCTTGCACTTCGGGGATCTTGCATATGGGGAGAGGCGGAAATCATGACGTGGGTTTTGCTGCTCTCCCGTATCAGGGGAACTGTGAAACTTCTCACTTCAGTATTTGTGGTTTGTGTCTGTTCCAATCATAGCAATTAAAGCCAAGCCGATGTAGACCAGTCAGCAAACCTCATTTACCAGTGAAATGCAACGCAACAGAGAGAGCACACAGTTGTTACATGTACAGTCTTGTATCTGTGTGTGTGTGTCTCAGGGGAGATGAGATGAATCAGAAAGTTTTGTGAACTCCAAAACCTTACAGTACCTGATAATAACCTTACAGTGTCTGATCCTATTTGAATGGAAATGCATACCCTTACTGATATAGATATTCAATGTTTGTGTTTCATATATTGTGGGTCATTCTCTGGCTAAAGTTCTCTCTAGGTTCTACTTGGTTATTGTGTGCATGTGTGTGTGTGTGTGTGTGACTGATAAAGACAAAAGGCAATAAGGAAAGTTATGTATTGTGTCTGCTTCATTGTGTCAGGTTGTAAATCGGGTGTGAAATAGCGCACCGGATGAGTGAGTAGGGTCACTGTCCACAAGGTTATTCACCGCACACCGCCTCCCTTCTCCATCTTCTCTGTCTCTTCCTCTTTTCTCTCTCTCTCTCTTTCTCCCTCTCTCTTTCTCTCTCTGCTTCTCTGGCCTGCCCACCTCCTGTTCTTTTCTCCTCGTGTTCTGTTCCCTTTAACACCTTTTTGTGTTTTTTTTGGGGATTTGGCAGAAGGCAGGTTTGATGCTGGTACACCATGTCTTTATTGCTCAAGGCCTCAGGGGCATAAGCAGCAGACACAGCAGCTATGCCACCCACCCACGCTGTGCTCCCAGGGCCGTGTGTACATTGTGAATCCACCTTCGGATCACAGGGATGTAATTCATTCTGCGTTTAAACCGGCACAGATGGCATATGAAAACAAGTCATTAACTGGACCCAGAGACTGAACAGGGCTTGGCTCCTACCTCTGAATGGACCACTGGCAGAGCATCAACTACAATTTTGAGAAATTCACAATACCCTTAAACTTGAGTGGACATGACATGATTTTTTTTTTCCTTTCACACAGCTTCCACGGATCTTTGTCTTTTCTTGCACTTAGTCCTGTAATTTTACCTAGGATTTATAAATGGAATAGTTTGAAATTCCTCTCTGTAAAAAAAAAAAGCATCACAACAGGAAAAGAAGAAAAATGTCAGGGGCTGGCTGCTAAGTTACGTGGCGGGAAATGGACTCTAAATCTGCTAATACATCAACAATCAAACATGTGTTTGGTTGTGCAGATCAGTGCAGAGCCCCTGGTCTTGTGATCACCGCCCCCAACTAATGGAAGGGTTAATGTACCACTGAATCACTCTTTGTTGTAAAAGTGAGAGGGTGAGAGAAAGAGAGAGAGAGAGAGAGAAAGAGAGAAACTGAAAAAATCGGAAGTAATTATCCCGTCTCTGACAACAAGACCGTGTGTCAACACACACTTTTTGGGTACAAATGGCATGCCAGAGCTTGCGCTGTAGAACACGACGGCACAGCTACATCGACACCTGCGCGAGCGACTGTCAAACTGTTTAACGGAACAATGGATCTCTTCATTCAAAGGCCCGTGTAGTAATTGCCCTGTGATAACTGACACTCCGGAGGCTCACTATTTATAGCCTTTTTTTTCACGCTTTCCCTGTTCAAAGTAAATGGGAACAACGCCAGCACGGTGCAAATCTGTTGGGACTGTGTAAACTGACTGAGGGAGAAAACTCAAAGAGATGGGCACACACCCGAAGACACTGTTAAGAGAAAGAGAGACAGAAGGGACAAGTGTCTGTGTGTGTGTGTGTGTGTGTGTGTGTGGAAATGTTTGCATTGCTATCCTTATAGGGACCTCCCATTGACCCGCATTATAATACAACTAAAGAATATTAAACTGTGCCCAGACCAAACCCATCCCTAACCCTAACCTGTCAGTAAAGCAATGTTTTTGCACTTTTAGTTTTTGTCATTAGCAACAAAATAACCAACAAAAACACTGTTAGATTGGCGGGGACCTCAATTTTGTCCCCAAAACCCACCTCTTGTCTGAGTTTGTGTGTGTGTGTGTGTGTGTCTGTCTTCCCCCCTCCCTATGTGTGTGTGTGGTGTTCTCTGTGAATGTTTATGTGTGTTCTCTCTCACTGTTTATGTGTGTGTGTGTGTGTGTGTGTGTGTGTGTGTGTGTGTGTTCCCTGTGAGGTTGTGTGTGTGTGTGTGTAAGGGGGGAAGACTTAAACTGCTGCAAAACTTTGGCCATTGGGCACAGATTAGATCTCCCTCTATGTAGTCCCTCCCCTCTCCTGCACTGTACTCTATATATACTGGAGCCCATTCACTGGCTCTCACTCTGTCCGTCTGTGTATGAAGTGTGTGTGTGTGTGTGTGTATGTGTGTGTACATGCGCCTGTGGTGCTGACCGGAGAGTGTGTGTGTGTGTGTGTCAGAGCTCGCATGCTTTCTTGTGTGTCTGCAACAAGAGCACTCAGGAGGCACATGGTTGCTCATTTGTAAGTTAGATCTTCACTTTAACAGACAGATAACAGCAGGTGTGACTAAGGGACAGAGAGAGGGAGACAGAGACAGTCCGTGGAGGGAAAGAGAGAGGGGGAGACAGAGAAAGAGAAGAAGATAGCAAGACAGAGAGGAAATAGCAGAAAAAGAGAGGCATTCACAGAGAGACAGAGAGAGACTGCACAGAGCCTACCTGACCCCCTTCCCGTCCTTTAACTGAGCACAATGGAAGACTATGAATTGTCCTTCTGGATTTACGTGGGAGTGATGTCGGTGTTTGTTGGTGGCGTGGTGAAGAAGATCCTGGCATCCCACATCAGTGCTGTGCCGTCACTGGTGGCCTGGCTGGCCGCCACCATGCTTTTGGAGAGGCTCTGCACACTCTGCCTGCCTGCCTTCCTGGCTCTGGCTGGGCTGTGCGCTGCCTACTGCCTGTTCGGCTCCAGGCAGGCTACCCTGGCCACCAGCCTGCCAACTGAGGGGAAGGCTGTCTTCATCACAGGTAAGGGCTGCACGCCGCAGCTGCTGCATGGGTGCTTGGGGTGTCCGTGCCGGTGTTTGCACACCAGGGGGGTAATGGGAAAACCTACCTACCTGTCTGGTAATATTACCTGCTTTTAATATAATGCATTCCAGCCTTTGGTGTAGTCGTGTTTGGCTTCTTAGTTAATTTGTAGATTTCCTCTTAATTTTCCTCGCATTTGTTCTTCTACAACCTCTTCAAATCTG
Organism: Coilia nasus; assembly: GCA_027475355.1. Taxonomy (NCBI): domain Eukaryota; kingdom Metazoa; phylum Chordata; class Actinopteri; order Clupeiformes; family Engraulidae; genus Coilia; species Coilia nasus. The sequence continues at coordinate 29,132,844 of CM050207.1, forward strand.
TATTTTTTTCTTTCTATTCTTTTCCATTTTCTTTCTTTTCTTTCCAATATTTTTTTCTATTTGCTACTTTATGTGTATGCTACTGAGTCTATTAGTGATTTAAGTCAAATGTTTTCAGTGTTTTACAGTGCTCAAAACAGTGCACACAACAAGTCTTACTGATAAAAGCACTGATATATGAAAATATTCTACATTATGAGTTTCTATTGGTCTGTATTTTGCTGTGTTCAAAGAAAATGTGCATATGTGTAACCAAAATGAAATGTCCAGTATTTTGTCAGAGCTATCTGTTAGGTGGGGAATTGGCTTTGTGATTAGATATGCTGTCCCTCTCCCACATTTGCAGGACAGGCAGATCTGATATGAATATCATTTAAATTATTCTCTATAAACCAGAACATTTCACAGTGTGTAGAGTAGGTTTACTGCTCCTCCCCAGTGAAATCATGTAAATAATATTGGTAATAAACATGCATGTTGGTTGTATACATGCATGTCAAATGTTGTTGTTGGTGTGGTTGTTGTTGTTGTTGTTGTTGTTGTTGTTGTTGTTGTTTTGAACTAGAGGATTAACAGTAGACATGCAAAAGGAGTTTCACGGTGATTTGTTCCTTAGTCCACTAAGAACTAAGCTGTTAGTCGCAGACTAAATAGGCCTACTCTTCAATTCTGGCAAACATGCACTGGTAAATAATTCCTTACTGTGCCATTGTTTGCACAAGCACATATATATGGGGGTTACAGGGTGACCTGCCTGAAGTAAAGAACTTCTAAAATGTATGTGCTGTATAATCATAATGAGTCTCAGTATATGCTCTCAGTGCTGATGATATAGTTTTTTAATGATTTGAATTTTTCAACTTCACAGTCCTCTTGGGACCTTACATCTGTTACCTTGCTTAACAAAATACATGTTGGCATGAAATCCTCACATTTTGTGAAAAATCTCACTTGCCAGCAGTCTGCTACTAAACTCTCACTTCATCTTTACGATGCCAGGGTAACCCATGGACAAAGACAGTGAGGACTTGATTTATATGACCGTAAATGAGGTCAGGAGTTCCCATGCTAATTCTGCAGTCTTATCCACCTCAGTAGCTTTAAACCTCAATTTTGTACTTGTCTCTTGGCGTATTACTGTAATACTGCCTTGAGCACCCCTTAGCCCAAAACAACCCAAACACTTCAAAACAAAGCCTTGGATACAGATTATTTGGCATAATGTAAGCAGCCGAAAGCCTCAGAGTGAGGCTGGGGGGTGGGGGTGGGGTTGCATAATATATTGGGGTATGGGAAGGGACTAAGGTAGAAGAAGTTGTACCCAGCCGGTCATGTCCTTTGGCTTCTATCCATACAGCATACATTACTGAACATTTTTGGAAAGTATCTCTTGATTTTTGGTCTCAAACTGCACGTCCACTTGGAGTAAAGCAAAATACGAGAGCCAGAAATGTATGTCTACTCCTGTTTCTATGTCCAGCTATTGAAATGCAGTGGCTTTAGTGGGTGGAAGGCATGGGAGGGGGAGGAAGGAAGGAAAAATGATCCAGAGAAACTCCAGTCATAATTAAGAGTGGCTGAATTATCATGGCTGTCTCCGTATCTTCTCTTTGATGTTTAACCATACCAGACAAACTGTGTAAGTTGGTCTCAGGCACCTGCTAAGCTGATAACAGAATAAATCACATACCTCATAAATGGTGTTTAATCTTATCTGGGAGATATGGTCGGTTCAAGTGAATCTAGGTTAGGCTGGGAAGTACCGTATAGTGACACACATTGCCCACATTATTGACAAAAACAGACTTGTCGATTTAACCTAGTTTTCTTCCTACTGGCACGCATCCACTTTCAGTCATGGAATGTTATTTTTTCAGGCGTGTCTTTCTTCATTCATGCATTCATTAATGGAGGTGATTGTTTCACGTAATCCAAGCAATGTATATAAATAAAAAAACTATTGCAAATGTTTAGGCAGTTTGGTTAAAGCAGCGGAAAATACAAACATGCAGTAGATATGGTGGATATCGTATTTTACACAAGCAGGATTACACATCGCTAAGCATAGCCTTGAGGCACCTCCAACATGTCTTTTTACCTTCGCCAGCGACGGTTATGTAATCATCTACGTTTGTTTGTTTGTTTGTTTGTTTGTTACTTAGCAACATAACTCAAAAAGTTATGGATGGATTTTGATGACTTTTTCAGGGTAGGTCAAAAACTTAAAAGTGATTAGATTTTGGTGGTGATCTGAGCTACCCTGGTGGAGGTCTGCACCATAGAGCTGAATAGAATACTAGAGTGGACACAGGCGCACTGCTCATGGCAATCGTGGCCGCCATCTTGCGACTGCCGGCCGGGAATGCTAGCCCTCGCAGTGCTGAGTAAGGAACACAAATATCGATTTGTATAATAAATTGATATTTTATATTAGCTAGTATATTCATTGTTGATCCGTACGTGTCATTTTATACTAATGACAGGTCATATTGTGTCGTTTTAATTATCGTGAATTATCGTTTTTTTTGATACAATTTACGTACATATAGAGTCAGGCATTTCAAATATCATCATTGTATAGTGTGTCAGTGAATATTTTCACAGAACAAAGCCGTTTTTGACAGAGGTGGGTCCATTCTACGCTTATTTACATTGAGTGCCTAGCACACGCAAGATGGCGGCCGCGTCGGACGTTTTCCCGTGTGGTCAGCCAATGCCGTGTCCACTCTAGTATTCTCTCTATGGTCTGCACTCTCTGAGTGCTTTTCTAGTTGACTTTGTCTTCAGGCTGTGTAAACAAGCACAGCCAAATACTAAGAGCTAGTAAGACAATGCAACAGTATTGACCTTTGAAAAGAACATCCCACAAGTGGATCAGACAATTATGCAGACATGCCTAAGATCAGTGGCATTAATCATTTGCCCGCCTTACCAGGAACCACCTGGACTATGGGGCTGTGGCCTTGCGTCTCCTGCAGGTAACGAAGGTAGTCAAACAGTAGCAGAGTTAGTCCATTATTGTATTGTCAAGCAGAATTAAATCCTAGGTGATAAGATCAGTCTGCTGTTTTTTTAATCAACTGGCATGGCCACTCTCTTTTACAGCACTTAATGCCACAAAGAGATGTGGCTTCTTTGTAAAGTAATCACGTCAGCTGAGGTCATTCACTTAACCCACTGCCTGGGAGCACAGAAGACCAAAACTCCAAGCTGCTCGTGTCATGTCAGAGGCGCCAGCGCCAGACCACATTCCAGCCAAAGCCAAGTCAGATACAGCCTGAGAGCAAGGCCAGTTCACTAACCCAGTCCTAATGTATTTATACCGTTGAGGCATGAACATAGCTTTGAAATGATAGGGCCTAATAGAAATGACAGCATGTTAAACCTGAGCATTCACCTTGCATTGATTTAATAAGATTATCCATTCCATGATGATGTATCACTAATTTCTGACCTGAAAATGATTAAACTGAGGATAGGATTGCGGGTAAGAGGGAGAACATTCAGAAGTGCCAAGAAGAAAGGTGTCTGATCGTGTGTTAATCACTTTGGCCCTGATGCTCTTAGGCTGAACCCATGCAGGCCCACTAAGCCACTTAGAGATTGTCTATTGGCATGGTAACTGGTTCCGAGCCCCACTGCCCCCCTTTTTTATTTGCACGTTTCTCGGCTTTAGGATTGAGTTGGCAGCGCTGTCAAACTCCCAACTTCCACAGTTAATTGGCTGCCAGCACTTGGCTCAGAAAAAAAAACACATGAAAAAAAAAAAATCCCAAGAGCCACATGAGAGAAGAAACAAAAGCCTCAAAGCTGGAACTGTTGAGTATTGCAGGGCCAAAAAACTTAAATATGTTTATTTTATTTTTCTCATTCTGTGTGCTTTATGTACACCTTGTCCTGAGTGTCGCACCCTGGGAAGTTGACACTCGTGCGACTGCACATTTAAAGCAAGTAGGACAAGGAAGTTAGTCAAAGGGGGCTTGAGTCTTCGATTTCACAGCTCTGATTAGGAGGCTTTCCCTCCGATGCTATTATAAGTCTATAACTGTGGAAATTTAAAAAAGCCGAAGTGCTGAAAAAAAAGCCTTAAACCTCTTACAGACCCTGTTAAAGGGCTCCATAGCAGCTGAAATTCCGTTGAGGATTTCGGTTATGGTCACAGGGCTGGGCTGAGTGGACAATTTCTTGACATCTTAGTTTAGTTTTACAGTGCCAAGTGGTTACTGTCTTTGTTTAATGTTTTCGTCTGCTTTGTTAATCTGGCAAATGCACCACAAACATCGTAAGAAACACTTACAAACCACACGCTCTAGAGCTTATGGGTAACTTAACGGAAATCAGTGACAAATGTACTCTCGCACAAACATTCTTTGAAAAAAAATATGGTTAAAAAAACAAGTTCTCAAAATTCCATAATAAGCAGTGTGATATTTTCCAGCTCCGCGAGGGTCTGGTGTTGGACCTAAGCCGGCAGTATCTCTGTTAAAGTAATGACGGGGGGAAAGGTGAAAATATAACTCGGACATGTGTGCGGTGTTCTTAAGACAGCTTTGGGGCATGTTAGGACATCCTGGCCCCCTATTGATTTTCACAGCCCTGCTGCTCACATTACCACACTCGCAGCGTTTGTCAGCCCCAGGCGGCCCGAGCCATCGGCCATTGTTTCATTCGGTCGATGCCTCTGAGGAGCTCGGGGAGGTAGTATGAGGTGGGGAGATAGAGAAAAAAAATGGACATATTCAGCCATGTGTCCAGTGTCCTGTTTCTGTTGTGGCAGATTTACCAAAGAAGCTTGCAGTATGCCGGATTTTGATGTTGACAAATTACTTTGTGTAGTTTAGATTGACATAGATCGTCATTCATCATTTTGAGAATTTAGATCACTTTTTAAAAGTCACATTTCTTCTTTTTATACAGTCTAGCAAATACAGTCTTGTCATTGCTCTGAGTCTTCATATGTATGTGTGCATACAGTGGGAAGAATCAGTATTAAACACATCAACATTTTTTTAGAAAGGGCATTTTCATTGGAATATTTGACATGAAATGTTGACATTGGCATTAGCCCACATTTGGCACAAAATTTTAAATAAAATTGTCAAAGGGGCTAAGTTGTAAGCAACTGGAAGCTTCTTCCTTTTGGATGAAAGGTGAAACGTCTTCAAGCTCTAAAAAGAAGTCCAGCTTACAACTTGGCTCCTTTGACTACCATGACCTGGATGAATGAGAATCTACACAGACATTTTACATAAAATTCTGTGTTCGCACTGTAGATCATAGAGGAAGAAGATAGAGCCACAAGCCAAAGTGCGATAACTCATTTTGGGCAATAATGACTTTGCCTTCACTTTTTCACCCACTACATTATATAGCATAAGCAAAGTTTTTTTTTTTTTTAGGCGGGCAGGGCCAATTCTGTGTGTAATGATATACTGCCTTACGAGCACAGAGACCTTTGGTCACCCAGATACATATGGAACGTTTGTTCTGCCAGCCAGGCAGAGGCTGCATCTGGAACAATCCAGAGACAGGACTGGAGAAAATTTGCCTGGCAGATTTAGATCAACAAGAGGCACGGAGGCCCATTTATATGCTGAAGGGCCCCATTCACAAATAGAGGCATGCAGCCGGTGGATCGTCGGGTAAAACATTAATGTCCTAATATGCCCTCCTCTCCAAAGTGGCCCAGCCAACTGCATCTCTGCCACATGGGAGCTTCTGTTGGCATTCATGTTTCTGTCTGGCATGCATATGCATGTATGTGTGAATGTGCGTGCCTGTGTGTGTGTGTGTGTGTGTGTGTGTGTATGAGCATGTTTGTGTATGCGCGCGCAAGTCTGCTACTGACACTCATCTTCCAAGCCCAGCCCGGCCGATTGGTCTAAAGTGTTTTTGTGTTTGTGTTTTTCTGTCCAGGGCTCTTTCTCCATTGGTTGCATAAGAGGCATTCCGGGCGCTCCACTCAGAAAGCTTCTTAAACTTTCGCGGAGATAATGTTTCCATGTGTCCTAAGAAAAACTGGGTTGCAACAGAACACCATGTAACAACCCCATCGCTTCCCTTGAATGTCCCCACTCACACCACACTGCTCAGCTTCGGTGACTGCGCCAACACGCTGAACTCTGCATGTCCTGAAAAAAGCCAGATAGGACAGCCCCTCTCTCAGTGGCTCTCCCATTCACACCACAAAGACACATGCACACACACACACACACACACACACACACACACACACACACACACACACACATACACACACTGAAGGATCTATTTTCTCCCACATGCCACATACATCAGAGAACACTGCAGGTGGTCTATGTCCTGAGTTGTAATGTGGTGCTCCTCACCTCACAAGAGGTCACATTAGCCATGACGTGACCTGTCCTTGAGTACACGTTTACGTCTGTTTTTCATGCCTGTGTCCCATGTGTGCATGCATACGACGGATTCTTATGTGAGCGTTGTCATGTATAGGTGCTTGTGTGTTTGCGCGTGTGTGTCTGGGTGTGTGTGTTTGCCATGCTCAGCTGTTTATGTTTTTATGAACCACAACACACACAAACACGCATGTGTATGTGTGCATACATGCATGTATATATGATTCCATACCACCCCTATGGAAAGCTGAGCACACATTGGCTGTGCAATAATAAACAAGAACCTACACACACACACAAGGCTTTATTTGGCCATTAACACCACCCTGAAGGTGATTTAGCCCCTAAGAATATCCCGAATCTGGCCGGTGCCCGCTCTTACATAACCCCACCCCCACCCGCACCCGCACCACGCTCACCCCGTGTCATGCCACTGGGACAAGAAGATTTGTGTTTGGCAAAACGCAGGGGGATGGGTGTTGGACTTGATGAAAGAGCGAATTCCGATGCCTGGGAAAGGTAACGGCAGCATGGTGGTCACGCAGCTCACGATTACGAGATGAGCACCCATCCGCTATGAAGCAATACTCAGAGAGAGTCTCTGCAGCTGCTTAATCCTTACAAAGCATATACAAAATATTTGACATTAAACAGGGCATGAAAAGTGGGAGAAAAGGTCGAGCACTCTACAAATTATCCCCCTGATGAGAATCAATCCTTTCTTTCAAGGACCTGGTTTTTGTTTCATCCTCTTCTTCTTCTTCTTCTTCTCCTCCTTCTTCTTTGGAGGGAGAGGGGTGCAGCGGGGGGCCTTGGAGGGGTGGTTGTCGGAACAGGCCCTCTCTCCTCCACAACGTTCTTGGCAAGTGTGCGGGGGAGTGCTTAGAACATCTGCGCCGATAACGCATTGAGCAGACACACAGAGAGCCCTGCCTGCTGTTCTCAGGCTGCAAGTGTCCTCAGCATACCCCAGGCTCTGGTGAAAGACTCTCCACATGGAGGGGGGGCTCGAGGAGAGGGGTGGCCCAGGGGAGGGAGGCCTGAGGGGGGACGGGGGAGCCAGCGATTATGAAGGTGTCATTATGATAACAACAGTCACTCTTTGTACAGCGTGGACTCTGCATGACCACACACACACACACACACACACACACACACACACATACACACACACACACTCTCTCTCACATGCACACACACACACACACATTCAGGTGAAAGTTCACACCATAAGTTCTGGTGGTGCACGAGCACGAGTGATGGGCTCTGACATATGTCACAAAATGTGTGATGTGCACACAGGTCCAATAAACCTGTCTTTGTCAGTAACACACACAGACACACACATACACAAACACACACACATGCATACTCACACACACACTCACACGAACACACACGATGTCCTACTAAATGAAAGCATTTTATTCACGGACGGTATACTCTTTAAAAACAAATAAACGTCCAGCGAGTTCATCTTTAAAGAATTACGTAGTCTTTCACTGAAATAATGTACACAAAACGGACCAAATTTCCCGTATCCCCATCGACATACGTTGGTGGTACATTAAGTTTGACGTCACACGGCCTGCCCGGCCAGTCCAGGTTGTTTTAGGTCAGCAGTCTGGATGGGGTTAATGTGTCTTTGTCAGTAACACACACACACACACACATACACAAACAGACACACATGCATACTTACAGTACACACACATGCACACAAACACACACAATGTCCTACTGGAAGCATTTTATGCCCGGACAGTATACTTTCATTTATTTTATGTTTTGATGCCAAGACAGCATCGTGCGTCGTATGGTGTTTGAAATAATATTAAGAGGATAAAAACGTCACAATTTAATTTATGTTTAAAAAACAGCAATTTGTTTGCACAGAGTGTTATGTCAGGAATGAAATTTGGCTTCAAATATGAGCATTTCAGTGTTCCAAAATCAACTTGGTCTATTCCTTCGCCTCGGACACTCATATTTTCATACCACACACTTTTTTTTCTTGTGCTGAGCTCTGGAATGCCGTCGAGTACAAAGGAGAGGAGATGAAAAGTATAATGTTTTATGCCTCTGTTTGAGGGGGTTAAGGTCCGCCAGTCTTGACCACGCACCTAGAAATCACTGGACCGAAAAGAAGGTGTACAGTTGACTTATGGCAGTTTCAAAGACCAGGACGTTGTCACTGTGGGAGAGGTCAGGCTGGTGCATGCAGTTGTTTTTTTTTCATCCATTGCAAAGAACAGAAGAACTTCACTTTGTGTAAACTTCTACAAAAAAGTAAAATGTCCTATTAGCATATAGTTGGCCCTGTGTAGTCAGACAGTTTGTAAATCATTATGATCAGTAATGTTTCATTAGGGTACGTTTGGTTCAGGAAACTTGAGAATTACTCACTCTTTAAAAACAAACAAACATCCAGCGAGCTCATCTTTAAAGAATTATGTATTTGTCTTTCACTGAAATAATGTACACAAAACTGCCCAAATTTCCCGTATCCCCATCAACATACGTTGGTGTAACATGAAAGGAGAACTTCGGTGTAAAATGAAAATTGGCATGTTAAAACATCATACCGAGTTGGTATGTGTACTGAGGAGCAAAATTGATTTAGCCTGTTGCATTCAGAGTTTAACTGTTTTTAATCGTTTGTCCCAGAAGGCTAACAATGGAAGTGGTAGGTGCCCTTAGACGAAGCATGAAGACTACGCTATTTTTAAACCATTAAAACAGCTTGAAGAAATTCCACACTCCACCGGTAGTACAACAAAGGCTCTGGCATTCAAAACAAAGCACTGAGAATATTGTAAATGTACACAACGTTTATTTAAAAAACTGTTCTTACATGCAGTAGTTTGCAGTTGTTTCTCGTCGCCGCCTTGATGAAAGTCCAAACAAGTCGATTGTACTACCTCTCCTCCTATTCTTCCTGCTGGTTCGTGTTCGTCAATTGACTTGTGCGGACTTTCATCATGGCGGCGACGAGAAACTACAGCAAGGTACTGCCTGTCAAAACTGTTTTATTAATAAATGTTGTGTACACTTACAAAGTTCTCAGTGCCTCGTTTTTAATGTCAGGGCCTTTGTTGTACTACCGATGGAGTGTGGACTTTCTTCGAGCTGTTTTAATGGTTTAAAAATAGCGTGGTCATCATGCTTCGTCTGAGGGCACCTACCACTTCCATTGTTAGCCTTCTGTGACAAACGATAAAAAATAGCTAAACTCTGAATGCAACAGGCTAAATCAATTTTGCTCCTCAGTACACATACCACCGCGGTATGATGTTTTAACATAGCAATTTTCATTTTACACCGAAGTTCTCCTTTAAGTTTACATCACACGGCCTGCCCGGCCAGTCCAGGTTGCTTTAGGTCAGCAGTCTGGATGGGGTTAAAGTCCACCACTCATGACACGTCTGTGTTTTCTCCCCGTAAAATGATTGTTTTGCATCACTGGCTATGACCGCTCCTTCAGGAAAGGGCTTTCAACTTGGCTGAGAGATGCCGTACCTTTTATTCATTTACCTTACGCTTGTTGTTAAAAAGCCATTAACTTTCTAATCGGTCTTTTTTCCCCAGGTACAGATAACATAGGCAAAAACAAGCCTCTGATCTCTTATCTGTACAGATTTGAAAGTGATAAGATGTAATGACATGATTCCAAATAGAACATGTTAGCAAATGGGAACATTCAGTGAGTCTCACAATTCCAGTGTGGCTGGTTTTGTCAGTACTCCCTGTGTCGCAGACCTACATATTTCAGCACTACTGACCCACACTACGAGACTTGGCAGCCTTATGCAGGTCACTGTGTGTGACAGCAGCAGGGGGTAAGGTGCCTGTGCTGAGGAATGCTGATCTCTCTCTGTTTCTCTCTCTCTGTTTCTCTCTCTCTCTCTGTCTGTCTCTTACTCTCTCTGCCTTTCTTACTCTCTTTGCCTTTCTTTCTCGCTCTCTCATTCTCACTCTCATTCTCTCTCTTGCTTTCTCTCTCAATCTTTTTCTCCCTTTCTATCTCTCTGTCTCTCTCTCTCACTCCCTCTCTTTCTCACTCTCTCTGCCTCTTTCTTTCTCGCTCTGTCATTCTCACTCATTCTCTTGCTTTCTCTCTCTCTCTCTCTCTCTCTCTCTCTGTCTCTCTCACTCTCTTTCTCTCTCTCCCTCTTTGTCAATCCCTCTCCCTGTCTCTCAGGGTGTGACACAGGCTTTGGGTATGCTGCGGCTAAGCACCTGGATGCGCTGGGCTTTGAGGTGTTTGCCACGGTGCTGGACCTGGCGGGGGAGGGGGCACGCGAGCTGCGGCGCACCTGCTCTCCTCGCTTCACACTCCTCAAGGTGGACATCACCAGAGCCCAGGACGTGCAGCAGGCCCTGCTCCACACCAAGGCCAAGCTGGGCATGAGAGGTGGGCCTCCCTACACACACATACACACACACACACACACAGACAGACACATGCACGCACACATGCACACACACAGACACATGTATGCACGCACGCACACACACACAGGCACGTGCACACACACACACACTCAAACACAGACACATGCACGCGCACACACACACAAATCCACGTGCGCGCACACACACACACACACTCAAACACAGGTATGCACACACAATCTCAGAGACACAATTGGATACATGCACACACACAATAACAAATCAACTCGAATGTCATACACAAGAACACATTTGTTTTCACATCTGAGCAAAACACACATACAAACACATAAACCATCTTCCTTTTTATATTCCCCCCCCCCCACACACACACACACACAAATAAACAAACTCTCTCTTTACTCTCTCTCTTTTCTCTCTTTTTCTCCCTCCTTCTCTTAGGGCTGATTCACACCAAACACTCTGCGTATACAGCGCGTGGCCGTTTTCTGTCCATATTCATTTAGAATGCATGTTATTAGACTATTCACACAGCACGCGTGATCTGAGTGTATTCTTCCCGTGAAATACGCTCAGAATACGGGCTGCAGCTAGAAAATAGAAACCGAGTCTATGTTTCTGTGTGAGATGTGAGCGTATTCAGCCAAAATCCCATTGAAAGCTATGGCACAACCATACAGTTCATCTCAACTGTGCCATCAATGCATGTACTGACACAGGGGATACCTCAAAAACCTCGCGACTGTCTGCAAAATATTACCTTATTATCAC